>CM077166.1:162536859-162773389 GCA_039583875.1 Platanthera guangdongensis
GAAGTGTCGGTTGACCACGGCGCCTGTGCTGAGTTCGCCATGTGGGACCGAGGGCTACGAGATTTATAGTGATGCTTCAGGCAGCGGCTTGGGTTGCGTGCTACTGCAACACAGAAGTATAATAGCTTATGGCTCGAGACAGCTAAAAGTGCATGAAAGGAATTATCCGGTCCATGACTTGGAGTTAGCGGCCGTGATTTTTGCCTTAAAGCTGTGGAGACACTACTTGTACGGTGTGAAGATTGATATCTACACCGATCACAAGAGCCTGAAGTACCTTATTGACCAGAAAGATCTGAATATGCGGCAGCGTAGGTGGATAGAGTTCCTGGGGGACTATACCTTCAAGATCCACTACGTGCCTGGCAAAGGGAATGCGGTTGCGGACGCGTTGAGTCGCCGAGCCCCAGCTCAAGCCAATTGGCTATCGGTGCACGATGAGCGGTTGGTGCGAGAGTTGGAGGCGTTGGAGATTGTCTGTGTGGACAGACAATCAGGTGCTGAAGCAGTTCTGAATTGGACTGAAGTCCAATATGACCTCGCTGATCGTATTCGGCAGGCTTTGGATATGGATGCTCATATGAAGCAGTTCATGGTAGAGGCTCTGGATGGGTCAAATTCCCAATTCGTGGTGGAGGACGGATTGCTGTGGAAAGACGGTCGTCTGTGCGTCCCTTGTGTGGGCAATTTGCGGGTGGAATTGTTGTACGAGGCACACCATACCAAGTACTCGATTCACCCGGGGAGCACGAAGATGTACCGTGATGTGAAGAAACTGTTTTGGTGGCCGGGTTTGAAAAAGGATGTGGCGCTCTACGTAGCAAAGTGCCAAACTTGCGCCTTGGTGAAGGCGGAGTTCCAAAAGCCGGGAGGATTTCTTAAGTCCTTGCCTATTCCGGAGTGGAAATTTGACGACATCTCTATGGACTTTGTGCACGGTTTGCCAAGGTCGCAGAAGGGAAACGACGCCATTTGGGTGGTTGTTGATCGACTAACGAAGGTGTCACATTTTATTCCGCATAGGAAGGATGATCCGGTGGAGAAGCTAGCAAAACTTTATGTGGATAACATAGTACGACTTCATGGTGTTCCCCGCAGCATCGTGAGTGACCGAGATGGGCGGTTCACGTCCAATGATTGGAGGCTTGTGCAGCAAATGTTGGGAACAAAGCTGAAATTCAGCACAGCCTTCCATCCGCAAACGGATGGGCAGACCGAGAGGGTCAATAGAACCATGGAAGACATGCTTCACATGTGTGTCTTGGATTTTGGAAAGCAATGGGAAGACCACCTTTATTTGGTGGAGTTCGCATACAACAACAGCTACCAAGCGAGTATTCAGATGGCGCCTTTCGAGGCCCTATATGGTAGAAGATGTCGCACGCCATTGTCTTGGTTAGAAACGGGTGAGTCAAAGTTATATAAGCGATCGGAAGTGGATGATGCTACTTCTTTGGTGAGAACCATTCGGGAGAGGTTGCTTATCGCTCAGGACCGGCAAGCAAAGTACTATAATGCCAAGCACAGGAACGTGGAGTTCGCTGTGGGCGATTATGTATACTTAAATATCAAGCCGTTCAAGGGTGTCTCGCGGGTGCGGCGATTGAAAAAGCTAAGCCCGAGGTACCTTGGACCGTTTGAGGTTTTGGAGCGAGTTGGAGAAGCAGCCTATCGGTTGAAGCTTTCAGTGGAGCTTAGTGGTTTACACGATGTATTCCACATTTTGGTGCTTCGGAAGGCGATACAAGAGCCTACGCAAGTGATCGCGGTCGATCAAGTGCCGGTGGATAGTGGGCTAACGACAAAGGTCAAGCCCGTGCGGATTGAGGACTCGGAGGTCAAGCGGCTACGCAATAAAGAGATCAGGATGGTCAAGGTCCGGTGGGACAATTGCGGTCGTGAGGAGCTCTCTTGGGAGCGAGAGCAGACTATGCATGACGTGTATCCGGTGTTGTAATGCTCAGGTACAAATTTTGGTTTTGTACATGTCTTTCCTTTATATAATTTCGCGGACGGAATTCTTTTAAGAGGGGGAGAGTTGTAACGCCCCGAAACTCAAAGGAGCAAAAGGGGGACGTTTTGGGCCAGTTTGAGTTCTGGCAGCAGGCACACGGCCTGGGACACGGGCGTGTCCCAGGGAGTGTCGACCCGTATCGACACTTAGCCGCAGAGTCGACGAGATTCGCTCGACGATGCGTCGAGACTGGGCACACAGCCTGCGACACGGGCGTGTCGCAGGGCGTGTTGACCCGTGTCGACGATCGTCCCGGGGAGTCGACGAGATTCGCTCGACGATTCGTCGAGACAAGGCACACGGCCTAGGATACGGGCGTGTCCAAGGCCGTGTCATCAGATCGACGATTTTCGCTTGACGAAATGTCGAGATCGTGTACACGGCCTGGGGTCCAGGCGTGTCAAGGTGACACGGGTAGGGACACGGGCGTGTCCGAGAACCCGTGCAGTGCTCGGGTTGATTTTGGGGAAAAATGATGGGGTACACGGCCGGCCACACGTCCGTGTCAGGTGGAACACGGGCGTGTCAGCTCGAACACGGGCGTGTTCGATACCCGTGTGAGGTTCCACGTGATTCGATTTTGACGGCGAATGAGGCACACGGCCCTGGACACGGGCGTGTGCCAGGCCGTGTTCGGTCCAGATTGGGCATTTCAGCCCCGAATCAAAGCCGTTCGTTTCCTTATTTTGAGATCCAACGGCTGGGGGTTGTTCCTGAAGGGATATACCCGGGTTTGGGCTTTCAAAACCCTCACTTTTTCTCAAGTGTTCTCTTTCTAAAGCCTTAGAGAGAGAGGAGAGCCAAGGGAGGAAGAAGGAGCTAGATCCCACCATTGGAGGAGCTTCAGAGCTCCGAATCGCGAGCCGACTCCGGATCCACGGAGGCAGTGCTAGTGCGGTGGTTTTCATCCGATTACTTTTCCATGGCGCCAAAGAGGAACGCAAGAGTAACGATCCTCATCTTGAGCATGAGTAGCTCTCTTTCTTAGCATAGGAAGCCCGCTCCCGCGAGTTTGCGGAGAGTTGGAGGCGTTTCTTCGGGTAGATATGTGAAGTCCCCGTTGTTTAGAGTCCGTAAGCAAGAACGGACATAGGCATGATGTGTGAAGCCTACCCGGACATGTTGGTCTGGATCGGTGATGTTGCATTGCATAATGCCGGAGAAGACTCCGTGCTATTGGTTGTTTTTCGGGTTTTCTACGCGGTAGATTGTAGCAGGGACCCTTGGGGACTAACCCAAAGGTGCACCCAGAAAACTGGGCGGATACGAGATCTTGCCAAATTGGTGGCTTAAGAGCCAACTTGAACATAACCGGGTTTTGTGACTTGTGATGGAAATGGGACTCGGTGGAAGTTTGACCCGCGCAAATGGCTTAAATTATCGTTGCGATGTGAGCACGGGTTAGATGGAACCGTACCCGTTCTATGTCGTTCGGTTAAAGAGACCTAAAGGCACGTGGCACTTACCGTTGGCATAAAGTAGGGTCTTCGGCGGTCAATGACTTAAATTGTCGTGACCCAGGCCAGGAAGACAAATTGCTCATAGGTTTGGCCGTCCAAGTGGCGGTGGTGAGTCCGGAATGTCTATGGCTTTAATTGACGTGACAACGACCGGTTCACCGAGAATGTGCCCTGAGAGCACGGGACGTGTGGCTGTGCGAGCCAACGTCTGTGATGAAATGGCTATATATATATAAATTGCTCGCTTATGCTAATGAAATGCAGGAAAGGAGCATCGCCGCCCCGAGTTGGGGCGGGATCATTATAATTTGGTCAGCATTGCTGACCGTTGCCTTGTTTTCGCCACCGTGCGGTGGTTTGTTGCTTACAGGTACAGTTGGACCAAGCGGTCAATAGCGGGCTAAAGCGCTTTTTGCGAAGCCGGCCCTCGAAGGCCCAAATGGAAGTGTTTACTGTTTTATTCATGTATGACCGGCCTGCGTGCCGTGGTTTGTAAAACATGTAATATTCAAGTGAAACATTTTGTAAGGCCTTAAGGCTTGTTTTGGGTATTTTGTATAACATTCCTATTTTGTATTAGTGGACATTCGTGCTTTAATGCTGTGTTCTTTGTTACAACTTTTATAAACTGCTTCCGCTAGAATGCTCTGTGTAGGACATTGAGATTGGTTGGATGGTTTCCATAAGTAACCACCCGATCTGTCTGTGGCATACGGCGTCGGGCCCCGGCCGGACCTACTGCTTTATGCTATGTGACGGATAGGGGGTGTTACATCACCCCAGATCTCAAGTGATTGGAGACATTTCAACAGGTGTACAGACAAGGCATCAACTCAACAAAGACTTGATGCATGCTTGTTTTCTCTCTCAAATTGAACCTCTCTACATCCATGAAGCTGAGCAAGATCCACACTGGATCATTGCAATGCAAGAGGAACTAAATTAGTTTGAGAGATGTAGAGTTTGGAATTTGGTTCCAAGACCTCATAACTACCCAGTTATTGGAACCAAATGGGTCTATAGAAACAACCTAGATGGTCAAGGAAACATAGTGAGAAACAAGGCTAGGTTTGTTGCTCAGGGCTACAGAGAAGAGGAAGGAATTAACTATGACCAAACCTTTGCCCCTATTGCAAGGTTAGAGGCCATAAGAATATTCCTTGCCTATGCAGCTCACAGGAGATTCAAAGTTTTCCAAATGGATGTCAAGAGTGCATTTTTGAATGGAGTGCTTCAAGAAGAGGTTTATGTGGAACAACCTCCAGGTTTTATCTCTCTAACTCAACCCTCTTTTGTGTTTAAATTGCATAAAGCTCTCTATGGTTTAAAGCAAGCTCCAAGAGCTTGGTATGAGACCTTAGCAAGCTTTCTTTTAGAGCATAAATTTGCAAGAGGAACCATAGATAAAAACCTTTTCACTAGACATCATAAGGACCAAATTTTATTAGTACAAATATATGTGGATGACATCATCTTTGGGTCTACTGATCCCAAATTATGCAAGAGGTTTGCTGATCTCATGCATTCCAAATTTGAGATGAGTAGCATGGGTGAGCTTTCCTATTTCCTTGGTCTCCAATTGAAGCAGCTCCCTGATGGTATCTTCCTCTCCCAAGCTAAGTATGCTAAAGAGCTTATTAAGAAGTTTAGGATGGGTGATGCTTCAGGAATGAAAACACCTATGGCTACAAATGCTATTGTGGATTCTGATGCAGCAGGGAAACCTGTAGATCAGAAGCATTATAGGGCAATTGTTGGATCCCTATTATACCTAACAGTTAGCAGGCCTGATATCATGTTTGTCACATGCCTTTGTGCTAGGTTCCAAGTGAACCCCAAAGAATCTCACCTAATTTTCTTAAAAAGAATTTTGAGATATATAAAGAGTTGTCCTAATCTAGGACTCTAGTATCCTGTAGAGTCAGAGTTTGAGTTAACAAGATACTCAGATGCTGACTATGCTGGATGTTGAGTGGACAGGAAGAGTACCTCTGGAACTTGCCAGTTCCTGGGTATGAGACCTGTCTCCTGGTTTTGTAAAAAGCAAACATCTGTGTCTACATCAACTGCAGAAGCCAAATATATGGCTGCTGGCAGCTGCTGTTCACAAATGTTATGGATACAAAACCAACTCCTAGACTATGGTGTCAACTTAAATAATTCAACATTATTTTGTGATAATACTAGTGCTATTGCTATAACACAGAATCCAGTTCACCATTCTAGGACTAAACATATTGATATAAGACATCATTTCATTAGAGATAGTGTAGACAAAAAGAAAATTAACCTAATCCATATTCCTACTGATTTACAGAGAGCAGACATTTTCACCAAGCCCTTGGATGCGAAAAATCATCTGTTCTTTATAAACCAACTGGGAATGATTAATGGAGAAGAGTTAAATTAGTTTCTGTCTGCATTCGATGAATTTTCCAGAATTCGTCGAACGGAGTTCGACAAATTAAGGAAAGTTTGAGAGATGCTCGTCAAACAGAGATCGACGAATTCTCTATGTGGAAACAAATTTCGTAGACCAGAGATCTACGAACTTTGCTTCAGAAGATATTTCGTCGAACGGAGTTCGACGAACTATTTTCGTTTCTTCTGGATGAGATCGACCAATTATTTGTCTATAATTTATTTCGTCGACCTCAGTTCGGAGAATTTTTTTTATTTCGTGGAACGGAGATTGTCGATTCATATTCTGGAAAACCTTATATCTAGGTTTTCTTCGACCTCCATCCTGCGCTTTCTGTTCCCTTGCTCTTGATCGTCGTTTTCTCTGTCTGACTTGCAGGTGATCTCAATGGCGATTCCAGCAGGAGTTCTAGCCGCAATGAAATTTGATACCGGCTTTGATGTCGACTTCGACTCTTTCTAGCACTCAGATCCAATTTACCTCTACATTCTGGAACTTCTGGAAGAACAAAATCTGAAGAACTTGATGACCACCCGGATAAAGTTGGCCGGAACAGAATAAAGGGAATGGGTCTATACTTCCACCATTTCTGAAGACAATGTTATGACAGGAACAATCGCCGGTAACGTTATCTCCTTAACCCCCGCCATTTTAACTGAAATATTTGGTTTGACAACTAGAGAAGAGGAATTAGAGATTGATTCTGAAGAGTTTACTATGTTGCTAAATCTGATGGGTTATGCTGGTGACAACCCTAACAAACTTTTGAAGAAACATCTGTCTGCCCCATATAAATTCTTAGCAGACCTGGTTGGTAAAGTGCTACTCGGCAAACACACAAGACACGACTACATTACCAGATAACAGTTTCTGGTCATGTGTGCCATTGTCAACAAGAAGCAAATCTATTGGGTCCGGAGTTCCTTCACTTGACCCGTGGCGCTTTGCTACTTATTTAAGAAATTAAGTAGCGCCCTCTCCAATAGTCCGGGCTTTTGGAACAGTTGGTTATGAGCTTGATCCTTCAATTGGTATCAGAGCAGGTCACGAGTTCAAGATCGGGGGAGCGCTATTAAATCGTGATTTTTCCCTTCTACCTGTGTGGGTCCAGCGGGTCAGGCAACCGTGGACATGTGGTAACCCCACCTCTGAGCCGTGCAACCGTGGATATGTAGTAACCCCACCTCTGAGCTGTGTGGGCCATGTGGTAACCCCACCTCTGAGCCATGTGATAACTCCACCTCTGAGCCGACGGGTTGTGCTGGATGCCGGGGGGGGGATTGTTGGGTCCGGCGTTCCTTCACTTGACCCGTGACGCTCTTATACTTATTTAAAAAATTAAGTAGCACCCTTTCCAACAGTCCGGGCTTTTGGTGCAGTTGGGTATGCGCTTGATCCTTCAATTGGTATCAGAGCAGGTCACAGGTTCAAGACCGGGGGGGGGGGGCTATTAAATCCTGATTTTTCCCTTCTACCTGTGTGGGTCCGGCGGGTCAGGAAACCGTGGACATGTGGTAACCCCACCTCTGAGCCAGGTGGGCCATGTGGTAACTCCACCTCTGAGCCGACGGGTTGTGCTGGACGCCGGGGGGGGATTGTTGGGTCCGGCGTTCCTTCACTTGACCTGTGGCGTTTTGCTACTTATTTAAGAAATTAAGTAGCGCCCTCTCCAATAGTCTGGGCTTTTGGAACAGTTGGTTATGGTCTTGATCCTTCAATTGGTATCAGAGCAGGTCACGGGTTCAAGACCGGGGGAGCGCTATTAAATCCTGATTTTTCCCTTCTACCTGTGTGGGTCCGGCAGGTCAGGCAACCGTGGACATGTGGTAACCCCACCTTTGAGCCGTGCAACCGTGGACATGTGGTAACCCCACCTTTGAGCCATGCGGGACATGTGGTAACCCCACCTCTGAACCATGTGGGCCATGTGGTAACTCCACCTCTGAGCCGACGGGTTGTGCTGGACGCTGGTGGGGGGGATTGTTGGGTCCGGCGTTCCTTCACTTGACCCGTGGCGCTCTTCTACTTATTTAAGAAATTAAGTAGCACCCTTTCCAACAGTCCGAGCTTTTGTGCAGTTGGGTATGCGCTTGATCCTTCAATATTGTTGGGTCCGGCGTTCCTTCACTTGACCCGTGGCGCTTTGCTACTTATTTAAGAAATTAAGTAGCGTCCTCTCCAACAGTCCGAGCTTTTGGAACAGTTGGTTATGCGCTTGATCCTTCAATTGGTATCAGAGCAGGACACGGGTTCAAGACCGGGGGAGCGCTATTAAATCCTGATTTTTCCCTTCTACCTGTGTGGGTCCGGCGGGTCAGGCAACCGTGGACATGTGGTAACCCCACCTCTGAGCCGTGCAACCGTGGACATGTGGTAACCCCACCTCTGAGCCGTGTGGGCCATGTGGTAACCCCACCTCTGAGCCATGTGGGCCATGTGGTAACTCCACCTCTGAGCCGACGGGTTGTGCTGGATGACGGGGGGGGGGGGGGGGGAGATTGTTGGGTCTGGAATTCCTTCACTTGACCCGTGACGCTCTTCTACTTATTTAAGAAATTAAGTAGCACCATTTCCAACAGTACGGGCCTTTGGTGCAGTTGTGTATGTGCTTGATCCTTCAATTGGTATCAGAGGAGGTCACGGGTTCAAGACTGGGGGGGGGGGGGGGCGCTATTAAATCCTGATTTTTCCCTTCTACCTGTGTGGATCAAGCGGGTCAGGCAACCGTGGACATGTGGTAACCCAACCTCTGAGCCAGGTGGGCCATGTGGTAACTCCACCTCTGAGCCGACGGGTTGTGCTGGACGCCGGGGGGGTGGGATTGTTCGGTCCGGCATTCCTTCACTTGACCCATGGCGCTTTGCTACTTATTTAAGAAATTAAGTAGCGCCCTCTCCAACAGTCCGGGCTTTTGGAACAGTTGGTTATGCGCTTGATCCTTCAAAATCGACTGGGCACAACTGTTGTTTGATTTGATTAAGAAAAAGAATTCCAAGAAGGAAGTATGTTTTGGAAGGATCTTAGGGATCTTCCTCAAGGAAAAGGTTGTTGAATCCCTGGTCTCCCAGACCATATTCTTTAATGCCAGTAAAAGGCTGACCTGTGCCTTATTTGGTAGGTGGGAGAGGACAATCACCAAGCCCACGAAGGCTTCTACCTCTTCCACCCCAGCTTATGAAGGCACCAGGGCTGTTATAGCCACTCCCACACCTGCTGAGGAGATTCTTCCCCCTCCACAATCTCTTCCAGCACCCCTTCCAACAAAACAACTCCCTTCCTCTCTCATTCCTTCTTCAACACTTCAATCACCACAGCATACTTCTGTGCCTACTCCACCTCCATCTCCATCACTCGACATCACTAACATTCCATCTTCCCCTCTTCAAGAAAATCAACATGCAACACCCCCTGCTTCACCTCATGACACATCTATTCTTACACCTCCATAGTCTCCACTTCCCCCACATATATCCTCCATCCCATCTTACATCCTACCCTCAGACACTGCAATGCCAGATGCCACCCTTCCATCCTCATCACCATCCACTCCTCACATACATGATGTTCCACCCTCCATTCCATCACTAGTTGTTCCCTCCTCCACACCAAATGCAACATCCTCTCCTCTTCCTCATTTGACACCACTACCATATCCTCTATCCTCACCATCATCACCCCCCTTCTAAAATCCCTTTTAGCAGAGGCCATTACACCTCTTGCTTCCTCCATTCAATCTTTATCTGCCCAAATTTTTGCCCTTACTACTACCCCCTCCTCAGTCCAGGGCCTGGCCTCAGTCCCCACTGAAACCAAGCAGGGAGAGAAGCCTGATGATGAAGCAGCAGCACAAGCTTCAGATACTTCAGCTCCAGCAGATACTGCAGATTCTCTAGTCCCCACAGAAGTTTATCCAAATTGTACAGATACAGATTTACTTGATACATATTTAATTGATTTAATTGATTTTATTAATCCTGATATGGACATTGCTGATATGGATATTGCTGCAACTGTTGGTGATTTTATCCTCAATCCCACAGTCAATCTACAAGAATTACTGCAAACTTTTGATACTGTATGTATGTAGTCTCTTCCAGAAGACTTCACTAAGCCACAGTTGGCTATTGTTCCCTATACATCTCCAATAAGTCCAGCAGTTGCTAAGCAACTCTGTGACAGTTTTGCAATTCCAGTTTTTGCTCCAACATCTAAAGTTATTTCAGAAGATATCTCAGCACCAATTTTTGTCATGGATGATTCCCCTATGCCAGATCTAGATGAGATGATCTTGGCTGATATTGAAGAGGAAAATAAGGAAGCAGCTTAAAGCTCTGTCCCAATTACCTCTGATTCCTGTACAGTCTCCTCCTCAACTACTGTTGAAACTCCAGTTTTGTAACTTCTACTTCTGCTACAGAAAAGGCTGTCATTGATGATAAAGCTCTAAAAGCATTGGATGCTTTATATGATAACCCTCAGGGTTCTGGCAGTGAAGATGATGAAGATGATGATGAAGATGATTCTGATGAAGAAGCTACCAAGAAGAAGAAGCAATTGTTGTCAAAGAAAAGGAAGGCTCCTCCTCCTCCTACTCCTAAGCCCAATCCAACTGCTGACACTCCCTACTACATTTTGCATAATGTTATACCTTATAAGGGAATGCCTGCTTGGATGTGGATGTCTAAGAATCAGCAAAAGGAAAGGAAAAGAAGTAGGAGATACTCTCCTCCACCAGTTCATAGGTACAGAAGAGATCTTCCTCCTCCTCCTCCTCCAGCTGCTGGTGCTTCCAGTTCCTCAACTTCAAAGCCTACTCCTGTGCAAACCTATCAAAGACATCAGGGCAAGTCTTCAGGAGGCTACTAGTAGAGGCAACAATCTTCAGGTAATCAACAATCTTCTCAGCAACAGCAGGCAATCAGTCCCAAAAGACCATTTTCTCCACCTATTCCTTTTGAAGATCCTGAAATAGCCAACACTGCAAAAATGGCTAGATTCCAGGAACTGATTGGCCTATCATTGATTAATAAAGCAAAGGCTGAAGGGAAGGACATTTCTGGATACACAACTATGTCAAAGTATAGAAAAGAAGAACTTAAAAGATTTGACAAAGCCAACAAGCTTTTCAATGTTGATGACTATATGAAGCTCCATCCAGAGGCTGTTGTTCCCAGAGCTTCAAGTCAGAAAATGCTTGGAATAGCAGATATGACAATGACTGTAGCTCAGGCAACTAATCCAAACAGAGAAATCAAATTCTCAAAGCCTGGAGCTAGCAGCAGCAACACCAAAGAGAAAGACAAATACAAATCCAAGAAAAGCAAGATATGATCCAAGTTTTTCTTCATTCTTGTCCTGTTTTGTTTTTACTTTTACAAACTCTCTGGTTATGTTCTGAACAAATCTTTTTATATATCTGCTACATGTGTTATAAATTCTCTGCCAAATATATGCTTTTAGTGCTTTGTTTTGTTTTCAGTCTGTGTCTTCACTTATTGACCACACCCAAATAGGGGGAGATTGTTGGATCCCTAGTTTGGATTTGTGCTAGGTTCACTGAGTTAGGATGTCTTTGACCCACCTTGTATAGTCACGGTCATTGGTTGTGTCCTAGAGTCTAGGGTTTGTCCTTAGAACATCCTCCTGTGGACCAGCCATCCTCCAGATTGCCAGAGAAACTCAAGACTTAGAGATATTTTCAGCTCAAGGAAATCTGTTCGACGTTCGTCGATCTCAGCTCAACGAATCAGCGACGTTCGTCGATCTCAGCTCAGAGAACCATATTATTTGGTCGACGAATTCTGGTCAACGATTTGAATTCTTCTCAGCTAGAGATTTCTCAGATTCTAAGTCCACAATCATGCTTCGGTCGACGAATTTGGATCTCTGTTCGACGAATAAAGATTGACAGTGATGATTATCTGTTCGACGAACTTTGTATCTCTGGTCGACTAATGAAGATTGTCAGTTCGACGAAGATTGTAGCAGAATTGACAAGATTCCCTTGAAGACTAATTGCTATTGTCTGGTCGACGAACTCATCAGCTCAGCTCGACGAACTATGAACTCAGCTCGACGATTCCTGTTCTTCGTTCGACGATTCCAGACTTAGGTCTTCTCCAGTTTTCCGTCCCTTTTCTTGGCGATGATTCCTGAGTAATTAATGCTCAATCTTCTCGGAATGTTACCGTTGGAATGAGCATTGATCATGGATTATTACATGTCATTTTTCCATGGGACAGTTAGGGAATTTATTGATTGTTGCTTCCTTCCCAGGCCGACTGCATTTACTGCTCACTTATTCAAATTTCGAGTGTGTTCTTCAGTCAGGATCAACAAACAAAGAGAGAAGAAAAAAAGATTAAGCAGTCAGACACACACAGACAGACAGACATTGCACTGAAGAACAGTCTTACAGAAAACTAAAGTTTCATACTGCAATCAGCCTAGGCCAGAGAACATCATCAAGAAGAAGAAGAACATACAATCTCCATCAAGAGTCTTCTTCCTTCAATTCTACATGACAACTTCAGAAGGACAACAACAATCTCTATCTGTCAAAGAAGTTCCTGAAGTAATCTCTGGTCAAGGCAAACAAGCTCTGAAGACCTGTCACCCTAAAGCAGTGCTCCAGATTTCCTGATCCATTCAAGATCTCAGGGGGAGCAATCTTCTAAAATCAATCCACTAGTCTTCTTAGTTGTTATTGAGAAAGAGAAGACACCATAACCCCTTTTTCCATCCTCTATACAGGGTTTTAATTCCCTTCAAATTTATTCTTGGTTGCAAGTCTCCTACTAAAAGACTTGAGGTTTTGGTTTTTGAGCACCTGAACAAAAGCTCATTGGTGTCAGGCACTTGATCAAAAATCTGAGTGGATTCCTACCAGGGTGGTAGAAGAGTGGATGTACCCAGGTTGGGGAACCACTATAAATTTCTTGTGTCATCTGGTTGCCCTTTTTCTTTGTTTTGGCTGTGCTCTGTGATTGGTTAGGTTGCTGTACTTATTTCTTTATTTGCTAATCAGTTCACCTAGGATTACAACAATAGTTGTAAAAAGTTTTTAAGAGAGCACAATACTCTATTCACCCCCCTCTAGAGTATTTCAGATCTAACCTGCACTTTCACGGGGAGAAATGCTTGCCTTTCTTCCGGACGTTAAGAGGGGGCAAGAAATTCGAATGGACCCCCGAATGCGAGCATTCTTTTCAGGCTCTAAAGCAACAACTCACCCAGACACCTTTAACACAGGGGCCAAGGGAAGGAGAGGTCTTGTTCTTATACTTGGGAGTAGGGACTGGGGCTGTGAGCTCGGTTCTTGTGCAAGAGGAAGTGAAGAAGTAATTTTCGATCTATTACATGAGCAGAGTCCTAGAGAAGGCGGAGCTCGGGTACCCCATTCTTGAAAAATTAGCATTTGCCCTCATCGTCTCGGCCAGGAAGCTCAGGCCGTATTTTCAGGCTCACTCTATTCAGGTGGTGACGGATCACCCCCTCCGTCGCATCTTGGAGGTGGTGGAGCACTCCGGGAGGCTGGCCAAGTGGTCGATAGAGCTCAGTGAATTCGACCTCGCTTTCATTCCTCGGCTTGCCATCAAGGCACAAGCAATGGCCGACTTCCTGGTGGACTACATAGTTGAGGTACTATAGGCTGAAGCGTCCCCTCGAGTGGCTTGGAGGATTATGGTAGATGGGGTGTCAGGGAGAAATTCCTTCGGAGGGGGAATGATCTTGGTAAGTCCAGAGGGGACCAGGATTGAACAAGCCTTGAAGATCCATTTCTCGATCACCAATAACCAAGCGGAATATGAGGCGATCATCGCAGGACTCCAGTTAGCTCAGGAACCGGGCATATTAGATATTGAGGTCACGACAGATTCCATGGTGGTCGCGGGCCAAATAAAAGGGGAGTTTGAGGCAAGGGAGCCCACCCTCCAGCTGTACCTAGGGAAGGTCAAGGACGTCATCGGGTGGTTCCGAAGCTTTTCAATTCGGCATGTCCCGAGGGAGGAGAGTACCCAGGCAGATCAACTCGCCAAGTATGGCCCGCGAGCCGGAGGAACGGTGGCAGAACTTTTCATGCCATACATAGAAGAGGGAGAGTGTAACATCTCATTTCCAACTAGACCCCTAAGAGTGTTTTTTTTGTCATGACTAGGTCATGACAAAAACCTAGGAATCTCAAGAAGACCAAGTGAGCTTAGACATAAAGTTGGAGATCGTCATGTTCTGCAAAGAGTAGAATTCTGAACAATAGGTTAGGATGGTCATGGGGCTACACCATGACCCCAAGACCCTACCACAACACCCCAAACATTTTGGGAGGCCCATTAGAGTCATAAGGACCCATTGGGGTCAATCAAAGAGACTCAGTTGACCCAAGTCAACCTTAACCCTAAATGGGTCAAACTAGCCTACTTAGGGTTAATTGACCTTCCCCTAGCCAAGTGGACCCCACCAATGTCCTCCTAACCCTAAAGTGAGGTCAATGGGTCACCAAGGACACATTGGGTTCAGCCCTAGAGACCAAGTTGACCCAAGTCAACTTAGGCCCCTCATCTGGTCAAAGTGCCCTTACTAAGGGTAGGTGACCTCCAAAGTGTAAGGTACCAGACACGCCAAAGGGCCCTTACTAAGGGTAGGTCAAAGGGACCTTCCTAGTCCCATTGCAAACTTGATGATTGTTTGCAATGGGACTATAAATTTCCTGTAGAAAAATTTGTTTAGAACTTTTTGGATCATTTCTGGATTGGAGAACTGCTGGAGGCCGAAGGGGAGCATCCAACACAAGGAGGATTGAAGGGTATTTCATATGTATTTTTATTTAATCATTAACCCCTTTGAATCCTTCTTTTCTCTTGATGATTCATCTTCAATTTTCATTTTAATTTGCATGAACCTCTATTTGAACATTCTAGTAATCATGCATCACTTTGTTTATGTTAAATTTGTTGTATTTTATTTGTGTTTATGCTTGCAAACAAAGAGTTTAATCTTTCTTATGAATTACTTATTTGCTTTACACAATTTGCAATTGGCTAGATTGAGAAATTGGTTCTTTGCAATGATATTGGTATGTTCATATTGTGATGTTAATTCTCTCTGTAATTCAAACTCTATGATCGAGAGATATTTTGTTTGGAAAATTAGAACACGAGTAAAAGGATTCATGGTAATTTAGAGATAAAATTCATGAATTTATGTAGTAATAAGTGTAGTTTACTTAATGCGAACTTGAGTGTTGTAAATTGTTCGAGAGAAAATTTACTATCATAGGTTTAGATTTGGAATTGCTCGAGAGAGAATTTTGATGAAAATTTAACCTTTACATTGCACAAATTTAACAGTCTTTTCATATCATGATCACTTAGAATTGAACTAATAAATGAATTTGTTCATGTAATTGTTTAAAGGCTTCATGTTTTTTATCGTTTTTACTTCTCCAATACTGAATCATCCAAATGGTCATAGTTAGGTTAATGTAGTTTAAATATCACTTTTGTTTAGAGGTATGATAATAAAGGGAGGGTGAGTACGAGTAGTTGAAACGACCCTGTGGAATACGACACGAGATGTATATTTCTCCTATATTATGATTGATAGGTGCACTTGCCTGAATGCTAATTCAATCTATTTAAGTCCATCTACATAGTTGTATTAGAATGTAGAATGAAATCACATTGAGTTATTACTTGTTAGCAAGAAAAATCATCAAGTTTTTGGCGCCGTTGCCGGGGATCATTTTCAATATTTTGAAATCCTAATCTTTATTGATCTACCAATTTTCATTTATATAGTTGTAAATTAGTATTTGTATAATTATATGGCGTAATATTTTTTTTGTAGTCTGTTAGTCTATGACCAGGGGCAGAAATTCTGGGCTAGCACCATTTCATCCTGACCCAGAATGAATTCTCCATAACACTAACCTAAGGGACGTGGAAATTAATACCACAGATATTTCAAACGGACTATCAGAAGAGGAGACAGTAAACCAAGGAGAGAATCATCTTGAAAACCTAGATACCATGGCCAACCAAAATGAACAAACCATGTCTGACTTTGCTAGACCTAATCTCCAAGGAATCGGGTCGAGCATCGTTAGACCACCGATAGCTACCAATAACTTTGAATTGAAGCCTAGTGTGATACAAATGGTCCAACAGTATGTCCAGTATGATGGCTTGCAAGATGATGATCCTAACAACCACTTGGCCGGATTCTTAGAGATATGTGACACATTTAAGATCAATGGTGTTTCCAACGACGCCATTCGATTGTGATTGTTTCCATTTTCACTAAGGCATAAGGCGAAGCAGTGGTTGAATTCACTACCTAGAGGGTCGATCACTACTTGGGACATGATGGTTGAGAAGTTTCTGATGAAGTATTTTCCACCTGCGAAGACTGCAAAGTTAAGGAATGACATCTCTACGTACATTCAATTGGAGTCTGAATCGTTGTATGACACATGGGAACGATTCAAGGAGTTGTTAAGGAGATGTCCCCACCATGCTCTACCTTCATGGCTTCAGATTCAGACCTTCTACAATGGTCTAAATCCGACCACTAAACAAATGATTGATGCAGCTAGTGGAGGAACTTTGAACAACAAGACACCTGAAGCGGCTCAGCAGTTGATAGAGGACATGTCAATGAACAATTACCAATGGACTACAGTAAGACAAAAGCCTAGCAAGCCCGCAGGAATTTATGAAGTAGATGCCATCACCGCCTTAGCTATTCAAGTGGAGAAGCTTCACCAAAAGATGGACAACCTTGCCTTAGCATCACCTTCCATGGCACCTCAACAATGGGACCCTTCATGCAGTGGAATGCCTGGTTGTGAACCGCAAGTTCAAGAGCATGTTGACTATATGGGTAACAATATTAGACCACCTTTCAATCAAGCCAACAACCCATATAGTTCTACATACAATCCTGGATGGAGAAACCACCCCAATTTCTCTTGGGGAGGACAAGGAAATCAAGGGAAGCAACCCATGTTTGGACAATAACCACAGTTGGAACCAAGGAAGCCTACATTGGAAGATGTGCTTACCAAGTTAATGCAAACTACCGATGTAGCCTTCCGGAATCAAGAGGGTTCAATTCGGAACTTGGAGAATCATATTGGTCAGCTTGCAAGGATGGTTTCTGAAAGGCAGCAAGGAACACTTCCTGGGAATACAAAGATAAATCCAAGGGAGCATGTAAAAGCCATTCAATTGAGGAGCAGAAAGGAGTTACAAGACCCAAGGCCTGCAAAGGAAGCACCCCAAATGGAGTCTAGCGGCGAAGGACCAAGCGAGATGAATGTACAACCGATGGAGTACCAACCAGCATTACCATACCCAGCAAAGCTTAACAAGGAGCGCATGGATGCGCAGTATGGTAAATTTTTATCTATGTTTAAGCAATTACATGTTAACTTACCTTTTTCTGAAATTATTCAAATGCCTAAATATGCAAAATTTCTTAAGGATTTGATTTCTAATAAAAAGAAAATAGAAGAATTATCATTAGTAACATTAAGTGAAGAATGTTCTGCTATTTTGCAAAATAAATTGCCACAAAAACTTAAGGATCCCGGTTCATTTTCAATTCCATGTTTAATCGGTGATGTTGGTTACATTGGATTAAATGTACCTGATTTGAAGAAGCCTCACCCCACTCAATGATATACATCAGGATGTATTAGATGTATTTTGAGTTACCTTGTGCAGGTTAAGTATTTACAGGGAAAGCCGAAAAGTTTCTAAGTCCATGTGTCGACACCCAGAAGGAAAGTGTAGACACTTAAGAAGACTTGTGTCGACACCCAGAGAAGCTGTGTCGACACTTGGAGTCATTGTTTCGACACCAGGAATGTAGAGTCGACACCAGAAGGAAAGTGTCGACACATACAAGCTGTGTCGACACTCAATGAAGAAATGTCCAGAGAAGCAGTGTCGACACTTAGAAGCAGTGTCGACACCCAGAGGAACTTTGTCGACATCAGAAAGTGTCAACACTAGGAGGCTGTGTCGACACTCAGCAAATTTCAACAAAGTTCAAGTACAAGTGTCGACACTTGGAGGCTGTGTCGACACTCAGCAAACTTCAACAAAGTTTAAGTACAAGTGTCGACATAATAAAGAATGTGTCGACACATAGCAAAAGTCTCAACACATGAAGAAAGTGTCGACACTAGGAGGCTGTGTCGACACTCAGCAAATTTCAATGAAGTCTAAGTACAAGTGTCGACACAAAGGAGATGTGTCGACACTCAGCAAAAGTATCAACACAGAAGGCATGTGTCGACACTAAGAAAATGTGTCGACACTTAGCAAGTATCAACACAAGAAGATGTGTCTACACAAAGGAGTTGTGTCGACACTTACAAGAAATCAACTAAGTATTCAAGAAGAAGGACTTGTGTCGACACATAGGATCAGTGTCGACACATGTGGAAGAAGCAGTGTCGCGAAGCAGATTCTACAACACAAGGAGTTGTGTCGACACCATGAAGGCAAGTGTCGACACTTAGTCTACTTGTGTCGACACTTAGTCTACAAGTGTCGACACTTAAAGACTGACTGTCTCGACACTTTCAGACAGTTACAAAAAATTCAAGAAGTGACTGGATGACTTGACAGCTGCCATTCCAGCCGGTCTACTGCAACTGTCAGAGCTGTCAGAAAGCTGTTAGGAACCGGATCAGCCGATCACCTTGAAAAAAGCCTATATAAAGGCTTATTCTGTCAACAGAAGATTGATTGATTTGATGATTGAAGATTGATTAACAACAATCAGTTGAAGTGATCAGAAGATCTAAGAAGTTGGAGAGAGAGAGCTCCTTCTAAGAAGACAGCTGTGGAACCAGGCTGTGAAGAAAGTTTTAGATTGAGATCTGATTCTTAAGTTAGCAGTGATTGAAGATCAGCTGCATAGAGACTCAACCCTATTGTGTTCTAAATTCAAGAAGCTTTGAAGAAAGCCAAGGGAGGTTGATCTCAGCAAAGTTCTTCCAAGAACTCTTCAAGAAACCAGACAATTCTTCTCTCTCATTCTGAGTTGTAGGTTTACACTTTGTAATTTTAATTTCTTGTAGGATCCTAAGGGATCTGAGTTGTAAGCCTGTAATTATAAAGGCTGAGTGGTAGGGCCTGTGTGCCTGAGTGTAGGAGATTATTTTCTCTGAGTGTAGGCCTTGTTGGCTGAGTGTAGGTATTTGTGAAGACTGAGTGGTAGGGCTGTTGAGCCTGAGTTGTAAGAGTGGGATCACTCTGAGTTGTAGGAACCTGGTTGGGGTTCTGAGTGTAAGATCTGAGGATCTGAGGAATAGTAAAGGAGTTTGGCCGAATCTAGTACACTGCTAGATAGGCGAAGGGGAAAGTGGATGTACCCAGACCTTGGGGACCCACTATAAAACTGTGTGTACTCTGTGTGTGCCTGATTCTGTGTATGCTGTGTAATATTCTGTGAATGCTGTGATTAAATCTGCCTAAAAGTTTAAAAAGATTAAGGGCACCTATTCACCCCCCCCCCCTCTAGGGGATTAGGTACAATTTCTTTCAGGTGATTTACAAGTAAATAATGCTTTAGCAGATTTAGGAGCAAGTATAAATTTAATGCCTTATAAACTATATCTGAAACTAGGCTTAGGAGAACTTAGCCCAACAAGAATGAGTATTCAATTAGCAGATCGATCGGTTAAGTATCCTAGAGGAATAGTAGAAGATGTATTAGTTAAGGTAGATAAATTTATATTTCCTGCTGATTTTGTTATTTTAGATATGGATGAAAATATCGAAGTACCACTCATACTAGGTCGTCCATTTCTAGCTACATCTAGAGCACTTATTGATGTTTTTGATGGTAAATTAATATTGCGAGTAGGAGAAGATGAAGTCACTTTTCAAATTGGCAATACTATGAAACAATCCTTAGATAACGATGATTATTGCTATTTTTCTCATGGTATTGATGACTTTATCTCTTCTATAAATTCTAATTTTTTATTATAAAGATCCTTTAGAAATTTGCATAACTAACAACTATCTAGAAGATGATAAAAATGATGACATTGTTGAACATTTATTTTTTCTAGAAAATTGTGTTGCCATGAATAGAACAACGGAATATAGTTTAATTACTGAAGGAGATCATGAAGCTCTTAAGAATTATACTAAGGATCCACCAATAGTAGAATTAAAAAAATTACCGGATCATCTTGAGTATGCATTCTTAGGAACAAATTCTTCGTACCCAGTTATCATATCTTCAAATCTTTCCAATATTGAAAAAGATAAATTAATAACTGTATTGAAAAAATGTAAAGGTGCAATAGCATGGCAAATATCTGATATAAAGGGTATTAATCCTAGTTTCTGCACTCATAAAATCCTTTTGGAAGAAAACTATAAGTCGTCTATTCAACCGCAACGTAGGCTAAATCCTAATATGAAAGAGGTAGTTAAGGCTGAGATTGTGAAGTTATTAGATGCTGGTATTATATATCCTATTTCGGATAGTTCATGGGTTAGTCCTGTCCAAGTAGTTCCTAAGAAGGGTGGCCTGACTGTGGTAGAAAATGATAGAAATGAATTAATTCCAACGCGAACGGTAACAGGTTGGCGTGTCTGTATAGACTATAGGAAATTAAACGATGCCACTAGAAAAGACCATTTCCCTCTTCCTTTCATTGACCAGATATTAGAACGCTTATCAGGACATTCTTATTATTGTTCTCTAGATGGACTTTCTGGATACTTCCAAATTCCTATAGCACCAAAAGACCAAGAGAAAACAACATTTAACTGCCCATTTGGTACCTTTGCCTATAGACGTATGCTTTTCGGGTTATGTAATGCACCCGCCACATTTCAAAGGTGCATGCTAGCCATCTTTAACGAGTATGTTGAAGATATCATGGAAGTGTTCATGGATGATTTTTCTATTTTTGGCGACTCTTTTGAGTTGTGTTTGAATAATTTAGAGAAAGTTCTTAGGAGGTGTGAGGAGACGAACCTAGCGCTTAGTTGGGAGAAGTGTCATTTCATGGTACAAGAAGG
Organism: Platanthera guangdongensis; assembly: GCA_039583875.1. NCBI lineage: Eukaryota > Viridiplantae > Streptophyta > Magnoliopsida > Asparagales > Orchidaceae > Platanthera > Platanthera guangdongensis. The sequence continues at coordinate 162,557,812 of CM077166.1, forward strand.
GTTATTACTTGGCCATAAAATCTCAAGCCAAGGAATTCAAGTAGATAGAGCGAAAATAGAGACCATAGAAAAATTACCACCGCCAACCTCCGTAAAGGCAGTGAGAAGTTTCTTAGGACATGCGGGATTTTACCGCCGGTTTATTAAAGACTTCTCTAAAATAGCTAAACCACTTACAAGGCTTTTAGAAAAAGACACACCTTTTATTTTTGAACAAGAGTGTCTACATGCCTTTGAGTTCTTAAAAGAAAAATTAATTAATTCTCCTATTATGATCGCGCCTGATTTTAGTCAACCATTTGAGATCATGTGTGACGCTAGTAGTTTTGCGGTAGGGGCTGTTTTAGGACAACGCCGAAACAAACATTTTCACCCTATATATTACGCTAGTAAAACACTTAATAATGCACAGGAGAATTATACAACTACCGAAAAAGAACTCTTAGCAGTGGTATTCGCCTTTGATAAATTTAGACCATATTTAACATTGTCCAAAGTGGTAGTTTATACGGATCACTCTGCCCTTAGATATTTGCTAGTCAAAGCGGAAGCAAAGCCTCGTTTAATCCGTTGGGTTCTTCTATTGCAAGAATTTGATCTAGAAATTAGGGATAAACGAGCAGCGGAAAACTTAGCTGCAGATCATCTTTCACGTTTAGAAAACCCACTACGATCAATGTTAGATGAATCTGAAATTTCGGATACATTTCCTGAGGAATCACTATTTGTCATATCTACCAATATAAATCTAGATTATCCATGGTTTGCAGATTATGCAAACTATCTTGTGGCTAAGGTCCTTCCAAAAGACTTTTCATATCAGCAGAAAAAGAAATTTTTCTCTGATTTGAAATATTACTTTTGGGAGGACCCCTTTCTTTTTCGGATATGTGCAGATTCTGTTATAAGAAGGTGTGTATCAGCGGAGGAAGGTTGGAAGATTTTGGAGCAGTGTCATTCAGGTCCTGCTGGTGGTCACTATGGAGCAAATTGCTCGGCTAAAAAGGTTCTTGATTCCGGTTTTTATTGGCCCCTTCTATTCAGGGATGCCCAAAGGTATGTGCTTTCATGTGATTCTTGCCAAAAAGCAGGTAATATTTCTAAATTACATGAAATGCCTCAAAAATTTATCCTTGAATGCGAAGTATTCGATGTGTGGGGTATAGATTTTATGGGACCATTCCCAGTTTCTTTTGGGAATAAATATATTTTGGTAGCTGTAGATTATGTATCAAGGTGGGTTGAAGCACAAGCTTTGCCTACTAATGATAGTAGGTTTGTAATTAGATTTTTGAAATCCTTATTCGCATGATTTGGCACACCACGTGCACTTATTAGCGATAGGGGTTCACACTTTTGTAATCTACAACTACACAAAGTATTAGAAAAATATGGAGTTACACATAGGATAGCCACTCCGTATCATCCTCAAACTAGTGGACAAGTTGAAGTTTCCAATAGAGAGCTTAAGAGAATCTTAGAAAAATCTATAGAAGGGAATAGAAAGCAGTGGTCTAGGAAGCTGAACGATTGTTTGTGGGCATATAGGACCGCCTACAAAACACCTATAGGGACCACCCCTTTTAGATTAGTCTTCGGTAAATCTTGCCACCTACCTATAGAATTAGAACACAAGTCGTATTGGGCAATACGCTCCTTAAATTTTGACACTAGTTCTATAGGAGAGAAGCGTAAACTTCAACTTAACGAATTAGATGAGTGGAGAACTATGGCCTATGAGAACTCCCGGATTTATAAGGAGAAAACCAAACTATTTCATGACCGTCAACTTCGCAAACCCAAGGTTTTTCAAAAAGGTGACCAAGTCCTCTATAATTCCAGATTACGTTTATTCCCAGGGAAATTAAGGTCTAAGTAGTCCGGACCCTTTAAGGTTAAAGAAGTCTTTCCCTACGGTACCGTCGAGTTAACTCACCCTGAGAAGGGAGATTTAAAGGTTAATGGTCACCGACTTAAGCCGTATTATGGTGAAATCCCTATGGACTTCGCTCGTCTAGAGACTTGCCTCCGTCTAGATTAATTTCATATTAAACTATAGTAAGTGTTTCTTATAATTTTACTATAATAAGTTGTAATGAAAAATTTAATGAGAAAAAAAAAATTTTAATGAAAAAAAATTTTCCAGAAAAATTTAAATGAGAAAAAAAATTTTTTGTAAAAAAATTAAAAGAGAAATGCAAAACTGGAGAGGCACACGGCTCAGCACACGCCCGTGTGGATGACCGTGTATGTGACACAGGCTCAGGCCCAGCCGTATGGATTAATTCCGCAAAAAGCCAAATTCTTCCCGAGCACAACACGGGTTCACACCCACCCGTGTGGCTAGCCATGTCGTTCGCTCGACGATCGTCGAGACTGCTGTGTCGAGACATCTAACACGGGCGTGTCAGCTTACACACGGCCGTGTTCCTACCTACCTGTGTTGTTACACCGTGCCAGCTGAGACACGGGTCAACACACGGCCGTGTCGTCGCCCGTGTCCACCTGTAGCGCTGTCCCCAGCCAGTTTGACCACACGGACCGAGGCACCCCGTGCTCCACGAGGCCTCAGATTCCCTAACACGGGTGCACACACACGGCCGTGTGCGCACCCGTGTTCCATTTTTTTACACGGATCGACGCACCCCGTGTTCCACGAGCCTGCTGATTCCCTAACACGGGTTCACACACACCCGTGTGCGAACCCATGTGCAACCTCTTTAAAAAGGGCCGTGTGGATTTCCTTCTTTGCTCATTCCAACTTTCTCCCATCACAAATCTCCCCGTGGCCTGATCCTCAAGGCACCAGTTTTTCTTCCAATTCTCGTCCCCCTTCGCTCGCATTTTCCCCTTTTACATCATGTCTTCCGGAAGAAGTCAAGGCGGTCGCCATCGCCGACCGGAGCTACAAGTCTCAACGGAGAGACGGGATGCCGCTGCTCCGCTAATTTTCACCGACGCATCGCACACCGCCCGCTTCAACCGCTTGCAATCAAAAAAATTTCAAGATATCCGTATAATTGATTGGAGCGTGCTTGAAGAGATAAACTTAGCTGGAGATATTAGAGTATTAATTTCTGTAACGGGGTGGGATCAATTTTTTGCCATAGAGGAGTTAGGATTTAGGGAACTCACTTTAGAGTTCCTATCTTCGTTTTATTCCAACTTTCGGCCTAACTTCATCGATGCGCCGCACGCGCCCGAGGGGATAGTTTCATTTCGAGTTGGTGGCACATTTTATACACTCACCATGCTCCAATTCACCCAGTATTTAGGGGTGTATGAGGAGTCATTCCTTTTTAGTGCTGCCTACCCTGAGCTCCACTTCGAACTCCCCAATCGCGATATGGCCGGCGGTATCTAGTGCCAGATTTCTTTTGACACTGGCGCCTACGAGGCCAAGCGATCTAATGCCTCTAAATTGATTTCTCCCGCCCTCCATTACATCCACCATCTCCTTAGCCACACGTTGAGCGGCCGGGGCGAAAGCTCCGGATTTGTCAGTCGACAGGACCTGTTATACCTCTACAGCATGACTTCACGATATCCTCTACATATCGGTTATCTTCTAGCCCAGTTCATTCTCCATCAGGCTGACACCCCCCGTATAGGGTCTATTTGTGTAGCACCCTACATTACTCGCCTCGTGAATAATATGGGCATCTTTTCAGCCCTCCCTCAGATGATAGTGGTCGCAAAGACCGTACCTATCACGATGGCTAGTCTTCGCTCCCTCCGCCTCGTCACCGCCCGTCAGGGCCGAGGAGGGGTCATATATTCTATTGCACGATGTGGACCCCATGTACAGGATGACAGTGATGATGAGGTAGATCCTGACCTCGATGTGCGGTTGGTGCCTCCACCCCATTCCACTTATGCTCATGGCGAGTCGTCTACTGCACCTCCTCCATCTCATTCACGGTACTCACGCGAGTTTCGACAGTTTTTCGAGACCGAGCTCTCGCCGCGCCTACAGCACATTGAGGAGTCGCAGCAGCGGACCGAGGACCTCCTCATCCAGATCAGAGACCACCTTGGGATCGCTCCTCGCCAGCCGCCAGCTCCAGCCCCGCCATCCTTCCCAGACGATGCGACCGACCACCCTGCTTACTTCTGATATGTATCGATGTAGTGTTATCTTTATGTATCATATCTTATAGTTTTTTTTTATATCAGTGTATTCAGTTCTGTCAGCTATTATATATCAGTGCATTTCATTACAGCTCCTGTTTCTTTACTGTGCTCTTATACTTATTATGATAGCAGTTTTTTTTTCTTATGTCATCATGAAATCACTCTATGTCCGCTTTTTACATTGCACTGAGGACATTGCAAATCTTAAGTCTGGGGGTAGAATGGCTATTCATGTGGTTATAATTGATTCTAATCTGCTTATCATAATACTCAAGTTTGTTATACCCCCCCTACAAATTTTTGTTTGATCTTTTAAGCTCTCATTATTCATTCATTTGGGATTATAAATATCTAATTTAACTTCGCACGCTGATTAAAATGAATTGATGTAGACTCATAGAGTATTCAACTTTGTTGATTTCGTAATTAAGCATAGAAATTTTTTTTAGCTTAATTTTCTCTATATAATTTACTTTTAAGATTACTCCTCTATATTAGTAACTATCCAACACTCTATTTTAGAAAATATACTTATCTATAATAAAGTGAGTCGATGAGTGTAACATTTTTATAATTTGGTATTAGGGCTTTAAAATTAAAAATTACTCCCTATTGATGTCTAGGACTCACCCTCTAGCATTCCTCAAAACATTACATAGGTTAATTAGTAAGGGCGGAAATGACTTAGGCCTCCTATTGGATAGCTTGAGCCTTGTTAACCCAACACCTTTAACATGATACCCTTGCACACCCAATTTGAACCTAATCCCCATCCTTTTGATGCTCTACTATTAAAATTCACCAAGGCCAAATCCTTACCTATTAGCACACCTATCATTGATGCCTTCTTGGAATGATTTGTTCATTGTGATATGTGACCTGAGTGCGTGTATACTTGCACCCACTTGGAATGATCCCTACTTTGAACCCAAAAAAAAGACATAGTGATATGTGGCCTGAGTGCGTGTATACTTGCACCCACTTGGAATGATCCCTACTATGGTCCCTTGGTTAAAAATATATATATAAAAAAAATAGAGTGCCCTTCAAAATGTGGGAAATATACAAATTGCAAAGTCTGGGGGTGTTTACATAAAATTGAAATATGTTAAGGTATCTTCCAACATAAGGCTTAATCAAGATTTAGGTGTGAAAAGTTCATCGAACTTACCTTTGATTACCTCACCTTTAATCTTCTATCCTAAGCCAAAAATGCTACACCAAAATTCAAGTCCTAAGGATCCGACCTTACTAATTCTAACTAGTGTTGTGATGAGGGTGTAAAAAGGGTAAGCTCATGATTATCAATATGGGTACTTATAAGTTTTGAAATACTAATATGTATCTTATAGATATTGTTATTTTCTCCTCATATTTGTTAAAGATGACTATACTTTTATTTCTAAAAGCGAGTGAGAGATAGTTAAAAGATATATTAGAGGAATTTTAAGATAAATCTATATTTAGAAAAGTCTGCTAAACTATTTCCTATGCGATTACATCATCAAAGTTCTCTTAAATTCATAGCAACCAGTGTGCGGAGGCAAAATTATTTAATGGTAACCCAAGTGTTTGAATTAGTTTGCTTAGGGACAAGCAAACATCTAAGTCTGGGGGTATTTGATGAGTACGATTATGATAAGCTTTTTACTATCATAATTGTAATCATGTCTACTATTTCCTGCCCCTTTTTGTATTGATTTCATGATAATAGTAAAGAAATTGTCGTATCATAGATAGAAGAATGCATTTAGAAGTCTTTGGCAGTCCTTGTAATAAACTATTTACTGAGTCTTTCATTTTTCTATTGCAGGTAATGCCAACCAATGGACCTAAAAGTCTCGGAGCAAACAGAGGAGTTCACGGAGTCAACATGGCTAATGGCAGGACGAAAATTTGGTGCACACGGCCAGACACACGGTCGTGTGCCTACCCGTGTCCTATGCACCTAGAGCTGAAGAATTTGGGCGCAGGCGATGGAACCTCACACGGGTATGGCACACGACCGTGTGCCTACCCGTGTCATATTGAACACGTCTGCCGACCAACCCGTGTCTTAAGAACACGGCCGTGTCCATACCCGTGCCATCTGACACGACCCACTACCAGACACGCCTGCTCGTGGGGAACCGCCTAGGAACCGTCCACACGGCCTGACACACGGCCGTGTTGGAACCCGTGTCCGACCTGTTTGCAATGGGACTATAAATTTCCTGTAGAAAAAATTGTTTAGAACTTTTTGGATCATTTCTGGATTGGAGAACTGCTGGAGGCCGAAGGGGAGCATCCAAGACAAGGAGGATTGAAGGGTATTTCATATGTATTTTTATTTAATCATTAACCCCTTTGAATCCTTCTTTTCTCTTGATGATTCATCTTCAATTTTCGTTTTAATTTGCATGAACCTCTATTTGAACATTCTAGTAATCATGTATCACTTTTTTTATGTTAAATTTGTTGTATTTTATTTGTGTTTATGCTTGCAAACAAAGAGTTTAATCTTTCTTATGAATTACTTATTTGTTTTACACAATTTGCAATTGGCTAGATGAGAAATTGGTTCTTTGCAATGATATTGGTATGTTCATATTGTGATGTTAATTCTCTTTGTAATTCAAACTCTATGATCGAGAGATATTTTGTTTGGAAAATTAGAACACGAGTAAAAGGATTCATGGTAATTTAGAGATAAAATTCATGAATTTATGTAGTAATAAGGGTAGTTTACTTAATGCGAACTTGAGTGTTGTAAATTGTTCGAGAGAAAATTTACTATCTTAGGTTTAGATTTGGAATTGCTCGAGAGAGAATTTTGATGAAAATTTAACCTTTACATCGCACAAATTTAACAGTCTTTTCATGTCATGATCACTTAGAATTGAACTAATAAATGAATTCGTTCATGTAATTGTTTAAAGGCTTCATGTTTTTTATCGTTTTTACTTCTCCAATACTGAATCATCCAAATGGTCATAGTTAGGTTAATGTAGTTTAAATATCACTTTTGTTTAGAGGTATGATAATAAAGGGAGGGTGAGTACGAGTAGTTGAAACGACCCTGTGGAATACGACACGAGATGTAGATTTCTCCTATATTATGATTGATAGGTGCACTTGCCTGAATGCTAATTCAATCTATTTTAAGTCCATCTACATAGTTGTATTAGAATGTATAATGAAATCACATTGATTTATTACTTGTTAGCAAGAAAAATCATCAACCCTACATAACCATTCCTAGACCTTAGGGGAGACCAATGAGTCACCAAGGACCCCTTAGGATCAACCCTAATGGTCATGTTGACCCAAGTCAACTCAAGCCCCAAAGTGGTCAAAGTGCACTCACCAAGGGTCAAGTGACCTCCAAGGTGCCAAGTCAACCCTACCCAACCCTACCTAGACCTTAGGGGAGGCCAATGGGATACCAGGGGCCCATTGGGGTCAACCCAAACGGCCATGTTGACCAAGGTCAACTCTACCTTAAGGTTAAGTCAAATTAGCCCAATTGGGCTAACCCAAGCTCAACCCATTTCCCCCACTTGGGCTAACCTCGTTTCTATTATTAAGTTTAGGGTTTAGTGGGCTGCCAATAGGCTGGAGGGGACACCAAAATTCGGCCTTGATGATCAGGAGAGAGAAAGCTTTATTTTCCCCTTTAATGGAGGAGAGAGAAAGTGGGGAATGAAGGCCATTCATGGCTTAGAAGACCAAAGGCCCTCTCTTATTGCTGGAAACTTCCTCCCTGGTCAGTTAGGGGAAGATTAAGGGACTTTCCAGGCCTTTTCAGTGGCTGGGTGCAGTGAACCCACCATGGCCAAAATCTCAACATTAAGGCCATTAATGGCCATTGATGCTACACCCTTTCCCTCCCCCATTTGATGGTTTTAAAAGCTTCCTTAGGACCAGAGGAGTCGTTTCCACACATTCCCTGAAGATTTCGATCCATTTGGTAGTGTTGTTGCAGAACACCCGAAGCTCCAAAATCAGGCCATGGCGCACCACCACCAAACCCGTCGGCAAGCACGGTTAAAGGTCCTCCTCTACTCCTCTCTTCGTGGGCTAGAATCCTAGATAAATTAGGAGAGAAATCGGGCTCAATTGAGCCAGATCGGGTGAGGAAAATTTCAGTTTTTTCATGGCTTTTTATACCTCGTGAGTTCGCCGGAAACCGCCCCTCCGGCGGCCATGCCGCCGCCCGGCGATAGCCCCCACCTCAACGAAGGTGGTGGCGGTGGTGGCCGGCCAGGGAGGTGGCCGTGTGGCCGGGAAATGCGCTTGGAATAGGCTCCAGGTTCGGCCAATCATGGCCCTTGGCTGGAGGAAGAAGATGACCAGGAGCCCCACGATTTGCTTTAAGATCTGTGCAGATCATTTCTTTTATTAAGTTTTGATTTCTGAATTTCTGTCCTGTAAATTTGGCTGTATTAAACTAAATAGTAAAAATACTTAGGCCCACCAAGTGGGAAAACGTTCTATATAAACATTGTAGCCCTATGGGTCTACCGTAATCCAAAATTGATTTGGACCAATTTGGCCCTATGGTTGGACCAGGGCACCCATTTTGGTGGGACTTGTACATAGGGTTGTCCTGAGATTCAAATGGATGCCCACCCTTCATACCTTGTCCAAATGGGCTGAAATTTGGAAAGGGGATCGGTCATAACTATACCTAGGGTCTGTCCAAAATTGGGATTTGTTTGAGACACTTTGCCTAAAGTTTTTTACTTTTATTTAATAATAGTAGGGTATTTTAATTAAGTAGTCTAATGAGCTCCAAACCCTCCCAAATTTTGGTGAGTGGTCCCTGGCATCCATACCTAGCCCTGCACAAAATTTCAATCCATTTGGATTGGTTTTGGTTAGGGAATCACCAAACCCTAGTTTGGCCTTAAGGAGGTATTTTTGATTAAAAGTGCACCATGGGCTTAGGGTGGACACCTCCACTCAACAGAGGCTGAGGTCTTGGACACTGATTTAGTATGGCCAATGACACCCTATAAAGGAAAATGGGGTGATTTAGGTTTGTTTTACCCTAGGGTGCAACCTCAAACCCTAAGGAAGGACTTTTGGGGGTTGTGAAGGACATAGGGGATAATGCCCTTGTATGACCATGAAAACTCAGTAGAATTAAAGGTAGAGTAACCTAAGTTATCTGGAAGAAATATTAGGGGACTGGGAGGAAGATAGGCACCTCAAAACCCTAATCCTAGTTTTAGAGTATAAGCACAAAATTGTAAATTCAGCCACTAAAACTTAACAAAAAGTTATGGAACTTGCGTAGAGTAGGTTTTAGACCATCTAAATCCCCTGGTAATTTTACTAGAATTTTATGGCTTATATTTCTGGTACTTTATTTGTTAAATACCAAAGGGCCCAAAATGATTTTTAAATTACTTCTGGTTATTCTGTTCATTTGAATCTGATGGAACTTGGTCAGAAGATAATCCAGACCTAAGTGAATATCCCTGAATTGTATTATAATTTTTACTTGATTATATTTAGTACTTCCTTCACAAGTTTTGGAAAGGGGCTTTGGTAGAATAAAATTAACTATTCATGATATATCTGTTGAAAAATCATGAGACTTAGTTTTTGATGATTTCAAGCCAAAATATACTTGTAGAAATTTATTCATAATTTTTAGAGAGATGGTTATAGTACTTCCTTTACAAGTACATAATTTTGAGACTTTGATATTTAATTAATTCAGAGAATGATTCTTTCTAAAAAATTATGAAACTTTATCTAGAGGTTTTATATGTCCTTATAATCATCTTGGAATTTTTCTCTGAATTTTTGGAAGTATTATTGTTGTACATCCCCTTTAAATGATTTATTATGTTATAAATTTGAAATAACATTTGAGGGCTTAAACCTTGCTGAAAAATTAGGAGATTCTGGTTTTTTAGATTATTATTCATTTTGCATTTAACATAAATTTAGTGGAATTTATCTTGTCTAAAACTTGTACTTCATGTTCAAACTTGGAACTTTTGGTTACTAGAATAAATAAATAAATTATCAGTTAGATCATGAAAATTAGGAAATTATGGATTTAGGCTACAAATGCCAGTATAGCCCTCCAATAATTATTATATTAGTGCTGGATGATCGTTTGGTATACTTCTCATTTTACGGGTCATATAGTTGAAGTGGTCTGCATTTAGTAAAACTGCAGGTAATAAGATGAAATTTGAATTAGAGCACATGAGTTGGGTTTTGTTGGTTTGCTGGAAGGGATAAATAGAATTAGGGGCATCATTGGAAGATAAAATGAGTAGAGTGTTGTTTTGGCTAGGGTTTAGAGGCGCTCGGGTGCGACGAAAGATCGTCCTCCCCGAGGTGAGGTAGAGTCAAATCACTACAGGATTAACCTATCGTAACATGAGATAGTAAAGGGTAAGGGAATCAACCAATAATAATAATAAGTACCTTGCGAAAGGGAACGCTAGGAGTAATCCCAACATAGTTTCTAGTGCCCTTGAGAGCCCTTCACAGGGAATACCGGGGGCAGTCCTGGGTTAACGTAAACTGTATTAACAAGCTGAAAAGAGTAACTTAGTAATTAGGGTTGCACCTTTCACGAACACAGATAGCACAGGAAGATAGCTGGGAGCTTCGGCTCGGATGGTTAAGAGACGGACGTTTGGGTCCGGGGAGCTTCAGCTCGATTGTTTGAGACGGACGTTTTGGTGCGGGGAGCTTCGGCTCGGTTTTTGATTACACTAAATTTGCATGTGCATAAAAGGAAAGGAAATTAAGGCGGTGGGTCTTCGGTATTGGAGGGTCGATGCACCTACGCCAATACGTTGACTCGGCAAGTGTGGTTAGCGCTTCGCCAACAGAAGTCCGTTGCGCCAGCCGGCAAGAGTACGCAGGAGTCCGCATCATGCACCAAGCATTGAGGCGTACGATAGGTTTGACCGGTAGAGCTTTACTGGTTTAGAGGTGGGCGAGGCCCAACCCACCGCTTCCGTCTGCCACTACGGAGGTATCCTGGGAGGTTACGGCTCCAGAAAGGGGGAACTAAAGGTCTGTGTGCACAGAGTCGGGTGTGTGTGTTGCACTTGCATGTTCCATCATACCCACTTGCCTGTCATAGCATAATCGATTCATTTAACCCTGACACCTAAAGTATAAGTGGAATGGGACGCTTATATATTAGGACCTGCAAAACGACCCCTTGGTCTATAAGCTTGTGTGGGCAAGTTTATAAATTAAGGTCAATTTTGATATATATTTACTGCTGTTTGATAACCGACACCCCAACGTATAAATTGGTATGTGACTTTTTATAAGATGGGAGCCCTGTAAAAGATCCCTTGCTTATATGTTTATGTATAAGTTGAGGTTACTTTTCATACTCTACTTTACTGCCACATGTACTATTATAGAATTGCTAGTATAGGTCCGCTGCCATCTATTTTTGATTATTCTCCACCTTCAAGTCCTCCTCTTTCTTCCTCTCTGCTCGGTGCCTAGGAGCCATGGGGGAAGGGGTGGGGGATGATAGGGCTTAGTCTTTTAAACTGACGGTTTTCGAACCGCATCATTTAGGGGATCGTGGAGCCCAGCATGGAGCAGCATCCCCAGAGACCGGTGCGCTTGAAGATGGGGCAGTCTAGCTCCGGAGTTCATACAGCCGGGACCGCGAGTCTCGACCTTGAGTAGATTTTCTGCTTTTGCTTCCGCATGAGTGATTTGTAGCGAGGACATGATGTACCGGGCATAAGCCCGTATTTTAGTACTCTGATATATTATTCTGTGGACACTCCCTTCGTGGAGATTATCTATATGATATGTGATTTTCTGTGGACTGCTAATTTGCATTTACTTTATTGTGCTACTTTTCTGTGATCGAATTGGCCGGCAGAAACGGCGCTTTGCGGTGATGACCCTTCCGGGCATGAAGGAGTCACCGCAAAACGGCGGTTCTGGGCCTAAGACCCCGGTGTTGAAAAAGAAAAAAAAAACGGGGGGGGGGGGGGGGGGGGGGGGTCTTACAAGTGGTATCAGAGCAGACCTCGATCGAAAAGTAGCAGTCCACAAACCCGGGTCACCCCCGCGCGAGTTTAGTTTGGGGACAAACTAAGCAGCGGAAGAAGTGGTGTGCCCATATGAGGGATCACATGTGAATTGTCCACTTCTTATTAGGTATTGAGTCGATTACCTACTAATGTAGTTCGTTTTGCAGCCCCCAGCTCAGCCCACCCCTCAAGGCGGAGCTCAACAGACTCCAGACATTGCACCACCTCCCCTGGTCCCCACACATTTCCTTCAGTCAAACATGGGGCAAACTCTTACAACTATCCTTGAGGCCTTCCGGGCTCAACAGGCTCCGGCCCCGCAGCCAAACCCGGGGGCCAACTGGATGAGCACCTTCCGAGGACTCTCTCCCCCGTCCTACTTGGGGACAGAGCTGGCAGTGCGGATAGAGGAGTGGCTGGATATTATGTACGAGATGTTGACCGGGATACGGTGCCCATGGGAGGAGAGGGTGGCTTTGGTGGTATCTTGCTTGGAGTCCCATGCCAAGAGGTGGTGGAAGACGCTGTTGGACACGACGTTTGCCGATAGGGAGGTTGCGGAGATTACCTGGGAGGAATTCAGGGCCACGCTGCTGGAGCATTTTGTTCTGCAGTCGGCCAGGGATGAGTTGGAGGAGCGGTTCTTACAGCTGAAGCAGGGCACCAGGACGGTGGTGGAGTACCATCGAGAGTTCGACCATTTGGCTAGATATGCAGGTTCTTACCAGCTGGATGAAGCAGGATACATCAAGAGGTTCTATAAGGGTCTGAAAGAGGAGTTGAGGGAGGTCTTGTTGTTTGTATCCGACGGGCCTATCTCCCGGATTTTGGAGATGGCAAAGAGGATTGAGGCTGATTGGCACACCACTCGGGGCTGGAAGCGGCAAGCGGAGGATCAGGGCCGGAGGGCCAGGAATGATCAACGGCGAGGCGATATACAAGATGGGAGAAGGACAGAGGACCAGCCTCGTCAGGAGGTGAGGCAGGAGCCGAGAGAGCAGGTGATATTGGCCCCTCAACCTCTTCGGATACAGGAGATGCCGAGACCCGGGGGTATGGCGTATCCCCCACCAGAGTGCTTCCATTGTCATCAGGTTGGACACCTCCGGAGAAACTTCCCCACGAGGGGGGCACCACCTCCAGCACCACAGGGTGTCCCACCTGCTCAGCATTTCGGTGGCCGAGGACGCGGCCGAGGACGTGGTTACCAGTGAGGGGATCGAAGACAGGAAAGGGAGCAGGTGTATGCTCTGGACCTGGCACAGCCTCGGAACCCAGAGTAGGTCATAGCAGGTACGCCAAGATATTTAAATTGTTTAAATAAAATTCCCTTTCTCAATTGCCCAACAAGTAGAACTGCCCTAAGTAGAATAAATAGGAAGGAAAACTCGTTATAAAATACTAAGACATTTAACCGTCCAAGGTATAGTCTTCATCTGCGGCAAGCCCGCCTATACTCTGTTCGACACAGGTGCCTCGCACTCGTTTATGTCGGAGGCCTTTCTGGAAGGGCTGGAAGGAGTGGAACGGTTCACAGGCCTTATGAGGAGGGTGCGTCTACCCGACGGATCAGAGATACTCACCTCTGCCCATTGCAACATGGAGGCGGAGATTGGAGGAAAGCCGTTCGAAGTTTCGGCAACGATCCTAAGGATGCCAGTCTTCGAGCTGATCCTGGGCATGACTTGGTTACAATGGAACCATGCCAAGATTGATTGTCAAGCGAAGAGGATCACCGTGAGGCACGGGGACTCTATCATCATCATCGAAGGTATAAGACCTGCCTCACGTATACCCTTATCTTCAGTACAGGCCGTTAAGGCCTATTTATAGGGGGAGGAGGTCTACGAGGTGCTGTTTGAAATGGCGGAGGCCACGAATTCTATACCGAATATCCCGGTGGTGCGGGAGTTTGCGGACGTCTTTCCAGAAAAATTACCCGAATTACCCCCGCGCAGGGAGCAAGACTTTCAGATACAGCTTGTGCCGGGGGCCAAGCCGGCATCCAAGGCACCTTACCGGATGGCCCCAAGGGAGTTGACAGAGTTCCGGAGCCAGCTTCAGGAGTTAGTGGAAGCCGGATTTGTCCGGCCAAGCTCTTCAACATGGGTAGCCCCGGTATTGTTCGTCAAAAAGAAAGACGGGACACTCAGATTGTGCATCGACTATCGAGCACTAAATCGGCTAATGGTCCGGAATACCTATCCACTTCCAAGGATAGACGAGCTGTTCGACCAGCTACAGGGAGCGCAGTTCTTTTCGAAATTAGATTTGAGGTCGGGATACTACCAGCTTCGGATTCGAGAGGAGGATATTCAGAAGACTGCTTTTAGTAGCAAATATGGATTATTTGAGTTTACGGTGATGTCCTTCGGGCTCACCAATGCTCCATCAGCGTTCATGACCCTCATGAACCAGGTTTTCAAGGAGTATCTAGACGTGTTTGTCATTGTGTTTATCGATGACATCCTCATCTACTCGGGAACGGAGGAGGAGCACGCTCGCCATCTGTCACTGACCCTACAGAGACTGCGGGAGAATCATTTATATGCAAAGTTTAGCAAATGTCAGTTCTGGCTGAAGGAGGTGGGCTTCTTAGGCCATATTATCAGTGGAGCCGGGTTGGAAGTGGATCCGGCAAAGATTCAGGCAATTCGGGATTGGCCGCAGCTGAAGACAGCCACCGACGTATGAAGTTTCCTAGGACTTGCCGGTTACTACCGGAAGTTCGTGGAGGGATTCTCTCGAATCGCCCTCCCACTCACATCTTTGACGAAGAAGGAGGTACCTTTCGTGTGGACCCCGCAGTGCCAGGAATCTTTCCAGGAACTGAAGGACCGACTCACCTCGGCTCCCATACTTGCTCTTCCCTCGGGGAGAGAAGGATTTCAGGTCTACACTGATGCTTCCTACCAGGGTATGGGAGTTGTACTGATGCAGAAGGGTCATGTGATTGCATATGCGTCTCGCCAGTTGAAGAAGCACGAACAGAACTACCCGGTGCACGACCTTGAGATGGGGGCGGTCGTTTTTGCTTTGAAGGTCTGGCGCCACTATCTTTATGGAGTCCACTGCAACATCTACTCCGACCATAAGAACTTGAAATACGTGGACACACAGAAGGAACTGAACATCAGGCAGAGACGCTGGGTGGAGTTCTTAGCAGATTATCAGTATGAGATGCACTACCATCCAGGGAAGGCAAACGTGGTGGCTGACGCGTTGAGTCGGAGAGCTGCCACTTCCGAGGCCGGGCCCCCAGGTTATGTCTATGGAGCTGGTAAGGAGATTGGAGGATATGCACATCACACTAGTGTCATCCGAGAACCCCGAGCTTTACATGGAGTATTTAGCTGCGGTGAGTGCTACAGACGATATCCGGGACCGAGTCAGAGAGGGACAGAGGCAAGATGTCAAATTGGAGCCGATATTCTGGGCCTTGGAAAACGGTGTAGCAGGAGATTACACGATGAGGGATGATGTGGTATGCTTTAGAGGTCGGACTTATATACCTGAAGGAGGCCAGGTCCGGGAAGATATTATGGCGGAGGCCCACCACAGCAGATACTCGGTGCACCCGGGGATCACGAAAATGACTGCGGATCTGAAGAAGACTATGTACTGGCCTGGCATGAAGAAGGATATCACTCAGTTTGTGACCCACTACGAAGCGTGCCAGCTAGTGAAGGCGGAGTGCAAAAACCCCGCGGGTTTGTTGCAACCACTCCCGGTACCAGAGTGGAAGTTTGAAGACATCGCGATGGACTTTATTCACGGACTTCCCCGATCACGGACGGGAAATGACTCAATTTGGGTCATCGTCGATCGGTTGACAAAGGTGGCCAGGTTCATTCCGATCAGGAAGGACGACGCTGTGGGAGTATTAGTGCGAAGATTTGTGGAGCAGTTCGTTCGATATCACGGGGTACCCAAGACGATCGTGTCAGATCGGGATGGCCGGTTCACTTCCAGGAAGTGGAAATCCGTGCAAGCTTACTTAGGCTCGTGATTGACCTTCAACACCGCATTCCATCCCCAGACGGACGGACAGACAGAACGCACCAACCGGACGCTGGAAGATCTTTTGAGGCTATGCATTTTGGACCGCGGGGAGCCGTGGGAGAAGCTCTTACCCCTGGTCGAGTTCTCCTATAACAACAACTACCAGTCCAGAATCAGGATGGCGCCTTACGAAGCCTTGTATGGAAGGAAATGCAGGACCCCGCTTTCTTGGATTCAGGACGAGGATCCGAAGGTGTTGGGATCAGATTTTATTGAAGACACTGAGGCTCAGGTGAGGCTGATCAGAGACAGGATGCTAGAGGCGCAGAGCAGACAGGCTAAGTACTATGACGCCCGGCATCGTCAGGTGGAGTTTCAGGTGGGGGACCGAGTGTTTCTGAAGATCCGACCCATGCATGGAGTTTCACGGGTGCGTGGCCGGAGGAAGAAGCTCAGCCCTAGGTACATGGGCCCTTACAGGATCCTGGAGCGGATCGGTCCCCTAGCCTACAGGCTGGAGTTGCCACCAGAGCAAGCAACTCTGCACGACATCTTCCACATTTCTTCGCTAAGGAGGGCTCTACTACGCCCAGAGCAGCA
Source organism: Platanthera guangdongensis (assembly GCA_039583875.1). NCBI lineage: Eukaryota > Viridiplantae > Streptophyta > Magnoliopsida > Asparagales > Orchidaceae > Platanthera > Platanthera guangdongensis. The sequence goes on from CM077166.1 coordinate 162,574,575, forward strand.
GATTTTGACCACCGAAGGGCCGGTAGCTTCATGAAAGAAACAGTGCCTAATCACCTAGAGGGGGGTGAATATGTGAACTTAATCTTTTTAACTTTAAAGGCAGAAACACTGAATTATAAGATCTATATTTGCAATTCACTACAGCAATTCAGCACATATAACACAGCAATCACAGAATTTAATCACACACAGAGTACACACAGATTTTTATAGTGGTTCCCCAAGGTCTGGATACATCCACTTTCCCCCTTCGCCTATCTAGTAGTGTACTAGATTCGGCCTAACTTCTCCACTTCTCCTCAGATCCTCAGATTGTTGGGTACTTTGGTTTAAATGTACCTGATTTGAAGAAGCCTCACCCTACTCAATGATATACATCAAAATGTATTTGATGTATTTTTAGTTGCCTTGTGCAGGTTAAGTATTTGCAGGGAAAGATGAAAAGTTTCTAATTCCATGTGTCGACGCCCAGAAGGAAAGTGTCGACACTTAAGAATACTTGTGTCGACACCCAGGCAAGCAGTGTCGACACTTGGAGTAATTGTGTCGACACCAGGGATGCAGAGTCGACACCAGACAGAAAGTGTCGACACAAGGAGCTGTGTCGACACTCAATGAAGAAAAGTCCAGTGAAGCAGTGTCGACACTTAGCAGCAGTGTCGACACCTAGAGGAACTGTGTCTATATCAGAAAGTGTCGACACTTGGAGGCTGTGTCGACACTCAACAAAGTTCAGCAGACTCTAAGTATAAGTGTCGACATAATAAAGAATATGTCGACACTCAGCAGAAGACTCAACACATGAAGAAAGTGTCGACACAATGAAGAATGTGTCGACACATAGCAGAAGACTCGACACAATGAAGAATGTGTCGATACACAGCAGAAGACTCGATACATGAAGAAAGTGTTGACACTAGGAGGCTGTGTCGATACTCAGCAAAGTTCAACAAAAATTCTAAGTACAAGTGTCGACACAAAGGAGATGTGTCGACACTCAGCCAAAGTCTCAACAGAAGAAGAATGTGTCGACACAAGGAGCTGTGTCGACACTCAGCAAGTATCAACACAGAAGGCATGTGTCGACACCAAGAAGATGTGTCGACACTGAACAAGTTCAACACATGAAGATGTGTCGACACAAAGGAGATGTGTCGACACTTACAAGAAATCAACAAAGTACTGAAGAACAAGGAGTTGTGTCGACACACATTATCAGTGTCGACACATGATGAAGAAGCTGTGTCGAGAAGTAATTTCTACAACACAAGGAGTTGTGTCGACACCTTGAAGGCTAGTGTCGACACTTAGTCAACTTGTGTCGACACTTAGTCTATAAGTGTCGACACTTAAAGACAGATTGTCTCGACACTTTCAGACAGTTACAGTTATTTCAAGAACTGACTGGATGACTTGACAGCTGCCATTCCAACCGGTCTACTGCACCTGTCAGAGTTGTCAGAAATCAGTTAGGAACCGGACTAGCCGGTCACCATGAAGAAGGCCTATATATAGGCTTATACTGTCTACAGAAACAGATGATCAAGTGATTGAAAAAGAAAAGAAGATCTAGCTATTCATTGAAGAATCAAGTGAAGATCTAAGTAGTTGGAGAGAGAGAGCTCCATCCATGAAGACAGCCGTTGGAACCAGGCTGTGAAGAAGGGTTCGGACCTAGTTCTGAATCTTAAGTTGCAGTGATTGAAGATCAGCTGCAGAGAATCAATCCTATTGTGTTCTATATTCAAGAAGCATTGAAGAAAAGCCAAGTGAGATTGTTCTCAGCAGAGTTCTTCCAAGAACTCATCAAGAACCTATCAACTCATCTCTCTTTACTCTGAGTTGTAGGTATATTCTTTGTATTCTTATTTTCTTGTAGGATCCTTAGGGATCTGAGTTGTAAGCCTACAATTATAAAGGCTGAGTGGTAGGGCCTGTGTGCCTGAGTGTAGGAGATCTATTTCTCTGAGTGTAGGCCTGTTGTGGCTGAGTGTAGGCCTTTGTGGCTGAGTGTAGGCTTTGTGAAGAAGCTGAGTGTAGGTCTTTGGAGAAGACTGAGTTGTAGGGCCTTGGGCCTGAGCTGTAGGAATCTGTTTTGGGGTTCTGAGTGTAAGATCTGAGGATCTGAGATAGTTGAGGAGTTTGGCTGAATCTAGTACACTACTAGATAGGCGAAGGGGGAAAGTGGATGTACCCAAACCTTGGGGAACCACTATAAATCTGTGTGTTCACTGTGTGCATGTTTGATTCTGTGATTGCTGATTGATTGCTGTGAAGAATTAGTTATAACTCTGTGATAAAATCAGAATTCTGCCTAAAAAGTTAAAAAAGATTTAGTCACCTATTCACCCCCCCCCCCCTCTAGGTGATTAGGTCCAATTTCTTTCAAGTGGTATCAGAGCCAGGTTACTCAAAAAGGACTTAACTGTCTGAGTAGATCCTGTTGGCAGATTCAACTAAGTGCAGAATCAAGAAAATCAAGAACCATGGGTTCAACTGAGAATCATAAGGAACTTGGATCCATGAAGTTGCCCATTTGCAGAAAAGAAATTTTTGGCATCTGGAAAGAAAGGGTGAGACTATTTATGGAAGCCTCAGACCCTAGAATATATATCACAGTTAAAGAAGGGTCATATGTGCCTATGAAGGTTTCAGTCTTGGATGCAAATCAGAGAACACCTAAAGACTTCTCTGAAATGACAAAAGATGAGATAATTCTAGCCACAATGGACAAGAGGCCTCAGAATATCATTGTGAGTGCCATAGATGATGCTACCTTTCAGAACTTGATACACTGTAAGACATCTAAGGAGATGTGGGATACTCTTATAGTGTATATGGAGGGTTCAGAAGAAGTGAGACAGGATAGAAAGTCTTTGTTAAATCAAGAATATGAAAGTTTTAGGCAAGGTAGGTCTGATAGCATAACAGAATGCTATAAGAAGTTCTATAGGATTGTGAATGAGTTAATGTCCTATGGAAGAGAATTCAGTAATTATGAGTTAAATGATAAGTTCTTGAGGTCCCTAACAAAGGATTGGGACACCAAGATCTGTGTCATAAGGGAAATGGCAAAGTTAGCAGATATCCCTCCTCCAACACTGTTTGGAAAACTGCTATCCTATGAAATGCAGTTGATGGTAAGGAAAGAAGAGGAGAAGACTACCAGAATTGAGAATAAAGAAAGAACAGTGGCATTCAAGACAGAAGCCACCAGAAAACACAGAAGTAAGTCTCCATCTCCACCTCCAAAAGTGGTTGAGACTGAGTCAGATGATTCAGAAAGCAGAAAGTCTGAAAGCAGTGAAAGTGATGAGGACTTTGCAGCCTTCACAAGACACTTTCAGAAGTTCCTAAAGAAGAAACAGTGGAGGACTAAGCCATCCACAGCACAGAGGTCATCAAAGAATGACAGAAGAAAGCCCAAGTCAAATAGAACTTCATCTTCAAAGATAGTTTGTTATTGTTGTAACAAACAAGGACATGTTGTTGCTGACTGTCCTGAGAAGAGAATAGAATCTACTGATAAGAAAAAGACACAATTCAAGGGCAAGAAGGAAAGGTCTTTTGTTGCCAAGAAGGACAAAGGCCTGTCAGACATGTCTTCTTCAGAAACTGAGTCAGAAGCTGAAGCTTACATAGGACTGTTTGCTGAAGAAGAAGAAGAGGATTTCATCCAGTTAATGAACTCTATATATGAACAAGAGGACACTCGGTACCAAGGACTGATGGCATTGTCAGAAGGTGACAAAATCCAGGAGCAGCCTGGACCTAGTAAGGTACAAAATTGTTCTTTAAGTTCAATTTCTTGTGCTAGTTCAGAATCAGATTCATCATCATCAAGTGATGAGAGTGCATCTGAGTCTGAAGGGGATATTCATCAATTGATTGATGAATATAGAGTTCTGTTGAAAGCATTTAAGAAATGCAAATCCTTGGCCAAGAGTCAGGCTAAGGAGATTGCAAGTCTCAAAGTGACTGCAACTGATTTTGAGAAGTTGTTTGATCAAAAACTTAATGAGATAGCCAGACTGAAGAACATAACTGTTATTCAGATGGGGACTATAACATTTAAGAATGATCAAATCAGAAGTCTGGAGACTAGTCTTTAGAAGGAGAGAGATATAGTTGCTAGGTTTTCTAAACCTAAGTCTGTTCTACCTTTGATTGATGAGTTTATACCTCACAAGGGTAAAGCTGGACTGGGGTTTACTAAACCTTCTAGGACTGTTCAGTCTAAGTCTAAGGGCAAAGCCCCAGCTCTCAACAAGCCAGCTGTAGATAAAATAGCTAGGAATGTACCTAAGCAAAGGTACAATAGGTTTGAGTGTTGGTGATGTGGCAAGGTAGGCCACTATGCCATAGACTGTTGGCACAATTCTAGTGCCAAGTTAAGTAGCAAACTGCCTGTTGGAAGATCTGCAGGTAGCTTTGTTAAGAGGCAAACTAACCAGCACCAAGGACCCAAGAATTCTTTGGGTTCTAAGGTCCACTAATCTGTTTTGCAGGTAAGTCCAAGTGGTCATGCCCCAATATGGTACTTGGACAGTGGTTGTTCCAGACATATGACTGGAACTAGGGGATTGCTAAAGGACTTCACACCAATCAAAGATGGTCCTAAAGTCACCTTTGGTGGTTCTGAAAAAGGAATCATCAAGGGTTTTGGTAACATTTCTAGCACCCATATTACTATTACTCAAGTGGCTTATGTTAAAGGTTTGAAACATAACCTTATTAGTATAAGTCAATTGAGTGATGTAGGATATGACATCTCATTTGTCAAAGATGGTTGTCATATCAGGAGGTCAATTGATCAAGATATCATTTTGACAGGTTATAGAAAGAGGAATGTCTATTGTCTAGACATTATGTGTGAGACCAATGGTTCTCCAGTGTGTCTTGTAGCTGATGAGAAAGTCTCTCATTGTGTCAAATGGCACAAGAGGCTAGCTCATCTTAACTACAAGACAATTGGCAAACTCTATAGTAAAGAGTTAGTGAGGAATGGTCCTCAAGTTAAGTGTATTAAAGATGGAATATGCTCAGCTTGTCAAAAGGGCAAGCAGACTAGATCCACCTTTAGTAGCATTGAAAACAAAGATGATGTGAGGTTCTTATACCTCTTGCATATGGATCTCTTTGGTCCTATGCCAGTTCACAACCTAGGTAGGAAGGTCTATACCTTTGTGGTTGTAGATGACTACTTAAGGTTTTCCTGGGTGTTCTTCCTTAGACAGAAATCTGAAACACCTAGTATCTTCTATAGCTTTGTCAAACAAATTCAGAATAAACTTGACAGTACAGTGGTCAAAATAAGAAGTGACCATGGTACTGAATTCCAGTCTGATAGTATGACAAAATTATGTGAAGAATTTGGGATATTTCAGGAATTTTCTTCACCAAGAACACCTCAGCAAAATGGCATTGCTGAGAGGAAAAATAGAACCTTGATTGAGGCTGGTAGGACCCTATTAAGTGACACATCTCTCCCAGAATATTTCTGGGCTGAGGCAGTTAATACTGCATGCCATGTAATTAATAGGGCTACCATTACTAAAAGTCACAATAAGACACCCTATGAGATTGTGAAAGGCAGAAAACCAAACCTATCCTATTTCAGGATCTTTGGTTGTAAATGCTTTATACTTAACAATGGAAAGTCTTACTTGACTAAGTTTGCTGCCAAGTCCCAAGAGGGGATCTTTGTTGGGTACAGCAACAATAGTAAGGCTTATAGAGTCTACAACTTGTCTACTCAAGTTGTAGAAGAGTCTGTACATGTAGTATTTGATGAAGCTAGACTTATTAACAATGAGTTGTCTAGAAGTATTTGCAGCTCCACAGGTGTGACTGAGAAGATGGACAAGCTCACTATAGAAGAAGGACCTACTACAAGACAGCAAGTAGAAGATAGTGGCTGTTGTCCAGGGGGAGTACTACATGTACCCAATGCAGAAGAAGACCAAGGAGTGCAGCAAGACGAAGAAGCTGAAGGAGTTCAACCTGAAGCCAGGATGCCTCCAGCTAACAGGCATCTAAGAGATCATCCAGCAGAGCAAATCATTGGTGATCTAAGACAAGAGGTACAAACAAGGAGCAAAAATCAGAGTGCAGCACTCTACTCCAGTTTTCTATCCCAAGTAGAGCCAAAGAAGTTTGAAGAAGCCATCCTAGACCCTCATTGGATTGAGGCAATGCAAGAAGAGCTGAATCAGTTCAAGAGATGCAAAGTCTGGGAGCTTGTTCCTAAACCAAAAGACCACAACATAATTGGAACCAAGTGGATCTTTAGGAACAAGATGGATGAACATGGAGTAATTATCAAGAACAAAGCAAGATTGGTTGCTAAAGGATATATGCAGGAAGAAGGTATTGACTTTGATCAAACCTTTTCTCCAGTAGCCAGACTGGAAGCCATAAGGATGTTCCTGGCCTATGCAACCTATCAAGGATTTAAAGTATACCAAATGGATGTAAAGTCAGCCTTTCTGAATGGTAATCTAAAGGAAGAGGTCTATGTGGAACAACCATCAGGTTTTGTTGATTCAACTCAACCTAATTATGTCTATAGACTTAGGAAGGCTTTGTATGGGTTAAAACAAGCCCCTAGGGCTTGGTATGAAACCCTGTCTAGTTTCCTCATTGAGAATAAATTCACAAGGGGGGAAATAGACAAGACTCTATTCCTTAGGGAATCCAGAGGCAAGATCATACTAGTCCAAATATATGTAGATGACATCATATTTGGGTCTACTGAAAGTAGTCTTTGCAAAAAGTTTGCAAAACTAATGCAAGGACAATTTGAGATGAGCAGTATGGGGGAACTTAAGTTCTTCTTGGGTCTCCAAGTTAGACAGACTGAGAATGGTTTATCCATATGCCAGTCTAAGTTTACCCTAGAACTGATAAGGAAGTATGGTATGGATTCTTCCAGTACCATGAAGACTCCTATGGGTTCAAGTATGTCTCTTAGCAAAGATGATGCAGGGAAACCTGTAGATGAGACTTTGTATAGAGGGATAGTTGGCTCCCTTTTATATTTGACTGCAAGTAGACCAGATATCATGTATGCTACATGTGTCTGTGCTAGGTACCAAGCATGCCCTAAAGAGTCTCATTTGACAGCAGTCAAAAGGATACTGAGATATCTAAAGGGCATACCTTATCTAGGCCTTTGGTACCCTAGGAATGGAGACTTTGAACTGACAGGTTATTCAGATGCAGATTTTGCAGGATGCAAAGAAGACAGAAAAAGTACAACTGGAACCTGTCAATTCCTAGGTGGAAGACTGATTTCATGGAGTAGCAAGAAGCAAACAAGTGTGGCTATCTCCACAGCAGAATCAGAATATGTGGCTGCAGGAAGTTGCTGTGCTCAACTTCTATGGATACAACATCAGCTTGAGGATTATGGTATTCAAGTATGTAGAACACCACTGTTTTGTGATTCTACTAGTGCTATATCTATTGCAAACAATCCTGTTTCCCATAGTAGAACTAAACATATTGAGATAAAATATCATTTTCTAAGGGAACATGTAGAAAAAGAATATATATCACTAGAGTATGTAAATACAGATAATCAACTAGCTGACATGTATACTAAGCCCCTAGAAGAAACAAAGTTCAATAGGTTTAAAATTGAACTAGGTATGATAAACTTAGAATAAGTTTACAGAAATGACTAAGTAAAATAGTGTCGACACACAGAGTTGTCTGTGTCGAGACAGAGAATTGGTGTCGACACTTCAGAGAAAAGGTGTCGACACATCTAGGAAGTTGGTGTCGACACTTCAGAAATTTAGTGTCGACACATATAGGATAGGTGTCGACACATGCAAGGTGGTGTCGACACTTAGACTTTATGCAGACTTAGTAAAGTAAAGTCTCGACTAAGTGTCGAGCTAAGTGGTGTCGACACATAATCAAGTGTCGACACATACATTTTGTCGACTATACTTGTGTCGACACATAGTTGTCGAGACATTATAAGTCTGTGTCGACACTTTTCAACAGTGTCGACACAATTTGAGTTTGTTGACGCGCCCTTTCATCTTCAAACCTAGAAAGGTATAAATAGGATTTCGCCATTGTCTGTCGACATGCTCACTAAAGTTTCGAGACCAAACTTGTGTGTCGACACCTCTCTTCTCTCTATTCCAATTCTTCAAACCCTAATGGCGCCAAAGCTCGAAGAGAACGTAAATGAAGGCTATGAACTGGTGCGGCATACGTTTGATGACGCAGAATCAGAGATCAAGGATGTGGTAACCCTAGTCGCAAACTCATGGTTAGATTTTCTTGTTTCAGAGCCGACAAAGATATGGAAGAAAGAAGTATTAGAATTTCTGAATGGAGCAACCCTAGACGATTCTGGATTCAAGATAAAGTCCAGGGTTCATGGAGAAAAGGTGAAGGTCTCACCTAAGAGTTTGAGAAAGGTGCTAAACCTACCAAGGACTAAAGAAGAGGATGAAGTTACTGCTTCTAAGACCAGAGAAGCTTTAACTTGGTGTGGACTGGATTCCAAGCTGAAAATTGGATCAGTATTCAATAGAAAGGGGATGAACAGCCAAGGCAAATTTCTCTCAGAAATTGTTGGCAAGGTGATCTTGAGTAAGCCTGGAGGGCATGACAGGGTATCAGCCCATATGTTCAATCTTATGACAAGGATTATCTTCACATTGAAAACTGATTGGTCTGTAGTAGTCTTTGATAAGATTAAAGAGAGTATGAAGAAGCCCAATTTGGGTAGGATACTCAGTCTTTACTTGGCAGGTAATATACCAGAAGTAATGAGTCAAGCTGCTGGATCAAAGATCAACCACATGAGAAAGATGGACATGAGACTTTTCTCAAGATGGGATAGGGTCTTGACCAAGGAATTGCCTACTCCTGAGAAAATAACTCCACAAAAGAAGAAAAAGAAGACAGCCCCAGTGGCTCAAGATTCATCTAGCAGTTCAGAAGCGCATGTTGTCTTCACTCCTGATGAAGAAGACACTGGAGATGCTGGAAAGTCTCCAGCTCAACAAGATGATGCAGACAGGCAGGGGGAGCTACCTCAAGCTAGCCCAGTACATCAGGATACTATCCAGGGGGAGCCTCTAATAGTGGAAGAGCCAACTCCACTAGAAAATGAACAAGCCACTCAAATCATTCTTGAGGTACTTACTGAAATCAATAACTTAGTTTTCCCTATAGAGGATACTGTTTTGTCTGATTCATTAAATAATGTTAATCAGCAACCTCAGATTGATAGTCAACCCCCAGATGTTGTCATGGAGGACACATCTGTTGCAGCTCAAGTTGTATCTGATCAAGTTGTTGATGAGACAAGGGAATCTCCATCACTTCCTCAACAAGAATTTACAATGGAAGATCTCTTCCTTAATCTGGACCAAACAGACTTTGAGAAGGAAAGTACTGCTGCTGAGGGGGAGTATGCTCAAGTTGAGGGGGAGCAAGTGGAAATTCTAGAAGAAAAAGCAAGGAAAGAGCCTGAGAAGCCAAAGGAAGTTAAGGAGCTCCCTAGGGAGAGGGTAGACATAGCAAGCACCTCAGCTTCTGAAGATGAGGAGGCTACAAGAGCAAAGAAAAGGAAATTTCAAGTCTTCAAGAGGAGGAGCCAGACTTATAAGAAAGCTCTGCAAACTATAGCACCACAGCCTGCACTACAGCCAGCACCAACTGTAGATTACAGTGCTCTGATGGTTGCTATGCAAATTAAGTTTGATGAGCATAGGAAAGCCATAGAAATATATGTGGATGAGGGGCATAAGTCTTTACAGTTTGATCTGGCCCAAGACATTAAGTCTATAAGATTTGAAATGAATCTCAATAAGAAAGAGATGACTAACTGCTTCCACAAGGGAGGGAATGCAGTAGTCTACTTAGCTACTCATCAGGAGAAGATAAAAGCTCAAGTGGATGAACTTGAAGTCAAGCAAGGCTATGTTCTGGAGAATCAAATTAGAATGAATGATAATTTGACAGCTTCTCACAATGCCATTGTCACTGAGATAAAGAATATAGCCACTACACAGTCTGCAGAGAGTGCCAAAGCCAAAGAAACTTTTGATAAACATTTGCAAGAGCGCTTAACTGCTGTTACAACTGCTATACAAGACTCTCAGAAGCTCATTACTGAAAAACTCCAAAGGTTAAAACCTTTCTACAAGGATGGAGTCAATTATCTAAATGCCCAAATCAGATTTCAGAAAGATGATTTAAGAGATCATATTGAAAGAGAAGTCATAAAGGGGGAGAGGGTGTTAGTCAAAGCAGGCTCTGATCATGCCAAATGGATTTCCAATTCCATCAGAGCCACTCTTGGTTATCCTCCTTTATGTGATGATGATAATGTTGTTGAGTCTGGGATTAATCCTGCCTATCTTGGAGGTGAGCAAGCTGAAGTGGCTCAGGTGATCTATCCTCTACCATATTTTGATATGATACATGCTGATATACAGTCCATGTATAGCCCACCTGAGGGAAAGGAAAATGTCATTATAGAAAAAGTGGTTCAGCCAGTATCTGAGGCTATGCAAGAAGCTTTGCTGAAAGAACAAGAAGCCAAACTGTCTAAGAAGAGGTTCAGAGAGCAAGCTGAACAAAGGCCTGATTTTGAACAGTGGAGTCCCACTTCAAGGAATATCATTCTAACTGCATGGAAGGCGGCCAAAGATAATGTTCAAGATAGAAATAAGTGGTATTCTGAACTTGAGTGGAGAAAGCATGAATCTAGGCAAGAAGCCATAGTGCAATATAGAAGAAAGGCAAAGATGGGAAAGCTACCTCCAACTGCCCAGGAGCCTAGCAAGTACTTTCCCAAGCCTTATCATTACTTTGAGAGGCAGAAGATTAAAGCTGAAGAGCTAAAGAAGAAGGAGTTGAAAGAGAAAAAGCATGCTGATACTGAAGATGCTGAAGCCCCTGTACAAGCCAAGATACAGTCTGGAAAGGGAATAGTGATCAAGGATGCTGAGCAAAAATAGAATAGCATTATCTTAAGTTTACTATGTAATCACTTGTATTAAAACACTTTGTAAACTTTTGTATAATGAATATGATAAAGTTGATTAGAACAATGTGATGTGTTATAAATCTATTTCATAATTATTCTGAGATAATATCTGTGTATACATGTTTTGTTTGATACATGTTTATGTACTTTCCCTGACTGCATAATCCTGCTTTACATCATGCTATGATTTTATTTTGTATGATGTATATCATTGACTAAGGGTTATGACTTCTCCAAATAGGGGGAGATTGTTGGGTATATTGGTTTAAATGTACCTGATTTGAAGAAGCCTCGCCCTACTCAATGATATACATCAAAATGTATTTGATGTATTTTGAGTTGCCTTGTGCAGGTTAAGTATTTGCAGGGAAAGATGAATAGTTTCTAAGTCCATGTGTCGACACCCAGAAGGAAAGTGTCGACACTTAAGAAGACTTGTGTCGACACCCAGGCAAGCAGTGTCGACACTTGGAGTAATTATGTCGACACCAGGGATGCAGAGTCGACACCAGACAGAAAGTGTCGACACAAGGAGCTGTGTCGACACTCAATGAAGAAAAGTCCAGTGAAGCAGTGTCGACACTTAGTAGCAGTGTCGACACCTAGACGAACTGTGTCTACATCAGAAAGTGTCGACACTTGGAGGCTGTGTCGACACTCAACAAAGTTCAGCAGAGTCTAAGTATAAGTGTCGACATAATAAAGAATATGTCGACACTCAGCAGAAGACTCAACACATGAAGAAAGTGTCGACATAATGAAGAATGTGTCGACACACAGCAGAAGACTCGACACAATGAAGAATGTGTCGACACACAGCAGAAGACTCGATACATGAAGAAAGTGTCGACACTAGGAGGCTGTGTCGACACTCAACAAAGTTCAACGAAAATTCTAAGTACAAGTGTCGACACAAAGGAGATGTGTCGACACTCAGCCAAAGTCTCAACAGAAGAAGAATGTGTCGACACAAGGAGCTGTGTCGACACTCAGCAAGTATCAACACAGAAGGCATGTGTCGACACCAAGAAGATGTGTCGACACTGAACAAGTTCAACGCATGAAGATGTGTCGACACAAAGGAGATGTGTCGACACTTACAAGAAATCAACAAAGTACAGAAGAACAAGGAGTTGTGTCGACACACATTATCAGTGTCGACACATGATGAAGAAGCTGTGTCGAGAAGTAATTTCTACAACACAAGGAGTTGTGTCGACACCTTGAAGGCTAGTGTCGACACTTAGTCAACTTGTGTCGACACTTAGTCTATAAGTGTCGACACTTAAAGACAGATTGTCTCGACACTTTCAGACAGTTACAGTTATTTCAAGAACTGACTGGATGACTTGACAGCTGCCATTCCAGCCGGTCTACTGTACCTATCAGAGTTGTCAGAAATCAGTTAGGAACCGGACCAGCCAGTCACCATGAAGAAGGCCTATATATAGGCTTATACTGTCTACAGAAACAGATGATCAAGTGATTGAAAAAGAAAAGAAGATCTAGCTATTCATTGAAGAATCAAGTGAAGATCTAAGTAGTTGGAGAGAGAGAGCTCCATCCATGAAGACAGCCGTTGGAACCAGGCTGTGAAGAAGGGTTCAGACCTAGTTCTGAATCTTAAGTTGCAGTGATTGAAGATCAGCTGCAGAGAATCAATCCTATTGTGTTCTACATTCAAGAAGCATTGAAGAAAAGCCAAGTGAGATTGTTCTCAGCAGAGTTCTTCCAAGAACTCATCAAGAACCTATCAACTCATCTCTCTTTACTCTGAGTTGTAGGTATATTCTTTGTATTCTTATTTTCTTGTAGGATCCTTAGGGATCTGAGTTGTAAGCCTGCAATTATAAAGGCTGAGTGGTAGGGCCTGTGTGCCTGAGTGTAGGAGATCTATTTATCTGAGTGTAGGCCTCTTGTGGCTGAGTGTATGCCTTTGTGGCTGAGTGTAGGCTTTGTAAAGAAGCTGAGTGTAGGTCTTTGGAGAAGACTGGGTTGTAGGGCCTTGGGCCTGAGCTGTAGGAATCTGTTTTGGGGTTCTGAGTGTAAGATCTGAGGATCTGAGATAGTGGAGGAGTTTGGCCGAATCTAGTACACTATTAGATAGGCAAAGGGGGAAAGTGGATGTACCCAAACCTTGGGGAACCACTATAAATCTGTGTGTTCACTGTGTGCATGTTTGATTCTGTGATTGCTGATTGATTGCTGTGAAGAATTAGTTATAACTCTTTGATAAAATCAGAATTCTGCCTAAAAAGTTAAAAAAAGATTTAGTCACCTATTCACCCCCCCCCCCTCCTCTGGGTGATTAGGTCCAATTTCTTTCACAGATCTTACAACTCAGAACCCGAAACAGGTTCCTACAACTCATAGTGTCCCCACTCCTACAACTCAGGCACCAAGCCCTACCACTCAGTCTTCAACAAAACCTACACTCAGGCACAACAGCCCTACCTCAGCCTTCAACAAGGCCTACACTCAGAGAAATGATTCTCCTACACTCAGGCTCACAGGCCCTACCTCAGCCTTTATAGATTTAGGCTTACAACTCAGATCTATACATGATCCTACAGAAATTAGAAAATATAAAGTATATAACCACAACTCTGATAGAGAGAGATGAGTTAACTGTCTTCTTGATGAGTTCTTGGAAGAACTTGGCAGAGATCAACCTCCCTTGGCTTTCTTCAAAGCTTCTTGAATTAGAACACAGTAGGGTTGTATCTCTATGCAGATGATCTTCAATCAACTGCTGTCTTGAGATTCTGATTTCAATCTGAATCTTACTTATCAGCCTGGTTCAACAGCTAGTCTTCTTAGAAGGAGCTCTCTCTCTCTCTCCAACTTCTTAGATCTTCTCTTGAAGGTCTTCTTCTTGTTGTGTTGTTTTTCACTTCATTGATTGATTCCATTCTGTTGAAGGAATAAGCCTTTATATAAGCTTTCTTCATGCTAACCGGCTGATCCGGTTTCTAACAACCTTCTGACAGCTCTGACAGTAGCAGTTGACCGGTTGAAATGGCAGCTGTCAAGTCATCCAGTCACTTCTTGAAATCTCTGTCACTATTTTAAAGTGTCGAGACAGATAGTCTTTATCTGTCGACAAAAATAGACCAAGTGTCGACATAAGTAGACTAAGTGTCGACCCAAGCCTTCATGGTGTCGACACAACTCCTTGTGTTGTTGTAACAGCTTCTCGACACTGCTTCTTCAGAATGTGTCGACACTGATCCTGTGTGTCGACATAAGTCCTTCTTCTTCAATACTTAGTTGATTTCTGCTAAGTGTCGACACAAGTCCTTTGTGTCGACACATCTTCTTGTGTTGAAACTTGCTAAGTGTCGACACATCTTCTTTGTGTCGAAACTTGCTAAGTGTCGACACATCTTCTTTGTGTCGACACATGCCTTCTGTGTTGAAACTTTGCTGAGTGTCGACACATCTCCTTGTGTCGACATATTCTTCATGTGTTGAGACTTTGCTGAGTGTTGACACATCTCCTTTGTGTCGACACTTGTACTTAAACTTTGTTGAAGTTTGCTGAGTGTTGACACAACCTCCTAGTGTCGACACATGTACTTGAACTTTGTTGAAGTTTGCTGAGTGTCGACACAACCTCCTAGTGTCGATACTTTTGCTGTCGACAAAGTTTCTCTGGGTGTCGACGCTGCTTCTAAGTGCCGACACTGATTATGTAGATAATTCTTCATTGTGTGTCGACACTGCCTGTATGTGTCGACACTTTCCTTCTGGTGTCAACTCTGCCTTCATGGTGTCGACACAATTACTCCAAGTGTCGACACAACTTCTCTAGGTGTCGACACAAGCCTTCTTAATTGTCGACACTTTTCTTCTGGGTGTCGACACATGGACTTAGAAACTTTTATGCTTTCCCTGCAATTACTTAACCTACACAAATAAACTCAAAGCACATCAAATACATCTTGATGTATATCATTGAGTAGTGTGAGGCTTCTTCAAATCTGGTACATATATTCCAATGTACCCAACAATCTCCCCCTATTTGGAGAAGTCATAACCCTTAGTCAATGATATACACCATACATAACAAATTTTCAGTATGATGTAAAACAGTATTATATGACAGGGAAAATACTTAAACATGTATGAACAGAGCATGTATAAAACAATTATCTCAGAACAATTAATGTAATAGATTTGAACATGTAACATTGTTCGTACAACTCCAAACATTTTCATTAATCAAAAGTTTACATAGAGTTAAAAGCAAATGATTACAAATTGTAAACTTAGAAAAATGCTATCTTATGGCTGCTCTGATTCCTTGATTACAATGCCCTTTCCAGATTGAATCTTTGCTTGAACTGGAGCTTCATTGTCATCAGCAGCAGCAGGCTTCTTCCCTTTAAGATCTTTATTTTTCAGCTCTTCGGTCTTTATCTTCTGCCTTTCAAAATAGTGATAAGGCTTAGGGAAATACTTGCTAGGCTCCTGTGCATTAGGAGGTAGCTTTCCCAGTTTAGCCTTCCTTCTATATTTTACAATGGCCTCTTGCCTATTCTCATGTTTTCTCCACTCCAGGTCAGAATACCACTTGCCTCTATCCAGGACATTGTCCTTAGCAGCCTTCCAAGCAGTCAATATGATATTCCTGGATGTGGGGCTCCATTGTTCAAAATCTGGCCTTAATTCAGCCTGCTCTCTGAACCTTTTCTTAGATAATTGAGCCTCTTGTTCCTTTAATAAAGCCTCTTGCTCTTTTAGTACCGCCTATGGCACAGGTTGTACTACTTTCTCAAAGATAATATTCTGATTACCCTCAGGAGGACTATACATAGACTGTACCTCCTGATGTATCATGTCAAAATCTGCAGGAGGATATATCACTTGAGCCACTTCAGCTTGCTCTACTCCAAAGTATGCAGGATTTATGTCAGACTCTGAAACATTATCATCATCACATAAAGGTGGATATCCAAGGGTGGCTCTGATGGAGTTTGAAATCCATTTGCCATGATCAAAGCCTGCCTTGACTAATACCCTCTCCCCCTTTATGACTTCTCTCTCTATGTGATCCCTCAGATCATCTTTCTGAAACCTGATCTGGGCATTCAGATAGTTACTCCATCTTTATAAAAAGGTTTCAACCTTTGGAGCTTTTCAGTAATTAGCTTCTGTGAATCCTGGATGGCAGATGTAACAGCAGTGAGACCTTCTTGTAATGCCTGATCAAATTCTGCCTTGGCTGAAGTCATGGCTGCAGTGTGGGCAGTAGCTAGATTCTTCATTTCAGTGACTATCACATTATGTGATTCAGTCAAGTTTTCATTCATTCTTATTTGATTTTCTAGAACATATCCTTGCTTCACTGCCAGGTCATCAAGTTGTATCTTTATCTTCTCTTGATGTGTAGCCAGATAGACCACTGTATTGCCTCCTTTATGGAAACAATCAGTCATTTCCTTCTTGTTGAGATTCACTTCAAATCTGATTAATTTGATGTCTTGTGCCAGATCAAATTGCAGGGATTTATGCCCTTCATCCATATATTTTTCTAGAGCTTGCCTTTGCTCATCCAGTTTAATCTGCAAAGCCACCATCAGTGAACTATAATCAGTAGATGGGGCAGGTTGTGGAGCAATGGTCTGTAGTGCTTTCTTGTAGTTCTGGCTTCTTCTTTTGAAGACCTGGAACTTTCTCTTCTTGGCTCTAACAGCCTCTTCATCTTCTGAAGCAGAAGTGCTGACTATGTCCACTCTATCCTTAGGACTAGGAGGTAACTCCTTCTCAGTCCTTTGTGGTTCCTCAGCATCCTTTGGCTCCACAGTCTCCTTGCTTGCAGTTTCCTCTACATTCTCCACATGCTCCCCCTCAATATTGACCTTCTCCCCCTCAACAGCAGCTATTTCTCTCTCAAGGTCTGTCTGTACAAGATCAGGGAACAGTTCTTCTAAATTAAACTCAAGTTGAGGTTGTTCAGAAGAAGCTCTAATCTCAGGAGCATCTGTTTCCATTTTATCAGCTACAGATGTGTCCTCTATGACAACATCTTGTGGTTGAGGTTGTATCTGTGTTTGCTGAGCAACATCAAGTAATGGTTCAGTCAAAACTTCATCCTCAATATGGAAATTTAATTGATTTACTTCAGTAATTACCTCAAGAATGATTTGGGTAGCCCTTTCACTCTCTAATGGAGTTGGCTAATCCATATGTAGAGGCTCCCCCTGGAGTGGATCCAGGAGAATTGGGCTAGCTGATGGTAGCTCCCCCTGCCTTTGTGCATCTTCTTGTCTTGCTGGTGTCTATCCAGCATTTCCAGTCTCTTCATCATCAGGACTAAAGACCACTTGCTCTTCAGAGCTGCTGGAGGATTCTTGAGCCATAATGACTGTCTTCTTCTTCTTCTTCTTCTGAGGTGTTTCCTTTTCTGGAGATGGCTGTTCCTTTGTCAGCACCCTATCCCGCCTTGAGAAAATTCTGACATCCATTCTCCTCATGTGGTTTATCTTTGAACCAGCAGCTTGATTCATCACCTCAGGAATACTTCCAGCTAGGTATAGACTCAGAATTCTACCCAGATTGGGTTTCTTTAGACTTTCTTTTATCTTGTCAAACATCACTGCTGACCAATCAGTTTCAAGTTTGAAATTTATCCTAGTCATCAGACTGAACATATGAGCAGATATTCTATCATGCCCACCAGGCTTGCTCAGTATTACTTTTCCTACTATTTCAGATAGAAACTTTCCTTGGATGTTCATCCCTTTTCTGTTGAAAACTGATCCAATTTTCAGGTTTGAGTCTAATCCACACCATTTCAATGCCTCTCTAGTCTTAGAAGCAGATACATCTTCTTCCTCTTTTGTTCTTGGTAGGTAAAGTACCTTTCTTAGACTTTTCTGTGTGACCTTGACTTTTGTCCAACGGACTCTGGACTTAATCTTGAGCCCTGATTCATCAAGAGTAGCTGCACTCAAGAATTCAAGGACTTCCTTCTTCCAGATCTTGATTGGTTCTGATACAAGGTATTCTAGTCCAGTCTCGGCAATTAGGGTTACCACACCTTTGATTTCGGGTTCCGCGTCATCAAAGGCGTGTCGCACGAGCTCATATCCTTCATTAATGTTCTCTTCTAGCTTGGGCGCCATTAGGGTTCGAAGAAATTTTGAATTTAGAGAAGAGAGATGTCGACACACAAGTTTGGTCTCGAAACTATGGTGAGCGTGTCGACAAACAATGGGTAAAACCTATTTATACCTTTCTAGAATTGTAGGTGAAAAGGCGCGTTAACATACTTGAATTGTGTCGACACTGTTGAAAAGTGTCGACATGTTCTTCTAATGTCTCGACAACTATGTGTCAACACAAGTAAAGTCGACATAATATATGTGTCGACACTTATATATCTCAGCTCGACACTTAGTCGAGACTTTACTAGACTAATTCTGTGTAAATCCTAAGTGTCGACACCACCTTGGATGTGTCGACACCTACACTGTATGTGTCGACACAAATTCTCTGATGTGTCGACACAGACTTCCTAGATGTGTCGACACCATTTCTCTGAAATGTCGACACCACTTCTATGTGTCGACACAGACAACTCTGTGTGTCGACACTATTTTACTTAGCCAATTTTGTAAACTATTCTAAGTTTATCATCCCTAATTCAATTTTGAACTTATTGAATTTGGTTTCATCTAAGGGCTTAGTATACATATCAGCTACCTGATTATCTGTATTTATATACTCTAAGGAAATGTCTCCTTTTTCTACATGTTCTCTTAGAAAATGGTACTTTATTTCTATGTGCTTAGTCCTACTATGAGAGACAGGATTATTTGCAATAGAAATGACACTAGTAGAATCACAAAATAAAGGTGTTCTACTTACTTGAATATCATAATCTTCTAGCTGGTGTTGTATCCATAGTAGTTGTGCACAACAGCTTTGTAACACCTCCCCTGTAGTGAACGTATAATATGGGTCCGGCCGGGGCCCCACAACATACGGACGTCACAGCTTTAGTATTAAAAGTTGATATAGCTACCCACACTCAAAACTCTTTGCACAACACAGCGGAAACAAAACAGGACAAGAAGTTATCCACCACTAGAAGAGTAAAACAAATGGCCTTATGGCCTTACAACAAGAGTCCAAAATCAAACAATACAACAGTCATGAATGTGCTTAGCACTCCTAATCTACCTCGGCATGCAAGCCGGACAACATGAGTCTCAAACATACAACATTACATAAGTAGGGCTACAAAAAGAAAAGCACTTCATGAGGCTTAGGCCTTTCTGGCCGGCGAGCTAGCTCCTGCATGCGATCCTTGCCCTGTAAAATTTATTAATAACGTGGGTCAGCAAAGGCTGACCTCAAACTATGTAACAACACAAATCCTCCCGGCCGCCCCTAACAGACCCCGGGGTACCCCTCCAACCTGCAAGTTAGCACTTCGTATGTAATAATCATAAGCAAGAAAAGCAACTACAGAAACAGGCTTGGATGTCACATACATCATACATGTTCTCTACTGGTTGAGCATATAATAAAAGGGCCTACTTATGCAATCATGTATGCAATAACCCGGGTTCCACCCAAGACACCATAACTCGTATGCATCTAGCACATCATCACATCATATGGGTACTCATCGATTCCCCATTGGCATAAAGCCGCAAACAAAGGGGGTCACCATTTCCCCCAACGGCTCACAGGCCGCCTCATGGAACTCTTGTCAAGGCCCCACCCGCTCAAGGTCTTAGCCCCGGGCTTGCCTACAAGCTCTGACGTCTCATGTCAGGATTCCAACAAACACAAAACTGACCGATTCTAAGAAGCCTTGCCGGACCCCACCCGCTCATGGCCTCATTGCCCGGGCTTGTCCCCATGCTTGGCATTCTTGTCAGTCTCACAGAAGGGGACTAGTCTCGCTGGGACACTCTCCGCACATGACGTGAACGTCACAGGATAGCCAGCCGACCACGGAGACATAGCCACGCCTTGACACAACACAAACCAAGACAAATCCACCCTAGTCCCTCATTTGTACTGCAGCGTTCCCGCGCACCAAGGAAACCATCTCCAACTCATACGGAGCTAACCTTGTCCACCAAGGAAAACATCTACCGCCACGAGGAGCTAATCTTGTCCGGTTCCAACTACACGTACTCACTCGAGAAAAAGGGGGGAAAACATCACCACATCACAAACGGCGTCTTGCCGCAACGGAATCCCTACGAATCCTTAACGTTCGTATGCAACATCACCGAGTCGGACTAACGGTCGCGACTACGGCTTCACCCCCCATGTCTAATCCACTAACGGAGCGGATCTCTAATGCAAATCATGCCGGGGACGAACTCAATCAACCTGGAGGTTCCTCTTGAACCTTGGCAAACCAAAACCCCTCTTATTTGAGAGTTTGGTGCCCACAAGCTAGAAAGAAAAGATGCTAAAAACATGCATCCTAAGACCGAGAGGAGAAGTGTCGTTACCTTCCGACTCCTCTTCCTTGCCATGGCGAAATAGCCGGATGAAAACCTTCGCAATGATCTAACCTCCACGGATCTGGACTCGGCTCGCGATTTGGAGCACCGAAACCTCTCCTACAGCCCAAACTCTCCTTCTCCTTCTTCCTTGCTCTCACTTCTCTCTAGATCTTTAGTAAGAGAAAGCTTGGAGAAGAATGAGGGTTTTCAACCCTATTCTCGGACTTAACTCCTAAAGAAATGATCTGAACCATCAGATCCTAAAATCAGGGAAAGAAAGGCCACGATCCGACAGTAAAATAAAAGACCTAGGCCAAACACGGCCTGGCACACGCCCGTGTCCAGGGCCGTGTGCCTCATTCGCCATCTCAAATCGACGCGCCTGGAACAGCACACGGGCACCTGACATGCCCGTGTTCGATCCGACATGCCCGTGTCCCCAATGACACGGCCGTGGGGCCGGCCGTGTGGCTCCATTGACACGGCCCCGAAAACATCCCGAGAGGTGACATGGCCTGGGACACGCCCGTGTCCCAAGCCGTGTGCCAAGTCTCGACACTCATCGACAGCCTTTGTGTCGACACCGTGGAAAAATGTCGAGCGAAGATCGTCGACCAAGCGGGACACGCCCTGTGATACGCCCGTGTCACAGGCCGTGTGCCCCAGTCTCGACACTCGACACTCGACACTCGTCGAGTGAACATCGTCGACCGACCCACACGGCCTTGGACACGCCCGTATCCTAGGCCGTGTGCCTTGTCTCGACACACTGTCGAGCGAAAGTGTCGACACCCCGGGCCGGGTGTCGACACGGGCTCGACATGCCCTGCGACACGCCCGTGTCGCAGGCCGTGTGCCCTAGTCTCGACACATTATCAAGCAAAAGTGTCGACACCCCGGGCCGAGTGTCGACACGGCTCGACACGCCCTGCGACACGCCCGTGTCGCAGACGTGTGCCCCCTGCCAGAAACCAAAAATTTCCAGAAACGCAAATCGACCCTCTCTCAAAACTGGGGTGTTACAACTCTCCCCCCACTTAACAGAATTTCGTCCCGAAATTACAAAACAAAAGGGTACAAAAACTTAACTTGTACCTGAAATGAAGAGTTCCGGATACTCTTCTAGCATGGCTTGTTCTCGCTCCCAAGAGAACTCCACTCGACCGCAGTTGTTCCATCGGACTTTCACGAGTTTAACTTCTTTATTCTGCAACTGCCGAGTCTCTGAATCCTCTATAGCAATTGGAAGGACTCGCGTCCTCAAGTCTTCCTCAATCGGCACCGATGCCGGCTCAATCACCACACTAGCCTCCACCAAGGCTTTCCTCAAAACGGAGACATGGAAGACGTCATGCAATCCACTCAGCTCCGCGGACAACGCCAACCGATAGGCTGCTTCTCCCACTCGTTCAACAATTTCAAAAGGGCCCAAAAACCTTGGACTCAACTTCTTGAGTCGGCGAATCCGTGAGACGCTTTTGAACGGTTTGATCTTCAAATAGACCCAATCACCTACCGCAAACTCCAACCTCCGGTGACGAGCATTAAAGTATTTTGCTTGTCGGTCTTGTGCCACCTTCATACGCTCTTGTATGGCCCGTACCATCTCACAAGCGTCTACTACCACCTATTTTCCCAAAATTTTGGTGTCTCCCGCCTCTGCCCAAGACATCGGTGTTCGACACTGTCTCCCATACAAAGCTTCGTATGGCGCCATTTTTATACTTGCTTGGAAACTGTTGTTGTACGCAAATTCCACCATGAAGAGGTGATCCTCCCACTTCTTGCTGAAGTCAAGAACGCACATTCTCAACATATCCTCCATAGTACGGTTTGTTCTTTCAGTTTGCCCATCAGTTTGAGGATGGGACGTCGTACTGAACTTTAGCTTCGTGCCCAAACTCTTTTGAACTAGTCTCCAATCCTTGGACGTAAACCGTCCATCTCGACCGCTGACTATACTCTTTGGAATCCCATACAGTCGCACAATGTTGCGAACATACAACTCCACCAGCTTCTCCACGCTGTCCTCTTTCCGATTTGGGATGAAGTGGGCCACCTTGGTTAAGCGGTCCACAATCACCCAAATTGCATCATTACCCTGCTGCGATCTAGGCAAACCATGCACAAAATCCATGGAGATGTCATCAAATTTCCATTCAGGGATTGGAAGGGGCTTCAGGAACCCACCCGGCTTCTGACACTCGGCCTTCACCAAGGTACAAGTTTGGCAACGATTCACATACACAGCTACGTCCCGCTTCAGCCCCGGCCACCAAAAGGATTTCTTCATATCCAAGTACATCTTTGTACTGCCTGGGTGAAAGGAGTACTTTGTGAAGTGAGCCTCAAACATCAACTCCTCACGGAGTTTGCCGAATTGCGGTATACAAACCCTTCCGTCCTTCCTCAGAATCCCATCAATCATCTCCCAGGCGCTGCTCTCGCCCATTTGAGCCTCCAACACAAATGGTTGAAACTCTACATCCAACCGAGTCGCTTCCCGAATGCGATCGGTCAAGTCGTTCTGCACTTCAATCCAGTTCAACCGAGCCACGCTGGGCGCGCCTCTCGCAGCACATTTCAAACCAAGGGACTCCCACTCCTGTACCAATCGCTCATCATGAGCTTCGATCCAATTCCCTTGCCCTGAGTACTTCCTACTCAAAGCATCCGCCACCACATTGGCTTTACCTGGCGTATACTGAATCGCCACCTCGTAGTCTCCAAGAAACTCAACCCACCTGCGTTGCCGCATGTTCAAGTCCTTTTGATCCAAGAGATACTTCAGGCTTTTGTGATCCGTAAAGATCTCCACCTTTGCACCATAAACATAATGCCGCCATATTTTCAACGCGAAAATTACCGCCGCCAACTCCAAGTCATGGACGGGGTAATTCCTCTCATGGGGCTTCAGTTGTCTAGACCCAAAAGCTATCACCTTGCCATGTTGCACCAACACGCAACCCAAACCGCATCCCGATGCGTCACTGAAAATCTGAAATCCCTCGGTCCCTTGCGGTAGACTTAGAATTGGAGCCATCATCAGTCTCTCCTTCAGTGCCTCAAATGCCTGGCTGCACTCTTGAGTCCACACAAACTTATGATCTTTACGAGTGAGTGAGGTGAGGGGTAGAGCTATCCGCGAGAAATTCTCCACGAATCTCCTATAATACCCGGCTAGTCCAAGAAAACTTCGGACTTCCGCCACGGTCCTCAAGACTGGCCAATCTCTGATGGCCTCCACTTTTGTTGGATCCACTGCCACCCCATCCCCACTAATCACGTGGCCCAAAAATGCCACCTTCTCTAACCAGAATTTGCATTTGGAGAATTTTGCATACAACTGATTCTCCCTCAACACTTGCAAGACCACTCTCACGTGGGTCTCATGGTCCACCTCCGATTTGGAAAACACCATGATGTCATCAATGAAGACAACCACAAAGAATCCAAGTATTCCTGAAATACTCGATTCATAAGATCCATGAACACAGATGGTGCATTCGTCAGCCCGAACGGCATCACCGTAAACTCAAAGTGCCCATACCTTGTACCAAAGGCAGTCTTGAGGATGTCCTCATCCCGAATTCGCAGCTGATAATAGCCTGACTTCAATTCCAATTTTGAATACACCACTGACCCTACCAATTGGTGGAACAAGTCATCTATCCGAGAAATCAGATACTTATTCTTGACGGTCAATTTATTCAGCTCTCTGTAGTCTATGCATAGCCGCATGCTACCGTCTTTCTTCTTTACAAACAACACAGGCGCACTCCACGGTGAAGAACTAGGTCTGATATTCCCTTGCTCCAACAATTCCTGTAACTGTACCTTAAGTTCAGCCAACTCCTTTGGTGCCATCCTAAATGGAGGACGTGACACCGGCCTAGCCTCCGGCACTAACTCGATTGAGAAATCGATCTCCCTCCGAGGAGGCGCCCCAGCAAGTTCATCCGGAAACACATCCTTGAACTCTGCCACTACGGGCACTTCATCAATAGACAGCTGGGAGAGACGAACCTCCAATAACGCTACAAGCGCTACACCACCCTGGTTAACCGCCCGCATCAACTGCATGGCCAAAATCAGGGAACAGGCCACTCCACAAAGGCCCTCAAATTTGACCTCCGCCTGCCCTTTGCTCTTAAGGGTCACTACCTTAGATAGGAAATCAATACTGGCGCGCTGCTCTGCAAGCCAGTCCATGCCCAAAATGACATCGAACTCCACCAATGGTAAAATCGCTGCTACCAAAACGAAGTCAACTCCATCTAGCTCCCAACAGATGCGCCCTTTGGCCCCAGTGGTCATGGATGACCCATCGGGCATGCGCACTTTCAACTCTGCGTCCGCCGAGAAAGACTCAACTCCTATTCTCCGGATGAAGCTCTCCACAATAAAGGAGTGTGATGCTCCCATATCAAACAATACCCTAACGGGGTATCCGGAAATTAACACGAAGCCTACAACATAGACATCACACAAAAGACTAAAAGGATGAAGCACAAAATTTAAACTTAAATTTTCTTCATACCTGTCACCACATCGGTCTGGTGGATCGCTTCTTGCTGTCCAAGGTTGTAAGCCCTTGGTTGCATCGGTTGGAACTGAGAAGCGCTCGACTCCGCCATCTTCCCTTTCTCCGCAGCACTGGGGCTGGAGCGCACCGTTTGCTCCTGCCTAGCCTCTTGCCCCGCTCCTCCTTGGGGACAAACACGAGCTATGTGCCCCACCTTACCGCAGTTGTAACACGTCGGCGGTCCCCTAGAGTGAGAACCTCCAGGCGTCCAATTGCTCTTCTCACCGGATCTGGGAGTGTGAGGCTTCTTCGTCCACCTACTCCCTTCAGGCTTTCCATGAGATTGGGAAGACTTCCCTTCCCATTGCTTGGGAGTAAATCCCTTACGGCGTTGGGTTCGCTCCAAATCACTTTCCAAAATCCTGGCAGCCTCAACTAGTTCATTGAATCCCGCTCTCTTCATGGAGATGAGGGGTTGTCTCAGGTTCTCCCTCAGCCCCTAGTAGAAGAGGTTATCCCTTTCTACATCATCTGCCATCGTCGTTCCAGCGAAACGACCCAAATGGGTGAATGTCACAACCCGCATTTTCTCAACAATAAAATCGTATCAGAGCTAGAGAAAACGCGTGCCGTGATGCCACGTCGTGCAGGGGATAACTGCACACTCTCAGGCAAAACTCCACACCTTAAATTTTAAGGAAAATCGTTGATTAATTATGAAAGGAAACCAGTTATGTTGAATGGCCGTATCCCTCGGCACGGTGGATCAGCTAGTCCACAATTAAAATATATTTATACGCAGCAGAAAACACTTTGGTTCGATTAAGTTGACACCCTAGTGAGCATAAGTGTCCCCGAGGGACAACTCATGTTATGCACGACTCTAAGTGAATATAATAGATATAAAAGGTAGTCTTTTTACGCTAAGGAAATATAGTGTCTTTGTTTTATAAATATGTTATGCATGAACTACATATAATAATACTTTTAGAGTTTAAAATATCTAACATGCAACCTAGCATAATTCCTTCCCAGAAGCAAGTAAACAACCACAAATAGGCAAAAAGGCAGCAGTTTAAGTTCATACCCAGCATCACAAGAAGCCACCAGTGAGCGTCAACAACCTGACACGAACTCACTGGTGAGTATGTATGTCTATACAAAAAGGTAAAGAACTACCTCACAAAAAATCTGGGATCGGCTGTCTCAGCTACCCAAGAGGCCGCAAACCAGCCCCTCCAAAAGAACTAGCCGCTGAACCGGCTACAACCTGGACCTGTGGCATTCAAGAAAAGAACACCTCAGCAAGGAAATAATCAAAAAAGTGTAAGTAAAGCATTAGAATTATGAGCAAAAAGAAGGGTTTACCAACCCGACAACAAACTGATATATGCAAAAGAAAGAGACATGACAGTAATAAAAGAGCACTGTCTAAAGCACAGCAAAGCACACCAAGTGCGAGCAATAAAAGCAACATGCCCAACGAATGAGTCTAACATTCCTAATACGTGGGTAAGTGGCAGTGGTCAAAACATGGATCTAAATACATAACCAAAATCAGATCCAAAAAGGGTTAAGGGGTCACCAGTGGCAGCTTTAGGGTCCCACACACACCAACCCAAACCGGGGCAAAAAGGCGGTGGCCACAGCTCTCCACATCAAAATCCACCCCTCTAGAGGCCACTAAAACTCCACCACCTGCCACAACCCAAGAGTCGGCAAGCAAAATTAGCCGAACACCCAATACCACCCCCTAGAGAAAGGGAAAAGTCACACTAACAATCCTAAGGAACACATGAACCCAAGACATAAATGTCGATCCCACTCGACGCAGCGTTGAGTAAGCTCCACTCACATGACGCCTAAAAATACTTAGTCGCAAGTCCTACGCTGGGTGACGGCGTTGAGTGAGCTCGGCTCACTCGACGCTCACTCGACGCTGTTAGCGCTTTCCACTTAGGGTAAACGTAAGTCTTGCTAAAATCGCAGCCTAAGCTCTCTCATTGCGAGAAAGCAGAGAGTTGGAAATTTAATCCCAACCCTCCGTTCCGTCCTAACTACTCGGGACTATCGCAACCAAACCTGAACCACCTCTACCGCAGCCTCACCCTAACTCTAGCTACCCACTGAACACCAAACCTCAGACAAAAGAGAGAACCTTGGTTTAAAAGGACAATAAAACAGCCCATGGACGAAATGAATGAAGGAAACATCCTACTGTTCTAATTTCTAAGGAGGAAAAATAATGAAAACAGATGTATTGCATAGGAAACGAAAAGAGAACAGAGCAAGAGTTAGAATAATTTGGCAAGGGCAAAGGATCCACTTGCCTCTACCTCTCCGGAAAACAACAGCCACACCACCGCTTGGCTCCGGCGGCAAGATCGGCCACCTAGCAGACCAAAGCTGAAACTTGAGGGAAGAAAAGAAATCAGATATTTACAATTCCTGGAATCAAACCCTAAATCAAGAAAAAACTTACATGGAAGGGAAGATCTAGACGAGTGCAAGCCAAATCCGCTATCACACGAGAAAAACAGGCTCTAACCCTCTCGAAATCGCCGGCCAAAACAACCACCGCCTCTTCTCAAAACCCTTCCGCTGGAAGCTCTCCAGACTTGGTAATGAAGAAAATGAGGAGGAAAAATGGTTCACGACAACAAAAGATGATTCTCAGGAAAAAGTACGGAACACGCCCAAGACACGCCCGTGACACGGTCCGACACGCCCGTGTCACGAGGCGTGTACTAACTCGACAAACGTCGATCTCCACTCGACGAAACACGGGACACGCCCGCGACACGCCCGTGACACGGCCCGACACGCCCGTGTCACGGGGCGTATACTCACGCACCTACCCACTTGACGAAAGTCGATCTCCGCTCGACGAAGCAAGGGACACGCCCGTGTCACAGGCCGTGTACCAACCCGAACACCGCCCGACGATCGTGGAGCGCTGATCGTCGAACACAGAGACACGCCCCAGTGTCATGCCCGTGTCCGACACGACACGCCCGTGACACGGCCGTGTTCTCACTAAAACACCGCCTGACGACCATCGAGCGCAGCTCGACGAACCAAAGGGGGACACGCCCGTGATACGCCCGTATCACGGCCGTGTTCCTACAAAACTCCGTCGACCAACAATTCGTCGACCAGAGAAACGGGAGCTCTACCCGAGCACAACACGCCCTGGGTCACGGGCGTGACCCAGGCCGTGTCACCCAAACTTACACAGAAAAAGAAACCTGCTATCACCTAGCAAACAAGAGACAAGGCACCAGCCTACAAGCTCAGCCACAACAGACCACGCACAGCACAGCAAACATTACAAACTTGCAGCTAACCAAAGATAAACGTCGAAACGACCTGAAAGCAAACGATCCCGGATCTCGACCAAAACCAAAACCAAAACAACGGTGAGGTCGAAGGCAACATCTGACGATCGCACACTCGGGCAACACCTCCTGAAGCCAAAACACAAGCATTTCCCTAAGAGGCCCAACCGAGTCACCAAAACAGACTCCGGCTAGCTGGGGAAACTTGCCAACTGGCTACAACCAGGCTACACAAGGAACCTACAGAGCTAGGACCGCGCTCTACAACGGCGAAGGGCCGGAAATGCGTCATCGTAACGCCAATCCAATATCAAACAAAACAAAGAAAAATCGGGGGCGTTACAGCCACTCCCCCTAAAAGAAAGTTTCGCCTCGAAACTTTACTCACAACACTCCTATGAAGAAGGAGAGAGAAAGAGCCAGGAAAGGACTATATAAACATAAATAAAACAGAACATACCAGGCACAAGTTCAGGGAAACAGATGAGGGTGAGCCTCCCTCATAGCCGACTCTAACTCCCAAGTCGCGCTTTCTACATCCTGATTCCTCCATAAAACTTTAACCATCGGAATAGACTTCTTCCGCAGTGCACGAACCTGAGAATCCAGAATGCGGACAGGCACCTCCACAAAAGAAAGATTCGGCTCCAACTGAGGCACAGAATCCAAAACCTGCCTGCCATTCATCACACATTTCCGCAGCTGACTGACGTGGAAGACATTATGCACGCCAGGGAAATTTGCGGGCAAAGCCAGCCTATAAGCTGATATCCCAATCCACTCAACAATCGGAAATGGCCCCACGAACCTCGGGTCCAACTTCCTATTCTTGCCAAAACGCTTGACTCCGATCAACGGGGAGATCTTTAAGAACACTGAGTCCCCCACCAAAAATTCCAAATCCGATCTACGCCGATTGACATTTTTCTCATATCTCTCCTGGGCTATCCGAAGCTTTTCCCGTATAAGCTTCACAGCAGTTTCCATTTCCTCGAGTGCTTCTGGACTCAACAAAGGTCTCTCGCCCACCTCAGCCCAAAACAAGGGAGTCCTGCAGCGCCTCCCATACAAAGCTTCAAAAGGAGCCATTTGCAAGCTTTCTTGATAACTGTTGTTATACGCAAATTCCATAAGCCGCAAGCGCTCATCCCACGCTCCTCCGTGGTCCAGAATATAGCATCGGATCATATCTTCCACAATCTGATTTACTCGCTCCGTCTGACCATTGGTCTGCGGATGATAAGCTGTGGAATATCTCAAATCTGTACCCAACCCTTCTTGAAGGCTCTTCCAAAAACGAGACGTAAACCTGGAGTCTCGATCTGATATGATACTCACGGGTACACCATGTAATCTGATAACCTCATCCAAGTACAGCTCGGCTATCTTCCTCATCGGATAATCGATCTTAAATGGTACGAAGTGAGCACTCTTCGTCAATCGGTCTACGATCACCCAAACTGAATCATGACCTTTAGGAGATCTCGGTAAGCCTGTAATGAAATCCATCGAGATACTCTCCCACTTCCACATCGGAATCTCCAAGGGAGTTAGCTTGCCACCAGGCCTCCCATGGTCGGCCTTCACACGCCTGCAAGTGAAGCACTCAGAAACAAATCTGGCTATGTACTTCTTCATCCCATACCACCAGGCAATCTGCTTTAAATCATGGTACATTTTGGTAGACCCTGGATGGTAGGCAACACTAGATCCGTGGGCTTCTCTGCACAACATATCCCGGATATCTCCAACTGCGGGAATGCAAAACCTGCCACGATACTTCAAGGTACCCGCATTATCTATAGAGAAATCTGGTAATTCACCTTTTTCAGCTCGAAGGTACAAATGCAAAAGATCGGGATCATCCTTCTGATGCAGTCGCGTAAGCTCAATCCACGAAGGTTCTGCCACTGCCAAGCTACTCTGCGAATCGCAGCTTCCCACAGAAATGTCCATCAAAAGGAACTCTTCTACTAGACGCTCGGCGGAGAGATTGAAAATCTTCCCTGACTTCCGACTCAGGGCATCGGCCACCACGTTCGCCTTACCCGGATGGTACTGGATTTCTACATCATAGTCGGCCACGTACTCCAACCACCGCCGCTGGCGCAGATTCAACTCTTTCTGAGTGAAGACATACTTCAAACTCTTATGATCCGTGAAAATCTTGCACTGCGCGCCATAAAGCAAATGCCTCCACAATTTCAACGCATAGATCACAGCTGCAAACTCCAGGTCATGCGTAGGGTAATTCCTCTCATGAGTCTTTAGCTGCCTCGACCCGTACGCAATCACCTTCCCGCCCTGCATCAATACGCAGCCCAGTCCGACGTGCGACGCGTCCACATATATATCATACTCACTATCTTCAGTAGGCAAAGACAAAACTGGAGCTGAACATAACCTTCTTTTTAATTCCTCAAAAGCCTCCTCACACTTGCCATCCCATATGAAGGCTGCATTCTTCTGCGTCAACCTGGTCAACGGCGCAGACAAAGTAGAGAATCCCTCTACAAATCTTCTATAATATCCAGCCAAGCCCAAGAAGCTTCTGATCTCTTTGGGAGTAACAGGCCTCGCCCATTCCATAACAGCAGCGATCTTTTCTGGGTCCACCGATATTCCCTCCTTATTCACCACGTGGCCGAGAAAAGAAACTTGAGGCAACCAAAATTCGCATTTGCTCAGCTTGGCGTATAGCTTATGGTCTCTCAGAGTCACCAAGACCAGTCGCAAATGCCGATCATGCTCCTCCGCATCTTTAGAATACACCAAAACATCGTTTATAAAGACAATCACAAACTTATCCAGGAAGTCCTTGAAAACTCTGTTCATCAGATCCATAAAAGCTGAGGGTGCATTAATCAAACCAAATGACATAACTAAAAACTCAAAATGCCCATGACGAGAGCGGAACGCCGTCTGCGGAACATCTGACTCCCGAATACTCAACTGGTGATAGCCCGAACGAAGATCTATCTTGGAAAACACGGCACTACCACGCAGTTGGTCAAACAGATCGTCAATCCGAGGCAAAGGGTACCTGTTCTTAATAGTAACCTTGTTCAGTTCTCTATAGTCGATGCATAGCCTCATCGACCCATCCTTCTTTTTAACGAACAGCACTGGTGCACCCCATGGTGAAGAACTCGGCCTAATGAACCCTTTTGCTAACATCTCATCCAACTGAATTCGCAACTCTTCCAACTCTCGCGGGGCCATCCGGTACGGCGCCTTGGCAATAGGACGCGTGCCTGGCTCCAAATCTATAGCAAACTCGACATCTCGATCGGGTGGAAGACCGGGAAGATCATCAGGAAACACATCGGAGAAGTCACACACCACAGGGATCTCTTGCAAACATGGCACTCTAACAACTGTCCCTACCAGAGAGACCACACAGGCAGAACAAACAGAATCAAGCAACTTCCGAGCACGCACCGCAGAAATAACTGGAGACTCCTGGAGAGAATACCCATAAATGCTCCCTGGCTGACCGTTGTCCTTGACGAAGTCCAAGCGCTTACCCTTGCACTGGATCACAGCATCGTACCTTGACAACCAGTCCATGCCCAAGATAACATCGAAGTCCTCCAGGTCAATCACCTTCAGATCTGCCTTGGCTACAAAATCCCCCAACAAAATCGGACAATCCAGGACACCCAGGTCCGTAACCACAGAGTCGCCGGAGGGGAACTTAACGCAAAAGGCACCACCAACACGATCTAGGCCCAAACTGAACCGCTCCACGAAGGCTCTAGCCACAAACGAGTGGGTAGCGCCTGAATCGAAGAGAACGCGCGCCCAGCGGTTCTTTACCTTAAATCATCCTACAAATAGCGCACGCATCTAAGGAAACAAACGCAAAAATGAAAACTACAACCACAAAGGGATCATAACGAAACGCCTGAGGAGAAGTCAAACCTGAGATAACTTGAGTCGAAGTCTGCGCTTCGTCTGCCGAAAGCACATTCAGCTTCCCCTTTCCTCTATCCAATTGCTGAGGCGGTGGCAAAGCCTGGAGGGGAACTGGCTGCAGAACAGGCTGGAGCTGTGGGCACTTTGTCTTGAGATGACCCTTCTGCCCACACTGAAAACAGACCTTATCTCTTAACCATCAACGAGCAGCATCATGCCCCTTCCTTCCACACAAGGCACACACCAAGTCTCCTATGGGAGCACCCTGAATTGCGTGCACCTGTTCCATCTTCTGCGCTCCAAACCTTTTGTAACACTTCTCAAATGGGTGGCCTGGCCGGCCACAAAAACTACAAACCTCTTTGTTCTTCTTTCTCGAGACCGCATAGGGTTCCTGGGGGCTCTTCCCTCCACCGGACTTCTGCTTATCCTTCCACAACTGCTGACCTCTATTCTTGGCATTCTCAATGGCCTCAACCCTCAAGGCAGCTTCGACCATGCTGGCATAACTGACTGCACCGTAGGCATTCGCTAACTGCTGAATGTCGCTTCTTATTCCACCCAGAAATTGCTTAACTCGGTCTGCTTCAACACTCACCAGACCAGGAGCAAACCGACTCAACTTACTAAACTCAATCTCATACTCACTGACCGTGAGTTTCCTCTGCTTCAAATGGAGAAAGTCATTCATCAGCCGGTCCCTCTCGACTGAAGGCAAAAACTTACTCAACAGCATCCCTTTAAATGACTCCCAAGAGCATCCTGCCACCAAGCTTTCTTTCTCCCTCATCCACCAATTCTTTGCTAAGCCCTTGAGCTGGTAGGCAGCGAGCATCACTCTCTGATCATCCGTAATCCCCGAATAAGAGAACATCTCCTCAATAGTAATCAGCCAGTCATCCAAAATCATGAAATCTGCTTGCCCATCATAAGTAGGGGGTCTCAGTCGCTGAAACTGGGATATAAATGCCATCTTCGGGGGCACCACAACCAAAGGCACGGGAGGAGTAGGAGGAGCAGGAACAGCTACCCCCTCAGCGGGGTCCGGAACTCTCGGGGTCTGTCCCGCCACCACTGCTACAAGGGACTGAATCTGAGCCTGCATAGCCACCACCTGCCTCGATAAGGCCTCATTGCTCTGCCGCAGGTTTTCCACCAGCGCCTCGCTCTGCGCTCCTGACGTCTCACCCTCGGATTGGGGGGTCGATCTCGTTGCAGGACGTCTCGCCATCCTATAATCGCACAAGCTTTAGACAAGACCTAGCCCAACAGCTAGAACAAAACTACCCAGTACAGACAAACACACTTAAATATGAACTTCAACTGCAAAACTTGCTCTGGGAGTTGTTTTTATCATGATGATGTTATGCTTAACCTAAGATGGTTCACCACCATCATACTAACTCATGTGCCTAAACCATGAATGCATGTATTTGTATTATTTTTTGACTCAAAACCATGTGTGTACATATGTCATCTTGCAAATCTTTAGCTTGGCACGTTGTGCTTATGAAATGTTATGCTATGCATGATGTGCTATGCATTCTAAAAAAAAGGCCTTAATGCATGCCATGGGCGGCGTACACATGAAAATGTTATGCATCCCATACTACATAACATTCCCATGCAACGTGAAAAGAAAATGTGCTAGCCGCATTCATGTGGTGAGGTTATGCATCCCATACTACATAACCCTCATATGTTGCCTACTATGGTGGATCCATATACGAACACATATTATGCATCCCATACTACATAATATGCCCCGTATACTTCTTTATGCTCATGAGTGTAGTGTTCGTGCTTTAGCTAAGACGTGCTGATGACATATCGGTGTGTGTATGGTATGACGCTAACCACTAATGCAAACAAGGGAAAGGTTGCCCGACCATTTGTCAAGCAACCTCCCTCTGATACCAACTGTAACAACCCGCATTTTCTCAACGATAAAATCGTATCAGAGCTAGAGAAAACGTGTGCCGTGATGCCACGTCGTGCAGGGGATAACTGCACACGCTCAGGCAAAACTCCACACCTTAAATTTTAAGGAAAATCGTTGATTAATTATGAAAGGAAACCAGTTATGTTGAATGGTCGTATCCCTCGGCACGGTGGATCAGCTAGTCCACAATTAAAATATATTTATACGCAGCAGAAAACACTTTGGTTCGATTAAGTTGACACCCTAGTGAGCATAAGTGTCCCCGAGGGACAACTCATGTTATGCACGACTCTAAGTGAATATAATAGATATAAAAGGTAGTCTTTTTACGCTAAGGAAATATAGTGTCTTTGTTTTATAAATATGCTATGCATGAACTACATATAATAATACTTTTAGAGTTTAAAATATCTAACATGCAACCTAGCATAATTCCTTCCCAGAAGCAAGTAAATAACCACAAATAGGCAAAAAGGCAGCAGTTTAAGTTCATACCCAGCATCACAAGAAGCCACCAGTGAGCGTCAACAACCTGACACGAACCCACTGGTGAGTATGTATGTCTATACAAAAAGGTAAAGAACTACCTCACAAAAAATCGGGGATCGGCTGTCTCAGCTACCCAAGAGGCCGCAAACCAGCCCCTCCAAAAGAACTAGCCGCTGAACCGGCCACAACCTGGACCTGAGGCATTCAAGAAAAGAACACCTCAGCAAGGAAATAATCAAAAAAGAGTAAGTAAAGCATTAGAATTATGAGCAAAAAGAAGGGTTTACCAACCCGGCAACAAACTGCTATATGCAAAAGAAAGAGACATGACAGTAATAAAAGAGCACTGTCTAAAGCACAGCAAAGCACACCAAGTGCGAGCAATAAAAGCAACATGCCCAACGAATGAGTCTAACATTCCTAATACGTGGGTAAGTGGCAGTGGTCAAAACATGGATCTGAATACATAACCAAAATCAGATCCAAAAAGGGCTAAGGGGTCACCAGTGGCAGCTTTAGGGTCCCACACACACCAACCCAAACCGGGGCAAAAAGGCGGTGGCCACAGCTCTCCACATCAAAATCCACCCCTCTAGAGGCCACTAAAACTCCACCACCTGCCACAACCCAAGAGTCGGCAAGCAAAATTAGCCGAACACCCAATACCACCCCCTAGAGAAAGGGAAAAGTCACACTAACAATCCTAAGGAACACATGAACCCAAGACAGAAATGTCGAGCCCACTCGACGCAGCGTTGAGTAAGCTCCACTCACATGACGCCTAAAAATACTTAGCCGCAAGTCCTACGCTGGGTGACGGCATTGAGTGAGCTCGGCTCACTCGACGCTGTCAACGCTTTCCACTTAGGGTAAACGTAAGTCTTGCTAAAATCGCAGCCTAAGCTCTCTCATTGCGAGAAAGCAGAGAGTTGGAAATTTAATCCCAACCCTCCGTTCCGTCCTAACTACTCGGGACTATCGCAACCAAACCTGAACCACCTCTACCGCAGCCTCACCCTAACTCTAGCTACCCACTGAACACCAAACCTCAGACAAAAGAGAGAACCTTGGTTTAAAAGGACAATAAAACAGCCCATGGACGAAATGAATGAAGGAAACATCCTACTGTTCTAATTTCTAAGGAGGAAAAATAATGAAAACAGATGTATTGCATAGAAAACGAAAAGAGAACAGAGCAAGAGTTAGAATAATTTGGCAAGGGCAAAGGAGCCACTTGCCTCTACCTCTCCGGAAAACAACAGCCACACCACCGCTTGGCTCCGGCGGTAAGATCGGCCACCTAGCAGACCAAAGCTGAAACTTGAGGGAAGAAAAGAAATCAGATATTTACAATTCCTGGAATCAAACCCTAAATCAAGAAAAAACTTACATGGAAGGGAAGATCTAGACGAGTGCAAGCCAAATCCGCTATCATACGAGAAAAACGGGCTCTAACCCTCCCGAAATCGCCGGCCAAAACAACCACCGCCTCTTCTCAAAACCCTTCCGCTGGAAGCTCTCCAGACTTGGGAACGAAGAAAATGAGGAGGAAAAACGGTTCACGACAACAAAAGATGATTCTCAGGAAAAAGTACGGAACACGCCCAAGACACGCCCGTGACACGATCCGACACGCCCGTGTCACGAGGCGTGTACTAACTCGACGAACGTCGATCTCCACTCGACGAAACACGGGACACGCCCGTGACACGCCCGTGACACGGCCCGACACGCCCGTGTCACGGGGCGTGTACTCACGCACCTACCCACTCGACGAAAGTCGATCTCCGCTCGACGAAGCAAGGGACACGCCCTGTGACACGCCCGTGTCATAGGCCGTGTACCAACCCGAACACCGCCCGACGATCGTGGAGCGCCGATCGTCGAACACAGAGACACGCCCCAGTGTCACGCCCGTATCCGACACGACACGCCCGTGACACGGCCGTGTTCTCACTAAAACACCGCCTGACGACCATCGAGCGCAGCTCGACGAACCGAAGGGGGACACGCCTGTGACACGCCCGTGTCACGGCCGTGTTCCTACAAAACTCTGTCGACCAACAATTCGTCGACCAGAGAAACGGGAGCTCTACCCGAGCACGACACGCCCTGGGTCACGGGCGTGACCCAGGCCGTGTCACCCAAACTTACATAGAAAAAGAAACCTGCTATCACCTAGCAAACAAGAGACAAGGCACCAGCCTACAAGCTCAGCCACAACAGACCACGCACAGCACAGCAAACATTACAAACTTGCAGCTAACCAAAGATGAACGCTGAAACGACCTGAAAGCAAACGATCCCGGATCTCGACCAAAACCAAAACCAAAACAACGGTGAGGTCGAAGGCAACATCCGACGATCGCACACTCGGGCAACACCTCCCGAAGCCAAAACACAAGCATTTCCCTAAGAGGCCCAACCGAGTCACCAAAACAGACTCCGGCTAGCTGGGGAAACTTGCCAACTGGCTACAACCAGGCTACACAAGGAACCTACAGAGCTAGGACCGCGCTCTACAACGGCGAAGGGCCGGAAATGCGTCATCGTAACCCCAATCCAATATCAAACAAAACAAAGAAAAACCAGGGGCATTACAGCGAACTCCTGCACATACTCATCCACCGTCTTGTCTCGCTGCATTAAATGTAGAAACTGCCTCTGTAGGGCCAATCGTGTAGAAACTGGAATATACCTCTTTAGAAACGCATCCCCAAACTCCTCCACTGACGGGGTGCGTCCCGGGAACTGGCGGCCGCTATGGCTCACCCACCATAACTTGGCGTCTCCTTCCAACATGAAAGCCGCATACTCAGCTTTCTTTTCCTCTGGTGTCTCTGCCGCCCTTAAAAGCTCTTGAATGTGAACCCACCAGTCCTCCGCATCCGTTGGCGTACCCACTCCCTTGAATGACAGGGGATGGAAACTCAGGAAGTACTTCATGTGTCGGTCTCCATGTCCGACAACCACCCTTTCCGCCAAAGGCTCCACTCGCCTGGCCTCTCCGCCTGGCACGGCCGTCGCCGGGTCCGGTGTAGCAGGGGTTGCTAAGTGAGCTGTCGCTGTAGCTTGGGCTGCCACCATCGCTTCTACAAGCATGCGGCAGAAGTCGGCCGGGTTTACACCCGTGCCCAAAAGACCTGGAGCAGTAGCACTGCTCGCCGAAAGCTCTTCTCTTGCTCTCGACGTTCCGCCTCGTTGCTTGCACTCTTCAAGAAACAAGAAACAAGGAATCAGTCTCAAATCTCAAGACTTAAACATAAGGACACTCATGGTCCCGCGTTACACTTATGTGGATAACTTCTCTACGCATTGACCTTGAATCTAACCTCCCTCTGATACCAAATTGTAACACCTCCCCTGTAGTGAACGTATAATATGGGTCCGACCGGGGCCCCACAACATACGGACGTCACAGCTTTAGTATTAAAAGTTGATATAGCTACCC
Organism: Platanthera guangdongensis; assembly: GCA_039583875.1. NCBI lineage: Eukaryota > Viridiplantae > Streptophyta > Magnoliopsida > Asparagales > Orchidaceae > Platanthera > Platanthera guangdongensis. The sequence continues at coordinate 162,612,743 of CM077166.1, forward strand.
ACACTCAAAACTCTTTGCACAACACAGCGGAAACAAAACAGGACAAGAAGTTATCCACCACTAGAAGAGTAAAACAAATGGCCTTATGGCCTTACAACAAGAGTCCAAAATCAAACAATACAACAGTCATGAATGTTCTTAGCACTCCTAGTCTACCTCGGCATGCAAGCCGGACAACATGAGTCTCAAACATACAACATTACATAAGTAGAGCTACAAAAAGAAAAGCACTTCATGAGGCTTAGGCCTTTCTGGCCGGCGAGCTAGCTCCTGCATGCGATCCTTGCCCTGTAAAATTTATTAATAACGTGGGTCAGCAAAGGATGACCTCAAACTGTGTAACAACACAACTCCTCCCGGCCGCCCCTAACGGATCCCGGGGTACCCCTCCAACCTGCAAGTTAGCACTTCATATGCACTAATCATAAGCAAGAAAAGCAACTAAAGAAACAGGCTTGGATGTCACATACATCATACATGTTCTCTACTGGTTGAGCATATAATAAAAGGGCCTACTTATGCAATCATGTATGCAATAACCCGGGTTTCACCCAAGGCACCCTAACTCGTATGCATCTAGAACATCATCACATCATATGGGTACTCATCGATTCCCCATTGGAATAAAGCCGCAAACAAAGGGGGTCACCATTTCCCCCAACGGCTCACAGGCCGCCTCATGGAACTCTTGTCAAGGCCCCACCCGCTCAAGGTCTTAGCCCCGGGCTTGCCTACAAGCTCTGATGTCTCATGTCAGGATTCCAACAAACACAAAACTGACTGATTCTAAGAAGCCTTGTCGGACCCCACCCGCTCATGGCCTCATTGCCCGGGCTTGTCCCCATGCTTGGCATTCTTGTCAGTCTCACAGAAGGGGACTAGTCTCACCGAGACACTCTCCGCACATGACGTGAACGTCACGGGATAGCCAGCCGACCACGGAGACATAGGCACGCCTTGGCACAACACAAACCAAAATAAATCAACCCTAGTCCCTCATTTGTACTGCAGCGTTCCCGCGCACCAAGGAAACCATCTCCAACTCATGCGGAGCTAACCTTGTCCACCAAGGAAAACATCTACCGCCACGAGGAGCTAACCTTGTCCGGTTCCAACTACATGTACTCACTTGAGAAAAAGGGGGGAAAACATCACCACATCACAAACGGCGTCTTGCTGCAACGGAATCCCTACGAATCCTTAACGTTCGTATGCAACATCACCGAGTCGGACTAACGGTCGCGACTACGGCTTCACCCACCATGCCTAATCCACTAACGGAGCGGATCTCTAATGCAAATCATGCCGGGTACGGACTCAATCAACCCGGAGGTTTCTCTTGAACCTTGGCAAACCAAAACCCCTCTTATTTGAGAGTTTGGTGCCCACAAGCTAGAGAGAAAAGATGCTAAAAACATGCATCCTAAGACCGAGAGGAGAAGTGTCGTTACCTTCCGACTCCTCTTCCTTGCCATGGCGAAATAGTCGGATGAAAACCTTCGCAACGATCTAACCTCCACGGATCTGGACTCGGCTCGCGATTTGGAGCACCGAAACCTCTCCTACAGCCCAAACTCTCCTTCTCCTTCTTCCTTGCTCTCACTTCTCTCTAGATCTTTAGTAAGAGAAAGCTTGGAGAAGAATGAGGGTTTTCAACCCTATTCTCGTAATTAACTCCTAAAGAAATGATCTGAACCATCAGATCCTAAAATCAGGGAAAGAAAGGCCACGATCCGACAGGAAAATAAAAGACCTGGGCCGAACACGGCCTGGCACACGCCCGTGTCTAGGGCCGTGTGCCTCATTCGCCATCTCAAATTGACGCGCCTGGAATAGCATACGGGCATCTGACACGCCCGTGTTCGATCCGACATGCCCGTGTCCCCAATGACACGGCCGTGGGGCCGGCCGTGTGCGTCCATTGACACGGCCCCGAAAACATCCTGAGAGGTGACACGGCCTGGGACACGCCCGTGTCCCAAGACGTGTGCCAAGTCTCGACACTCGTCGACAGCCTTTGTGTCGACACCGCGGCAAGACGTCAAGCGAAGATTGTCGACCAAGCGGGACACGCCCTGTGACACGCCCGTGTCACAGGCCGTGTGCCCCAGTCTCGACACTCGACACTCGTCGAGTGAACATCGTCGACCGACCCACACGGCCTTGGACACGCCCGTATCCTAGGCCGTGTGTCTTGTCTCGACACACTGTCGAGCGAAAGTGTCGACACCCCGGGCCGGGTGTCGACACGGGCTTGACACGCCCTGCGACACGCCCGTGTCGCAGGCCGTGTGCCCTAGTCTCGACACATTATCAAGCGAAAGTGTCGACACCCCGGGCCGAGTGTCGACACGGCTCGACACGCCCTGCGACACACCTGTGTCGTAGGCCGTGTGCCCCCTGCCAGAAACCAAAAATTTCCAGAAACGTAAATCGACCCTCTCTCAAAACTGGGGTGTTACAAGCTTCCTGCAGCAACATACTCTGACTCAGCTGTGGAGATAGCCACACTGGTCCGCTTCTTGCTAATCCATGACACCAGCCTTCCACCTAGAAATTGACAGGTACCTGTGGTACTCTTTCTATCTTCCTTGCAGCCTGCAAAATCTGCATCTGAATAACCTGTCAGTTCAAAATCTCCATTCCTAGGGTACCAAAGGCCTAGATAAGGTGTGCCCTTAAGATATCTCAAAATTCTTTTGACTGCTGTCAAATGAGATTCTTTAGGGCAAGCTTGGTACCTAGCACAAACACATGTAGCATACATGATATCTGGTCTACTAGCAGTCAAATACAGTAGGGAGCCAACTATCCCTCTATATAAAGTTTCATCTACAGGTTTCCCTGCATCATCTTTTGCTTAGAGACATTGTTGACCCCATAAGAGTTTTCATGGTAGTGGATGTTTCCATACCATACTTCCTTATCAACTCTAGGGTGAACTTAGACTGGCAAATAGATAATCCATCTTCAGTCTGTCTAACTTGGAGACCCAAGAAGAACTTAAGTTCCCCCATACTGCTCATTTCAAATTGTCCTTGCATTAGTTTTGCAAACTTTCTGCAAAGACTACTTTCTGTAGACCCAAATATGATGTCATCTACATATATTTGGACTAAGATAATTTTGCCTCTGGATTCCCTAAGGAATAAAGTCTTGTCTATTTTCCCCCACGAGAATTTGTTCTCAATGAGGAAACTAGACAGGGTTTCATAACAAGCCCTAGGGGCTTGTTTTAACTCATACAAAGCCTTCCTAAGTCTATATACATAATCAGGTTTAAGAGAATCTACAAAACCTGATGGCTGCTCTACATAGACTTCTTCCTTCAGGTTTCCATTCATAAAAGCTGACTTAACATCCATTTGATATACCTTAAATCCTTGATAAGTTGCATAGGCAAGGAACATCCTTATTGCTTCCAGTCTTGCTACTGGAGCAAAGGTTTGATCAAAATCAATACCTTCTTCCTACATATATCCTTTTGCAACTAGTCTAGCTTTATTCTTTATAATAATTCCATTCTCATCCAACTTGTTCCTAAAGATCCCTTAGTTCCAATAATGTTGTGGTTCTTTGGTTTAGGAACTAGCTCCCAGACCTTGCATCTTTTGAACTGCTTCAACTCCTCTTGTACGGCCTCAATCCAATGAGGGTCTAGGATTGCTTATTCAAATTTCTTTGGCTCTACTTGGGATAGAAAGCTGGAGTAGAGAACTGAACTTAGATTACTACTCCTTGTTTGTACCCCTTGTCTGAGATATCCAATAATTTTATTGGCTGGATGATCTTTTAAATGCCTATTTACTGGAGGCAGCCTGTCTTCTGGTTGTACACCTTCAGCTTCTTCATTCAACTGCACCTCTTGGTCTTCTTCAGCAACATGAGTATCTTGTACTCCCCCTGGACAGCAGCCACCATCTTCCACTTGCTGACTTGCAGAAGAACTTTCTGTTAAGGTAAGCTTGTCCATCTTCTCAGTTACACCTGTGGAGCTGTAAACACTACTTGGCAATTCATTGTTAATGAGCCTTGCTTCATCAAAAACTACATGAACTGACTCTTCTACAACTTGAGTAATCAAGTTGTAGACCCTATAAGCCTTACTGTTGTTGTTGTACCCAACAAAGATTCCCTCTTGGGATTTGGCAACAAACTTGGTGTTGGGTACATTGGAATATATGTACCTGATTTGAAGAAGCCTCACCCTACTCAATGATATACATCAAGGTGTATTTGATGTGCTTTGAGTTACTTTGTGCAGGTTAAGTAACTGCAGGTTTGCAGGAAAAGTTTCTAAGTCCATGTGTCGACACCTAGAAGAAAAGTGTCGACACTTAAGAAGGCTTGTGTCGACACCAAGAGAAGCTGTGTCGACACTTGGAGTAATTGTGTCGACACCAGGAATGCAGAGTCGACACCAGAAGAAAAGTGTCGACACATACAGGCAGTGTCGACACACAAGGAAGAAATGTCTAAAGAATCAGTGTCGACACTTAGAAGCAGTGTCGACACCCAGAGGAACTTTGTCGACATCAAAAGTGTCGACACTAGGAGGCTGTGTCGACACTCAGAAAACTTCAACAAAGTTTAAGTACAAGTGTCGACACAAAGGAGATGTGTCGACACTCAGCAAAAGTTTCGACACAGAAGGCATGTGTCGACACAAAGGAGATGTGTCGACACTCAGCAAAGTCTCAACACATGAAGAATGTGTCGACACAAAGAAGATGTATCGACACTTAGCAAGTTTCAACACAAGAAGATGTGTCGACCCAAATGAGTTGTGTCGACACTTAGCAGAATTCAACTAAGTATTAAAGAAGAAGACTTGTGTCGACACAAAGGAGTTGTGTCGACACTTTGCAGAAATCAACTAAGTATTGAAGAAGAAGGACTTGTGTCGACACACATGATCAGTGTCGACACATTCTGAAGAAGCAGTGTCGAGAAGCAGTTTCTACAACACAAGCAGTTGTGTCGACACCATGAAGACTAATGTCGACACTTAGTCTACTTGTGTCGACACTTAGTCTATTTGTGTCGACACATAAAGACTATCTGTCTCGACACTTTCAGACAGTGACAGAAATTTCAAGAAGTGACTGGATGACTTGACAGCTGCCATTTCAACCGGTCAACTGCTACTGTCAGAGCTGTCAGCAGACAGTTAGAAACCGGATCAGCCGGTCACCATGAAGAAATCTTATATAAAGGCTTATTCCTTCAACAGAAGGGAATCGAATGAACCAAGCAATCAATGAAGTGAAAAACAACACAACAAGAAGAAGACCTTCAAGTGAAGATCTAAGAAGTTGGAGAGAGAAAGCTCCTTCTAAGAAGACAACTATTGAACCAGGCTGATAAGAAAGTTTCAGATTGAGATCTGATTCTCAAGTCAGCAGTTGATTGAAGATCATCTGCATAGAGATACAACCCTACTGTGTTCTAATTCAAGAAGCTTTGAAGAAATCCAAGGGAGGTTGATCTCTGCAAAGTTCTTTCAAGAACTCATCAAGAAGCCAGTCAACTCATCTTTCTCAATCAGAGTTGTGGTTATTAATCTTTATACTCTTTATTTTTTGTAGTATCCTAAAGGATCTGAGTTGTAAGCCTATATTTATAAAGGCTGAGTGGTAGGGCTTGTGTGCCTGAGTGTAGGAGATACATTTCTCTGAGTGTAGGCCTTGTTGAAGGCTGAGTATAGGCCTTGTTGAAGGCTGAGTGTAGGTCTTGGTGAAGACTGAGTGGTAGGGCTTTGTGCCTGAGTGGTAGGAGTGGGATCACTCTGAGTTGTAGGAACCTGTTTGGGTTCTGAGCTGTAAGATCTGTGGATCTGAGAAGTAGTGGAGAAGTTAGGCCGAATCTAGTACACTACTAGATAGGTAAAGGGGGAAAGTGGATGTACCCAGACCTTGGGGAACCACTATAAATCCTGTGTGCTCTCTGTGATTGTATGCTTGTGTGATTGCTGTGTTATCTGTGCTGAATTGCTGTAAAGAATTGCATAAACAGGTTAAATAATTCAGGGTTTCTGCCTTAAAAGTTAAAAAGATTAAGTGCACCTATTCACCCCCCTCTAGGTGTTTAGACAGTAGTTCTTTCAAGTGGTATCAAAGCGAGGTTACTCAAAAAGGACATAACAGTCTGAGTACAGATCCTGCAGGCAGAATCAGTATAATCAAGAATCAAGAAAATGAGTTCAACTGAGAATCACAAAGAGCTAGGATCCATGAAATTACCAATCTGCAGAAAGGAGATCTTTGGCATTTGGAAAGAAAGGGTTAGACTTTTTATGGAAGCCTCTGACCCCAGAATATACATTACAGTTAAATAAGGGACATATGTGTCAATGAAAGTATCTGTTCTAGATGCAAATCAGAGAACTCCCAAAGACTATTCAGAAATGACAAAAGATGAGATTATTCTGGCCACTATGGACAAGAGGGCCCAGAATATTATTGTAAGTGCAATTGATGATGCCACATTTCAGAATCTGATTCATTGTAAAACATCAAAAGAAATGTGGGACACACTGATAGTCTATATGGAGGGATCAGAAGAGGTAAGACAAGACAAGAAGTCTTTGTTAAACCAAGAGTATGAAAGCTTCAGACAAGGCAGGTCTGATAGCATAACTGAATGCTACAAGAAATTCTATAGGATAGTCAATGAATTGATGTCCTATGGAAGAGAGTTCAGCAATTATGAATTGAATGATAAGTTCTTGAGATCTCTGACAAAGGACTGGGACACCAAGATTTGTGTCATAAGGGAAATGGCCAAATTAGCAGACATTCCTCCTCCAACTTTGTTTGGAAAACTGTTATCTTATGAGATGCAGTTAATGGTTAGAAAGGAGGAAGAAAAGACTACAAGAGTGGAGCACAAAGAAAGAGTTGTGGCCTTCAAGACTGAATCCACTAGGAAATATAAAAGCAAGTCTCCATCTCCACCTCAAAACGTTGCTGAGGCTGAGACAGATACTTCAGATAGCAAGAAGTCAGAAAGCAGTGAAAGTGATGAAGACTTTGCTGCATTTACAAGGCACTTTCAGAAGTTTCTAAAGAAGAAGCAGAGGAGGTCCAAGCCATCCACTTCACAGACAAAAGATGACTATTATCAGAACAGGAAGTCATCAAGGAATGACAGGAGAAAGTCCAAGTCTAGTAAAACTACATCCTCAAAGATAGTATGTTATTATTGCAATAGACAAGGACATGTAATAGATGATTGTCCAGAAAAGAGGAAATAGTCCACTGACAAGAAGAAGACACAGTTCAGGGCAAAAAGGAAAGGTCCTTTGTTGCCAAAAAGGATAAAAGTCTGACTGATATGTCATCTTCAGAAACAGATTCAGAAGCTGAAGCCTATATTGGCTTGTTTGCTGAAGAAGAAGAAAATGAGTTCATGCAGCTAATGAACTCAATTTATGAGCATGAGGACATTCAGTGCAAGGGACTGATGGCCTTATCAGAAGGAGACAAAATCCAGGATCAGCCTGGATGTTGGAACACCCTATTACTAATTTGGGTCAGGATCACTATGTCTCTAGGATTTTATGTTTTGACCTTCTGTATAGATTATAGGTCAATTAGAATTGAGTCTAAGGGATCAGGAGTCTAGGTTTGGAAGCTGCCCTGAAGACCCAAGTTTTTCTGGAGACTAAGTCCAAATCGTCGAGCTCAGCACGACGTTTCGTCGAACTCCGGTCGACGATCGTCTAGCTCAACTTTGACAGATCGTCGAGCTCCATTCGACGATCGCTGAGCTCAATCCTCATAATATCGTCGAGCTCTGTTCGACGATCGCTGAGCTCAGGTCGACGATTTTGACTCTGCACTGGATCCTTATCTCTGAGCTCAGTTCGACGATCTTTGAGCTCAGATCGACGACTTCTTTGCTGCTTGCATTTTCCAGTTCGCTGAGCTCAGCTCGACGATAGCAGAGCTCAGTTCGACGATTTCAGTTATCTTTCAGAATTCAAATTCAATCAGATAGAAGTTATTCTGCATTTAATTCAGAAGATCTGCCAGCCGTTTTCATTTACTTCTGGAGCAAGTTTCAAGGGATTTTTCAAGGAATAATTCAGTGGACTTTCCTTCAGAACATTTTATGCAATTAAGGCTGTAATTAATTCAGACCAACGGCTATCTTTGACAGAGCAATTTTTCTATTCAGACTCAGAGAATAAAAGATAGAATGTTTTTGAATCAGACAGAAGATAGACAAGAACAAGAGAATAGAGATAGACAAGTAGAGGACACCTCTCTATACACAGAGACTCTCTCAATCTTCTGTCAACAAGAATTCAGAAGAACACTCATCAAAAAGAGATCAAGCTTTCAAACATTCTCCAGATCTCTTCAGCTCTCAAGTGTTCAAGGCCAATATCATTTCAAGACTCCAGACACTCAACATTTCAGCTTGCTGAAATCATCTTCTGCTGGAGATCTATCTTTGAAGGCCTATCACCCTCAGCAAAGCTCATCTTCCTGAAGTTTTCAAGGACTCAGAGGGAGCTTTGACAACATCACTGAATCCACATAGTCTTCTCAGTTGCTTGAGAAAGAGAAGACTGTCATCACTCTCTCAACCCCATTCTATAAAGGGTTTTTCAAACTCCCTTCAAAAGTTTGAATCTGGTTTTTGAGCACCTTGTCAAAAGCTCATTGGTGGCAAGACACCTGATCAAAAAATCTGATCTGGTTTTTGAGCACCTTATCAAAAGCTCATTGGTGCCCAGGACACCTGATCAACTCATCCTGTAGTGGATTCCTACCTAGGGTGGTAGAAGAGTGGATGTACCCAAGTTGGGGAACCACTATATTTCCTTGTGTCATCTGGTTCTGCATGTTTTCTTTTTGTTTCTGGCCTAGATTTTCTTGTGCTTAATATCTGCATAGCTTAGTTTTATTTCTGCTTCCCTGCTTACACTCATTACAATAATTGTTGTAAAGCTTTGCAAAAAGTTTTCTGTGTGTTTTCAAAAAGCACCATATACTCTATTCACCCCCCCCCCCTTTAGAGTATATCAGATCTAGTTTCCCCTTTCAATTGGTATGAAAGCGAGGTTGGTTAAACATACCATATCTGTTTGGTTGTACAGGCTAACACCTGAACCCCAAGATCCCAAACTAGATCCTTCTTTTTATATTTTATTATTAGATTTAACTTGCACAAATCATGGCCCAAAACAAAGACTATGCTAGCACCAGACCTCCAGTGTGCAATCTGTCAAAGTTTGCACTTTGGAAAGCAAGGATTAGATTATACATGAACTCTATTGACGAAGATATTTTTAATTCTGTCTTAACAGTGTGTCCAAGACCTCCAGAGAGCACAAGCACTAATGCTGTTCCACCCCCATCAGGAACAGATGCTGACATTAAAAAGTGGAAAGTAGCTGATGCCAAGGCAATGAACATTCTAGCTCAGACAATGTCAGATGACATTTTTCAGAAGGTAGCTGAATGTAATTCAGCCAAGGAGATCTGGGACAAGCTTTCAGAAATTGTCTCTGGCTCAGCTGATGAGAGAAAGGACAGAAGATCTCATCTCATCTCCCAATATGAGAACTTCAAGAAGGGAGAAACTGAGTCAGTGGGAGACATGTACAATAGATTAAGTCTAATTGTCAGTGAACTGAGGACATTAGACAAAGAAATCTCACTGACAGAACTCAATGACAAGATCCTAATGTGCTTCCCCAGCACTTGGGATTCAAGAATCTGGCCAATTAAAGATGCCAGAAGCCTAAATGAGATTACCACTGAAGCCTTGTTGGGTAAGCTCAAATCTTATGAGCTACTCATCAAGAATAGAGAAGAAGAACAAAATGCTGCTTCTCCAGCCACAAGAAAGGAGAAGACTATTGCATTCAAGGCAGTTGAGGATCTGCCTGAAGAAAAGGCCACAAGCAATGATGAACTTCTCAGCCTGTTGGCCAAAAGATTCTATAAGATGGCCAGAAAGGACTTCAGAAGAAGATCATACAAGGAGCAAGATAAGCCAAGGTATGACAAGTCCACTGGCAATAGCAAAGACATTATTTGCTTTGGTTGCAGGAAACCAGGGCATATGGTTCCTGACTGTCCAGAAAACAAGAACAAGGACAGGAGGGACAGAAAAGAAAGAAGAAAGGAGAAGGACTCCAAAAGGCATGGAAATAACAAACCTTCCACCAGCAAAAATAAGCACACAAGGAAAGGATTTGTTGCTGAATCCTGGAGTGAGACTGAAGAGGAGTCACAGGCCTCTTCCAGCTCAAGTGATGATGAGGATGATGCAGAGGAAAAAGAATTCTGCATGATGGCAATCAATGCCTCTCAACATAACTCAGAGGAAGAGGAGTCAGAGTCAGACTCAGAAACTCAACCTGAAGAAGATCAGGTAATCAACTCTTTTGATTTCACTTCAGAAGATTTTAAACTTGAATTTAAAGCACTATGTTTAGACCTGCTAAAGTCTGAGAAAGAGATCATCTCTCTCAGAAATCAATTGTCTGAACACAATGCTTTAAAATCAGAAAACCTCAAGCTCTCTCAGGAGTTGGAGAACCATAGGGAACAGATAGCTTCACTGAAGAGTGAACTCTCTGAGGCCAAGAAGCTTGAAGAATCTCTCAATGGGAGAAGCATCAAGCTGATGGACATCACAAGCACAGTGAACTCAAGATTCAACAGTACACTGGGCTTGGGTGCCTCATCCAGCCAACCTATTGTTCTAACAACCCCTATCAAGTTCATTTCTGACAAGGGAAAGGGAGTTGTAGAGGTTGCCAGGAAAAATTCTGATCTGCCTCAGAAAACTAAAGTCCAGTACAAATCGTCGAACGGAGATCGACGATCGCCGAATGAAGATCGACGATCGCCGAACGCAGCTCGACGATCTCAGGACAAAACGTCGAACGCTGATCGACGATCTAAGCCAAGATCGTCGAACGCTGGTCGACGATCCCATATACCTGACCTCAGCCATAGTCGACTGTCGAACGGAGCTCGACGATCTGACCCAAGATCGTCGAACTCAGCTCCAAGATCGTCGAACAGAGGTCAGAGCTCTGGAAACTTTTTCAATGGCAAGTCAAAATTGAATCCTGAGGGTTCTTCATCCCAAATCTATAACCCTTATACTGAATGGATTTTACCTCCAAGGAGATATCATCCTGAAGGATATAAGAGTCAGCCAGGGATGTCTTTCATTTCTGAATTTAAAGGTTATCAACCTAGGCCCAAGGTAAACTGGGTCAAAAACAAGTGAATTGCTTAATGTGCAGGTGAAGACCTATCCAACATCTAACCAGCAATGGTATTTGGATAGTGGATGCTCAAAGCACATGACAGGGAACAAGGATAACCTCAATTCCTTTAAAGCCAAGCTTGGACCCAAAGTTATCTTTGGTGACTCCAACTTTGGACAAACTAAAGGATATGGAGCAGTCCAGATTGGTTCTGTAACCTTCAAGAAGGTAGCATATATGGAAGGACTGAAGCACAACCTAATCAGTATCAGTCAGCTATGTGATGAAGGCTACCAGGTGACTTTCAGCAAAACTCTATGCAAGATCAAGTCAGAGGACAACACCACTGTGTTGACAGGTAAAAGGAAAGGTAACATCTACCTTGTAGATTTTCTTTCAACTTCTATAGATATCTGCTTATTCAATTCAGTTTATAGACCAAATGTTTTATGGCATAAGAGACTAGGACACCTAAACCTTAGAACTATTGCTAGGCTCTCCAAGGACAATCTTGTTAGAGGACTACCTTCTGGCCCCTACAAGAAGGAAGGACTCTGCAAGGCTTGTCAATTAGGCAAGCAAACTAAAAACAGTTTTAAGTCACTTAATAAGAGTGATTCACCTAGGATATTGTATCTGTTACACATGGATCTATTTGGACCCATCACAGTACAAAGCCTAGGAGGGAAATCCTACACTTTGGTGATTGTAGATGACTTCTCTAGATTCACTTGGGTGTTCTTTCTAAGGAAGAAGTCTGATAACTTTAAGTGTCTGACAGAGTTTCTCAAATGTGTAAAGATTGAGTTCAATACTCACATTGCCCTGATCAGAAGTGATCATGGGACAGAGTTTGATTCTCTTCTTATGCAAGAGTTCTGTCAGAGTGAAGGGATCAGGCATACTTTCTCAGCTCCTAGAACTCCTCAACAAAATGGGGTAGCTGAAAGGAAAAATAGAACCCTTATTGAATCTGCCACTACATTGTTGTCAGATGCTCATCTACCTCTATCCTTTTGGGCAGAGGCAGTGAACACCTCCAACTATGTGCTGAACAGAAGCCTGATACATAAACTGAAGGGAAAGACTCCCTATGAATTACTCAAAGGGAAGAAACCTAAAGTTGACTATTTCAAAATTTTTGGTTGCATTTGTTATATTCATAATAATGATAAGAAACATCTAGCAAAATTTCAAGTCAAAGCTGATGAAGGAGTGTTTCTGGGATACTCCATGATCAGCAAGGCCTATAGGGTATATAATAAATCATCATTAAAAATTGAGGAATCTGTTCATGTTTCTTTTGATGAAACTAACATGTCTTTCAAGGAGAAGATTTCTTCTACCATAGAACCTTTGCAGGAACACTCTCTAGTTGAAGATATGAACAAGCTACAGGTTGCTCAAGAAGATGAAAGCAGTGAAGATGAAAGCAATGCTCAACATATTGAAGCACAACCTGAAGAGCCAGTTGTTGTACCACAAGAGGAAACAACAACACAGGTTGGTGAACAATCAACACCCCCTGTTGATTTAGTAACATCAAGAGACCATCCAATTACCCAAATAATTGGAGAAATCTCAGCTGGTGTGCAAACCAGAAATCAGGTCAACCAAAACCTGTTGCACACCTGCTTCCTTTCTCAAATTGAACCTCAGTCCATTCAAGATGCAGAGCAAGATCCACACTGGATCATTGCCATGCAAGAAGAGTTGCATCAATTTGAGAGGAACAAAGTATGGGAACTAGTGCCAAAGCCTAAGGATCATTCCATTGTTGGAACAAAATGGGTATTCAGAAACAAACTGGATGATCAAGGAGTAATAATAAGGAACAAGACAAGGCTAGTTGCCCAAGGATATTCTCAAGAAGAAGGAATTGACTACGACCAGACCTTTGCACCTGTTGCAAGATTAGAAGCCATCAGGATATTCTTAGCTTATGCAGCTCACAAAGGCTTCAAAGTTTATCAAATGGATGTCAAGAGTGCCTTCTTAAATGGAGACATCAAAGAGGAAGTCTATGTCAGACAACCTCCAGGTTTTATCTCTCCAACTCATCCTGATTTTGTTTTTAGATTAAATAAAGCATTATATGGTCTCAAGCAAGCTCCTAGAGCATGGTATGAGACCCTAGCATGCTTTCTTTTGGAAAATGGTTTTATAAGGGGTAGAGTAGACCAAACTCTTTTCATTAGAACCCATAAGTCTCATACCCTACTAGTACAAATTTATGTAGACGATATCATTTTTGGTTCTACTGACTCAAAACTATGCAGAAGGTTTTCTAACTTAATGCATTCTAAATTTGAGATGAGTAGCATGGGTGAGCTATCCTTCTTCCTAGGATTGCAAGTCAAACAACATGCTGAAGGCATCTTTATTTCTCAAACCAAATATGCTAATGAGCTGGTTAAGAAATTTGGCATGTCTGAGGCATCTTGTATGAAAACACCCATGCCTACCAATGCTGTATTGGATGCTGATGAACATGGGAAACCTGTTGATCAGACAACATATAGAGCAATGATTGGCTCTTTACTGTATCTTACAGCCAGTAGACCAGATATAATGTTTGCTACATGTATATGTGCTAGATTCCAAGTTAGCCCTAGAGAGTCACACCTCACATTAGTAAAGAGGATTCTCAGGTATGTTAAAAGTTGTCCAAATCTAGGTCTCTGGTATCCAAAAGATTCAGCATTTGAGTTAACTGGATTCTCTGATGCTGATTATGCTGGATGCAGAATTGACAGGAAAAGCACCAGTGGAACTTGTCAGTTCCTTGGTGATAGACTTGTCTCTTGGTTTTGCAAGAAACAAACATCTGTGTCAACTTCAACTGCTGAAGCTGAATATATGGCTGCAGGCAGTTGTTGTTCACAAATACTGTGGATTCAAAATCAACTCCTAGACTATGGTTACAACTTAGAGAAGTCAAAAATCTTTTGTGACAATACAAGTGCTATCTCCATAGCTCAAAATCCAGTCCTCCATAGTAGGACAAAACATATAGAGATTAGGCATCATTTCTTAAGGGATAATGTTGAAAAGAACAAAATTGAATTGCAGTATATCCCAACTGATTTACAAAGGGGAGATATTTTCACCAAGCCTTTGGATGAAAAGAAACATACTTTCTTCCTAAATCAGTTAGGAATGTTAGATGGAGGAAGTCTTAAATAATACTCAAGATTTTGAAAGCTAAAAATGGACCAAGACTAGGCAAAATTCTGATTTTCCTTGAGTGTCTAGGATTTCTCTGATCTCTGAACTGCGCTCGACGATTTCCCCACAGATCGTCGAACGGAGTTCGACGATTTCCAGAATCGTCGAACTGAGTTCAGCGCTCCTCAGATAGTATGAACTATCTCCTCTGTTCAACGATCGTCGAACGGCGCTCGACGATTTTGTTCACTGAACGATCGTCGAACGGAGCTCGACGCCTCTCCAGATCGTCGAACGGAGATCGACGATTGTGGAGTCTCTTCAGATTCCTTTAGAAACCTCGATCGTCGAACTAAGTTCAACGATCTTTCCTTTTCTGCGTCGAACCCTAATATAAAACTCTTTTTTCGTCGTCGTTCTCTCTTGCGCTTTCAATTTCTCTGCAAACTTTTCTTCCCTCCAAGCAGTTCTACACTTGGTCGTTTTGTCTGTTGATTTTTTGCAGGTACCATGGCCGTTTTTGTTGCTGTGCTCGCCGCCATGAAATTTGATGTCGGCTTTGACATCGATTTCGATTCCTTCAACACAACCGATCAAATCTTCCAGGATATTCTCAGATTGTTCAAAGATCAGCAATTATCTGCCCTGATGACAACCAGAATCAAACTAGCATCTGATGAGATTAAAGAATGGGTATACACTGCCCACAACCTGGACAACAATACCATAGTTGGTTCCATTGGTGGCACCCAGGTACCTATGACTCCTGCAGTATTGACAGAGGTTTTTGGTTTAAGGAATGGTGAAGATTCTGCTGACCTTTCTGGAGAAGAGTTTGCTGATGTACTTGCCAGGATGGGTCATCCTGAGGGGAACCCTAGCAAGCTGTTTAAGAGGAACCTGTCTGTGGAATACAGGTTTATGGCTGATGTAGTAGGCAAGGTTCTCTTGGCCAAGCATTCTGCTCATGACACAATCTCCAGATATCAGCTCTGCCTTATGGGAGCTCTGGTAGATAGAAAAAGCCTGAACTGGGGAGAAGTATTCTTTGATTTGTTGAAGAAAAAGATCAACAAGACATTTGTGAACTTTGGAAGAATTCTGGGAATCTTCCTCCAGGCTAAGTGCCCTGCCCTGCTAGTCTCCTCTGGAGTGCACATCAATGCCTCCAAGAGACTCACCTGTGCCCTTTTTGGGAAATGGGACAGGCAAATCTCCAAGCCCAGCAGGCCCTCTTCTTCTGGCCCTTCAGGCACCAGGACTCTAAGAGTCACTCCACCCCAGGCCTCTGCCCCTGCAGAGGACCTGCCTGCTAGTGCTGCTGCTTCTCCTCCTCCAAGCTCAACCCTACCTCCACTTCCATCCACCTCTCCAGCCACCTCCACAATTACCATCTCCAGCCCATCTCCAACATCTACTCCATCTCCAGCAACAATTTCCTCTCCACCAGCAGACCACCTCCATCCCCTTTTCTCCTATCCACCTCCAGATGTCACCTCATCCCCATCCCTTCCAACTTTCACTCTCCTGGATGACTCCTACATGGATGATTCCCCCTCTTCTCCTCCAGATTTGCCATCCTCCTCCACATCTTTCCAAGACCTTCTCCACCAGATTCTTGATCAACCCACCTTCACTCCCTCCATTTCCATCCCTTTACCCTCTATCTCTACCATACCCTCTCCTGAGCCATCCCTTCCACCCTTCAGCCCTCCTCCTCCAGCTCCCTCAGCCATCCCTGTATCCTCTACCTCTGCTCCCCTTGAGCATGTAGATCTCCCAGCCCTTGCTGATCAGTTGTATGAGCTCCTTGCACCTAGGCTCTCCCTTCTCATGGAGGCCTCTTTAGCTCCTCTACAACAATCAGTGGCAGCTCTTTCTGCCAGGCTGTCCTCTTTCTTTGCTCCTCTAGCAGCACCCCCAGCAGTGTGCCTTGATGCACAGGTATCTGCATCCAGGCAGGGGGAGATGCCCTATGAAGCTGTTGCTGCTGCTGCTGCCCCTGCTGTTTCTGCTTCTACTGCTGCTGCTTCTGCTTCTGCTACTGCTGCCATTCCAATCATAGCAATAGACCTAAGGTCTCTGCTATCTATTTTTGACACTGCTTACTTCTGCTGCCTCCCAGAGCCATATCCTGTCCAGCCTCCAGAGGCTCTTGCTGCCCAGTCAGAAGATTTGTCCAGGGCTCTAGTGCCCTTCTCCTGCTGTGACCCCAGAATCATCTCTGATTTTATTCAGTCAGTGACTGCTGCTGCTGCTGAAGACAATGCTGTGTCTACCTCTGAAGTTATATCTGCTGCTGCTGAGCCCTCATCTCAGGATGTTTTGATGACAGAGGCTGTTGATTTTGAGCCTGCTGTAGAAGTTGTTGTTTCTAAAGCTGCTGCTGTCTCTCCTGAAGTTGCTAGTGCTGTTCCTGAAGCAATATCTGTTGTAACCTCTGCTGCTCCAGTACCTATAGTTACATCTGCTGCTGCTCCTATTGCTCCTCCTGCTTCTGTATCTGTTGCCCCATCAGCTGCTGTTAAACTGAAAGAGGATTTGATGAAACAGCTTGATGCATTGTATGATGCACAAAGCTCTGAATCTGAGGATTATAATACTGCTTCTGATGACTCATCTGCCACAATTGCAAAGAAAAGAAAAGCAAGAAGTAAGGCCTTGAAGAGAGTTCCTCCTGCCAAAGTCAGAGATGATAATGATGTTCCATACTATATTCTGCATAATTGCCCAATCACTGAGCATTGGATGCAATTACTCTAAGAATCAGTTAAAGGCTATGAAAAAGAAGAGGAAATATGAAAAAGATTCCACTCAGTTCAAGCACCCTCATCCTCCTCCACCACCTCCACCTGATGCAGGTGCAGGTGGCAGCTCTGCAAGATCAGGCCCTGCTAGAAGCCAGGCTCCCTACCAACCTTCATGCAAGAACTTATCAAAGGGAAAGCCAGTCTAGGGGGTCTTACTCTAGAAGGGGAGGATATAGGGGAAACCAAAGAGAAACTCAGGTTTACTCTAAAGGACACTCCAGGCAGCATCCTTATTCTAGGGGAGGACATGTTCCATCAGACACATCTTCTGGTCCTTTTCCCTACAAGCTCAAAGACACAATGACTGCCAGGACCCCTCAAGAAACTACTTCCAACAGGTATGAGCCACCTGTTCCATTTGAGGATCCTGAGAAAAATCCTATGGCTTGGACTGCAAGGATGAAAGAACTGGCTGCTTTGGATCAGATAAAGAAAGCAAAAGAACAAGGGCTAGACACTTCCAACATATCTACAATGTCAGAACAAAGGCAAAAAGAATTAGAGAGATATGCCTCCAGCAAATTTTTTGATGCAGACAGGTACATGGAGTTGCATCCAGCTGCAGTGGTTCCCAGGGCTTCAAAGCAAATTTATTTGGGTGCAGCTGATGATACCAGATCCAAACAACAAGCTTTAGACCCCAACAGAGAAATTAAAATGGTAAAAGGCAAAGAAAAGGAGTAACTCTGTAAGGTGACAACTTTTGGTTCTTCTAACTGCTATCTGGATATCACGCATATATAATATATATCTCTGTGATGGTTCTGCTTTGTGTCTTGTTATTGTTGTTTTTATGTTTTTCTGACTGTATGATGTTGTTTGTTTTTTTTAAAATCTGTAAATAGTTTTCCTAACCCAAATAGGGGGAGATTGTTGGAACACCCTATTACTAATTTGGGTCAGGATCACTATGTCTCTAGGATTTTATGTTTTGACCTTCTGTATAGATTATAGGTCAATTAGAATTGAGTCTAAGGGATCAGGAGTCTAGGTTTGGAAGCTGCCCTGAAGACCCAAGTTTTTCTGGAGACTAAGTCCAAATCGTCGAGCTCAGCACGACGTTTCGTCGAACTCCGGTCGACGATCGTCTAGCTCAACTTTGACAGATCGTCGAGCTCCATTCGACGATCGCTGAGCTCAATCCTCATAATATCGTCGAGCTCTGTTCGACGATCGCTGAGCTCAGGTCGACGATTTTGACTCTGCACTGGATCCTTATCTCTGAGCTCAGTTCGACGATCTTTGAGCTCAGATCGACGACTTCTTTGCTGCTTGCATTTTCCAGTTCGCTGAGCTCAGCTCGACGATAGCAGAGCTCAGTTCGACGATTTCAGTTATCTTTCAGAATTCAAATTCAAATCAGATAGAAGTTATTCTGCATTTAATTCAGAAGATCTGCCAGCCGTTTTCATTTACTTCTGGAGCAAGTTTCAAGGGATTTTTCAAGGAATAATTCAGTGGACTTTCCTTCAGAACATTTTATGCAATTAAGGCTGTAATTAATTCAGACCAACGGCTATCTTTGACAGAGCAATTTTTCTATTCAGACTCAGAGAATAAAAGATAGAATGTTTTTGAATCAGACAGAAGATAGACAAGAACAAGAGAATAGAGATAGACAAGTAGAGGACACCTCTCTATACACAGAGACTCTCTCAATCTTCTGTCAACAAGAATTCAGAAGAACACTCATCAAAAAGAGATCAAGCTTTCAAACATTCTCCAGATCTCTTCAGCTCTCAAATGTTCAAGGCCAATATCATTTCAAGACTCCAGACACTCAACATTTCAGCTTGCTGAAATCATCTTCTGCTGGAGATCTATCTTTGAAGGCCTATCACCCTCAGCAAAGCTCATCTTCCTGAAGTTTTCAAGGACTCAGGGGGAGCTTTGACAACATCACTGAATCCACATAGTCTTCTCAGTTGCTTGAGAAAGAGAAGACTGTCATCACTCTCTCAACCCCATTCTGTAAAGGGTTTTTCAAACTCCCTTCAAAAGTTTGAATCTGGTTTTTGAGCACCTTGTCAAAAGCTCATTGGTGGCAAGACACCTGATCAAAAAATCTGATCTGGTTTTTGAGCACCTTATCAAAAGCTCATTGGTGCCCAGGACACCTGATCAACTCATCCTGCAGTGGATTCCTACCTAGGGTGGTAGAAGAGTGGATGTACCCAAGTTGGGGAACCACTATATTTCCTTGTGTCATCTGGTTCTGCATGTTTTCTTTTTGTTTCTGGCCTAGATTTTCTTGTGCTTAATATCTGCATAGCTTAGTTTTATTTCTGCTTCCCTGCTTACACTCATTACAACAATTGTTGTAAAGCTTTGCAAAAAGTTTTCTGTGTGTTTTCAAAAAGCACCATATACTCTATTCACCCCCCCCCCCCTTTAGAGTATATCAGATCTAGTTTCCCCTTTCACTGGACCTAGTCAGGTACAAAATTGTTCTTCAAGTTCAATTTCTAGTACTGAGTCAGATTCAGATACATTAGCATCAAGTGATGTGAGTGGATCTAAATCAGAAGGAGACATTCATCAGTTGATTGATGAATATAGAGTATTGTTGCAGGCTTTGAAGAAAAGCAAACTCTTGGCTAAAACTCAGGCTAAGGAGATTGCTAGTCTCAAAGTGATTGCAACAGATTTTGACAAGTTATTAGATTAGAAACTAAATGAAATAGCCAGACTGAAGAACATTACTGTTATTCAGATGGGGACTATTACATTCAAGAATGATCAAATTAGAAATCTGGAGATTAGTCTTCAGAAGGAGAGAGATATTGTAGCAAGTTTTTCTAAACCAAAATCTGCTCTACCTTTGATAGATGAGTTTGTACCTCATAAGGGTAAAACTGGATTGGGGTTTACAAAACTTGCCTGGACAGTAAAGTCCAAGTCTAAGGGCAAAGCCCCAGTACTCAACAAGAAGCCTATTGTAGATACTACAGCCAGGGTTGTATCCAAACAAAGGTACAACATGTTTGAGTGCTGGTGTTGTGGCAAGATAGGTCACTTTTCCATAGATTGTTGGCATAATTCAAGTGCCAAGGTGAGTAGCAAACTGCCTGCTAGAAAAGCTACAGGTAGTTTAGTTAAGAGTCAGACTAACTTGCACCAAGGACCCAAGAATTATTTGGGTTCTAAGGTTAAGTAATCTGTTTTGCAGGTAAGTCCAAGTGGCCATGCCCCAATATGATACTTGGACAGTGGATGTTCCAGGCACATGACTAGAACTAGGGGATTGTTGAAGGACTATACACCAATCAAGGATGGTCCTAAGGTTACCTTTGGTGGTTCAGAAAAAAGAATCATCAAAGGCATTGGTAATATTTCTAGCAATCTAATTACAATTACTCAAGTAGCTTATGTAAATGGTTTAAAACATAACCTCATTAGCATAAGTCAGCTGAGTGATTTAGGATATGACATCTCATTTGTCAAGGATGGTTGTCATATCAGTAGGTCAAGTGATCAAAAGATCATTCTGACAGGATATAGGAAGAGAAATGTCTATTGTCTAGACATTATGTGTGAGAACATTGTTTCTCCTATTTGTCTTGTAGCTGATGAGAAAGTCTCACATTGTATTAAATGGCACAAGAGGTTGGCTCATCTTAACTATAAGACAATTGGTCAACTCTTTAGCAAAGAGTTAGTGAGGAATGGTCCTCAAGTTAAGTGCATAAGGTTGGGATATGCTCAGCTTGTCAGAAAGGCAAGCAGACCAGATCCACCTTTAATAGCATTGAGAACAAAGATGCTGTGAGGTGCCTATACCTCTTGCATATGGATCTTTTTGGTCCTATGCCAGTTCACAGCCTAGGTAGGAAGGTCTACACATTTGTGGTTGTAGATGATTATTCAAGATTTTCCTGGGTATTCTTCCTAAGGCAAAAATCTGAAACTCCTAGTATCTTTTATAGTTTTGTCAAACAAATTCAGAATGAGTTAGACAGTACAGTGGTTAAAATAAGAAGTGACCATGGTACTGAATTCCAGTCTGATAGTATGACAAAGTTATGTGAAGAGTTTGGGATATTTCAGGAATTTTCCTCACCAAGAACACCTCAGCAAAATGATATTGCTGAAAGGAAAAATAGAACTTTGATAGAGGCTGGTAGAACCCTATTGAGTGACACATCTCTCCCAGAATATTTCTGGGATGAGGCAGTAAACACTGCATGTCATGTAATTAATAGGGCTACTATTACCAAGAGCCACAAAAAGACCCCCTATGAGATTGTGAAGGGCAGAAAACCAAATCTATCGTATTTCAGGATCTTTGGTTGTAAATGCTATATACTTAACAATGGTAAGTCTTATTTAACCAAGTTTGCTGCCAAATCCCAAGAGGGGATCTTTGTTGGGTACAGCAACAACAGTAAGGCTTATAGGATCTACAACTTGACTACTCAAGTTGTAGAAGAGTCAGTACATGTAGTGTTTGATGAAGCTAGACTCATTAACAATGAATTGTCTAAAAGTGTTTGCAGCTCCACAGGTGTGACTGAGAAGATGGACAAGCTTACTATTGAAGAAGGTTCTACTGCAAGTCAGTAAGTGGATGATAGTGGCTGTTGTCCAGGGGGAGTACAAGATACTTCTGTTGCTGAAGAAGACCAAGAGGAGCAGCTGAATGAAGAAGCTGAAGGTGTACAACCAGTAGACTGGCTGCCTCGAGCAAATAGACATTTAAAAGATCATCCAGCCAATCAAATTATTGGAGATCTCAGACAAGGGGTACAAACAAGGAGCAGGAATCTAAGTTCAGTTCTCTACTCCAGCTTTCTATCCCAAGTAGAGCCAAAGAAATTTGAAGAATCTATCCTAGACCCTCATTGGATTGAGGCTATGCAAGAGGAGCTGAACCAGTTCAAAAGATGCAAAGTCTGGGAGCTAGTTCCTAAACCAAAAGAACACAACATTATAGGAACTAAGTGGATCTTTAGGAACAAGTTGGATGAAAATGGAGTAATTATAAAGAACAAAGCTATACTTGTTGCAAAATGATATAAGCAGGAAGAAGGTATTGATTTTGATCAGACCTTTGCTCCAGTAGCAAGACTGGAAGCAATAAGGATGTTCCTTGCCTATGCAACATTCCAAGGGTTCAAGGTATACCAAATGGATGTTAAGTCAGATTTTTTGAATGGAAATCTGAAGGAAGAAGTTTATGTAGAACAGCCATCAGGTTTTGTTGATTCTACTAAACCTAATTATGTTTATAGACTTAGGAAGGCTTTGTATGGGTTAAAACAAGCCCCTAGGGCTTGGTATGAAACCCTGTCTAGTTTCCTCATTGAGAATAAATTCACAAGGGGGAAAATAGACAAGACTCTATTCCTTAGGGAATCCAAAAGCAAGATTATCTTAGTCCAAATATATGTAGATGACATAATATTTGGGTCTACAGAAAGTAGTCTTTGCAGGAAGTTTGCAAAACTAATGCAAGGACAATTTGAAATGAGCAGTATGAGGGAACTTAAGTTCTTCTTGGGTCTCCAAGTTAGACAGACTGAGGATGGTTTATCCATAAGCCAGTCTAAGTTCACCCTAGAATTGATAAGGAAGTATGGTATGGAATCATCCACTACCATGAAAACTCCTATGGGGTCAACAATGTCTTTATGCAAAGATGATGCATGAAAACATGTAGATGAAACTTTGTATAGAGGGATAGTTGGCTCCCTACTATATTTGACTGCAAGTAGACCAGATATCATGTATGATACATGTGTCTGTGCTAGGTACCAAGCTTGCCCTAAAGAATCTCATTTGACAGCAGTCAAAAAAATTTTGAGATATCTTAAGGGCACACCTTATCTAGGCCTTTGGTACCCTAGGAATGGAGACTTTGAACTGACAGGTTATTCAGATGCAGATTTTGCAGGCTGCAAGGAAGATAGGAAGAGTACAACTGGAACCTGTCAATTTCTAGGTGGAAGGCTGGTATCATGGAGTAGCAAGAAGCAGACCAATGTGGCTATATCCACAGTTGAGTCAGAGTATATTGCTGCAGGAAGCTGCTGTGCACAACTACTATGGATACAACACCAGCTAGAAGATTATGGTATTCAAGTAAGTAGAACACCTTTATTTTGTGATTCTACTAGTGTCATTTCTATTGCAAATAATCTTGTCTCCCATAGTAGGACTAAGCACATAGCAATAAAATACCATTTTCTAAGAGAACATGTGGAAAAAGGAGATATTTCACTAGAGTATATTAATACAGATAATCAGCTTGCTGATATGTATACTAAGCCCTTAGATGAAACCAAATTCAATAAATTTAAAATTGAATTAGGGATGATAAACTTAGAATAGTTTACCAAATTGGCTAAGTAAAATGGTGTTGACACATAGAGTTGTCTGTGTCGACACATAGAAGTGGTGTCGACATTTCAGAGAAATGGTGTCGACACATCTAGGAAGTCTGTGTCGACACTTCAGAGAATTAGTGTCGACACATGTAGTATAGGTGTCGACACATCCAAGGTGGTGTCGACACTTAGGCTTTACACAGAATTAGTCTAGTAGAGTCTCGACTAAGTGTCGAGCTAAGTGGTGTCGACACATATATAAGTGTCGACACATATATTCTATCGACTATACTTGTGTCGACACATAGTTGTCGAGACATTATAAGTAAGTGTCGACACTTTTCAACAGTGTCGACACAATTTAAGTATTTTGACGCGCCTTTTCACCTTCGATTCTAGAAAGGTATAAATAGGTTTTCCCCAGTGTTTGTCGACACGTTCACCTTAGTCTCGAGACCAAACTTGTGTGTCGACATCTCTCTTCTCTAAATTCAAAATTTCCTCAAACCCTAATGGCGCCCAAGCTAGAAGAGAATATTAATGAAGGATATGAACTCGTGCGACACGCCTTTGATGATGCGGACCCTGAAATCAAAGGTGTGATAACCCTAATTGCCGAGACTGGATTGGAATACCTTGTCTCAGAACCAATCAAGATCTGGAAGAAGGAGGTCCTTGAATTTTTGAGTGCAGCTTCACTTGATGATACTGGACTCAAGATTAAGTCCAGAGTTCATGGAACCAAAGTCAAGGTCATACAGAAAAGTCTGAGGAAGGTACTTCAACTACCAAGAACAAAAGAGGAAGAAAATGTATCTGCTTCTAAGACTAGAGAGGCATTGAGATGGTGTGGACTGGATTCAAACCTGAAGATTGGATCAGTGTTCAACAGGAAAGGAATGAACATTCAAGGAAAATGTTTGTCTGAAATAGTTGGCAAAGTCATCCTGAGCAAGCCTGGAGGACATGACAGAATTTCAGCTCAGATGTTCAGTTTGATGACAAGGATTATCTTCAAACTTGATACTGATTGGTCTGCAGTTATGTTTGATAAGATAAAAGAAAGTATGAAGAAACCCAATCTGGGTAGAATTCTGAGTCTATACTTACCTAGTAGTATTCCTGAGGTGATGAATCAAGCAGCTGGTTCTAAGATAAATCACATGAGAAGAATGGATGTCAGGATTTTCTCAAGATGGGATAGGGTGCTGACAAAGGAACTGCCATCTCCAGTAAAGAACACACCTCAGAAAAAGAAGAAGAAGACATCCATTGTGGCTCAAGAATCCTCAAGCAGCTCTGAAGAGCAAGTAGTCTTTACTCCTGATGATGAAGATACTGGAAATGCTGGACAGTCTCCAGCAAGACAAGAAGATGCACAGAGGCAGGGGGAGCTGCCCTCAGCTAGCCCAATTCACCTGGATTCACTTCAGGGGGAGCCTCTACTTGTGGAAGAGCCAACTCCACTGGAGAGTGAAAGGGCTACTCAAACCATACTAGAGGTAATCACTGAAATTAGTCAATTAGATTTCACTATTGAGGATGAAGTTTTGACTGATTCATTACCTGATGTTCATCAGCAAACACAGATACAACCTCAACCACAAGATATTGTCATGGAGGACACATCTGTTGTTGATAAAGTGGTTGATGAGATCAGAGATTCACCAGCCCATTCTCCACAGGAATTTACATTAGAAGAACTATTCCCTGATCTTCTACAAACTGATTTTGAGAAAGAGAAAGCTGCTGCTGAGGGGGAGAAGATAAATATTGAGGGGGAGCATATGGAGATTGTAGAGGAAATTGCAAGAAAGGAGACTGAGGAGCCAAGAGATGCTGAAGGGCTACCAAGGACTGAGAAGGATTCACATCCTAGTCCTAAGGACAGAGTGGATATTGCTAGCACATCTGCTTTAGAGGATAAAGAGGCTGTTAGATCAAAGAAAAGGAAGTTCCAGGTCTTCAAAAGAAGGAGCCAGAACTATAAGAAAGCCTTACAGACAATTGCTCCACAGCCTGCCCCATCTACTGATTATAGTTCATTGATGGTGGCTTTGCAGATCAAGCTAGATGAGCAAAGGAAGGCTTTACAAACCTATATGGATGAAGGCCATAAGTCACTTCAGTTTGATCTTGCACAATACATCAAATCTATCAGATTTGAAGTGAATCTTAACAAGAAGGAAATGACTGATTGTTTCCATAAGGGAGGAAATGCAGTAGTCTATCTGGCTACACATCAAGAGAAAATAAAGACAAAACTTGATGACCTAGAAGTCAAGCAAGGCTATGTCCTGGAAAACCAGATAAGGATGAATGATAATCTCACTGCTTCACATAATGCCATTATAACTGAAATGAAAAATATATCTACTGCTCAGACTGCAGCAAGTGCTACTGCCAAGGCTGAATTTGACAAGCAATTGCAAGAGAGCCTAACTGCTGTTAAAACTGCCATTGAAGACTCTCAAAAAGCAATTACTGACAAGCTCCAAAGGTTAAAACCTTTCTATAGAGATGGAGTTAACTATCTGAATGCCCAGATAAGATTTCAGAAAGATGATCTGAGGGATCATATAGAGAGAGAAGTCATAAAGGGGGAGAGGGTATTAGTCAAGGCAGGATCTAATCATGCCAAATGGATTTCAAATTCCATCAGAGCCACCCTTGGATATCCATCTTTATATGATGATGACAATGTTGCAGAGTCTGGAATCAATCCTGCATACCTTGGAGTAGAGCAAGCTGAAGTAGCTCAAGTGATATACCCTCCACCAAACTTTGACATGATACATCAAGAGATACAGTCTATGTATAGTCCTCCTGAGGGAAATCAGAATGTCATCATTGAGAAAGTAGTTCAACCTGTGCCAGAGGCAATACTAAAAGAACAATAGGCTTTGTTAAAAGAACAAGAGGCTCAATTATCTAAGAAAAGATTCAGAGAGCAAGCTGAATTAAGGCCTGATTTTGAACAATGGAGCCCCACATCCAGGAATATTATTTTGACTACATGGAAGGCTGCTAAGGACAATGTCCTGGATAGAGGCAAGTGGTATTCTGACCTGGAGTAGAGAAAACATGAGAATAGGCAAGAGGCCATTGTACAATATAGAAGAAAGGCTAAACTGGGAAAGCTACCTCCTAATACACAGGAGCCTAGCAAGTATTTCCCTAAGCCTTATCACTATTTTGAAAGGCAAAAGATAAACGTTGAAGAGCTGAAAAAGAAAGATCTCAAAGGGAAGAAGTCTGCTGCTGCTGAAGACAATGAAGCTCCAGTTCAAGCAAAGATTCAATCTGGAAAGGGGATTGTAATCAAGGAACCAGAGCAGCCATAGGATAGCATTTTCTTAAGTTTACAAATTGTAATCATTTGCATTAAAACTCTATGTAAACTTTTGCTTAATGAAAATGTTGGAATTTGTAAGAACATTGTGTCATAGTTCAAATCTATTACATTAATTGTTCTGAGATAATTGTTTATACATGTTCTGTTTATACATGTTTAAGTTCTTACCCTGTCATATATTACGGTTTTACATCATACTGAGAATTTGTTATGTATGGTGTATATCATTGACTAAGGGTTATGACTTCTCCAAATAGGGGGAGATTGTTGGGTACATTGGAATATATGTACCTGATTTGAAGAAGCCTCACCCTACTCAATGATATACATCAAGGTCTATTTGATGTGCTTTGAGTTACTTTGTGCATGTTAAGTAACTGCAGGTTTGTAGGAAAAGTTTCTAAGTCCATGTGTCAACACCTAGAAGAAAAGTATCGACACTTAAGAAGGCTTGTGTCGACACCCAGAGAAGCTGTGTCGATACTTGGAGTAATTGTGTCGACACCAGGAATGCAGAGTCGACACCAGAAGAAAAGTGTCGACACATACATGCAGTGTCGACACACAAGAAAGAAATGTCTAAAGAATCAGTGTCGACACTTAGAAGCAGTGTCGACACCCAGAGGAACTTTGTCGACATCAAAAGTGTCGACACTAGGAGGCTGTGTCGACACTCAACAAACTTCAACAAAGTTTAAGTACAAGTGTCGACACAAAGGAGATGTGTCGACACTCAGCAAAAGTTTCTACACAGAAGGCATGTGTCGACACAAAGGAGATGTGTCGACACTCAGCAAAGTCTCAACACATGAAGAATGTGTCGACACAAAGAAAATGTGTCGACACTTAGCAAGTTTCAACACAAGAAGATGTGTCGACACAAAGGAGTTATGTCGACACTTAGCAGAATTCAACTAAGTATTAAAGAAGAAGACTTGTGTCGACACAAAGGAGTTGTGTCGATACTTTGCAAAAATCAACTAAGTATTGAAGAAGAAGGACTTGTGTTGACACACATGATCAGTGTCGACACATTCTGAAGAAGCAGTGTCGAGAAGCAGTTTCTACAACACAAGGAGTTGTGTCGACACCATGAATGCTAGTGTCGACACTTAGTCTACTTGTGTCGACACTTGGTCTATTTCTGTCGACACATAAAGACTATCTGTCTCGACACTTTCAGACAGTGACAGAGATTTCAAGAAGTGACTGGATGACTTGATAGCTGCCATTTCAACCGGTCAACTGCTACTGTCAGAGCTGTCAGAAGATAGTTAGAAACCGGATCAGCCGGTCACCATGAAGAAAGCTTGTATAAAGGCTTATTCCTTCAACAGAAGGGAATCAAATGAACCAAGCAATCAATGAAGTGAAAAACAACACAACAAGAAGAAGACCTTCAAGTGAAGATCTAAGAAGTTGGAGAGAGAAAGCTCCTTCTAAGAAGACAGCTATTGAACCAGGCTGATAAGAAAGTTTCAGATTGAGATCTGATTCTCAAGTCAGCAGTTGATTGAAGATCATCTGCATAGAGATACAACCCTACTGTGTTCTAATTCAAGAATCTTTGAAGAAAGCCAAGGGAGGTTGATCTCTGCAAAGTTCTTTCAAGAACTCATCAAGAAGCCAGTCAACTCATCTTTCTCAATCAGAGTTGTGGTTATTAATCTTTGTACTCTTTATTTTTTGTAGTATCCTAAAGGATCTGAGTTGTAAGCCTATATTTATAAAGGCTGAGTGGTAGGGCTTGTGTGCCTAAGTGTAGGAGATACATTTCTCTGAGTGTAGGCCTTGTTGAAGGCTGAGTATAGGCCTTGTTGAAGGATGAGTGTAGGTCTTGGTGAAGATTGAGTGGTAGGGCTTTGTGCCTGAGTGGTAGGAGTGGGATCACTCTGAGTTGTAGGAACCTGTTTGGGTTCTGAGTTGTAAGATCTGTGGATCTGAGAAGTAGTGGAGAAGTTAGGCCGAATCTAGTACACTACTAGATAGGCGAAAGGGGAAAGTGAATGTACCCAGACCTTGGGGAACCACTATAAATCCTGTGTGCTCTATGTGATTGTATGCTTGTGTGATTGCTGTGTTATCTGTGCTGAATTGCTGTAAAGAATTGCTTAAACAGGTCAAATAATTCAGGGTTTCTGCCTTAAAAGTTAAAAAGATTAAGTGCACCTATTCACCCCCCCTCTAGGTGTTTAGGCACTAGTTCTTTCACTTGGTTAGATAAGACTTACCATTGTTAAGGATATAGCACTTGCAACCAAAGATCCTGAAATAGGATAGATTTGGTTTTCTGCCCTTCACAATCTCATAGGGGGTTTTCTTGTGGCTCTTGGTGATAGTGGCCCTATTGATCACATGACAAGTTGTATTTACTGCCTCAGCCCAGAAATATTCTGGGAGAGAAGTGTCACTCAATAGGGTTCTACCAGTCTCTATCAAGGTTCTATTTTTCCTTTCAGCAATACCATTTTGCTGAGGTGTTCTTGGTGAGGAAAATTCCTGAAAAATTCCAAACTCTTCACACAGTTTTGTCATACTTTCAGACTGAAATTCAGTACCATGGTCACTTTTGATTTTGACCACTGTACTGTTCAATTCATTCTGAATTTGTTTAACAAAACTATACAAGATACTTGGAGTTTCAGATTTTTGCCTTAGGAAAAACACCCAGGAATACCTTGAGTAGTCATCAACTACCACAAATGTGTAGACCTTCCTATCTAGGCTGTGAACTGGCATAGGACCAAAAAGATCCATATGCAAGAGGTATAAACACCTCACAGAATCCTTGTTATCAAGGCTATGAAAGGTGGATTTGGTCTGCTTGCCATTTTGACAAGCTGAGCATATCACATCATTTATACACTTAACTTGAGGACCATTCCTCACTAACTCTTTGCTAAAGAGTTGACCAATTATCTTATAGTTAAGATGAGCCAGCCTCTTGTGCAATTTAACACAATGTGAGACTTTCTCATCAGCTACAAGACAAATAGGAGAAACAATGTTCTCACACATAATGTCTAGACAATAGACATTTCTCTTCCTATATCCTGTCAGAATGATCTTTTGATCACTTGACCTTTTGATATGACAACCATCCTTGACAAATGAGATGTCATATCCTAAATCACTCAGCTGACTTATGCTAATGAGGTTATGTTTCAAACCCTTTACATAAGCCACTTGAGTAATTGTAATTTGGTTACTAGAAATGTTACCAAAGCCTTTGATGATTCCTTTTTCTGAACCACCAAAGGTAACTTTAGGCCCATCTTTGATAGATGTATAATCCTTCAGTAACCCCCTAGTTCCATTCATGTGCCTGGAACATCTACGGTCCAAGTACCATACAGGGGCATGGCCACTTGGACTCACCTATAAAACAGATTACTTAACCTTAGAACCCAAATAATTCTTGGGTCATTGGTGCAGGTTAGTTTAACTTTTAACAAAACTACTTGTAGCTCTTCTAGCAGGTAGTTTGCTACTCTCCTTGACACTTGAATTGTGCCAACAGTCTATGACAAAGTGGCCTATCTTGCCACAACACCAGCACTCAAATCTGTTGTACCTTTATTTAGATACAACCCTGGCTGTTTTATCTATAGCAGGCTTCTTGTTGAGTACTGGGGCTTTGCCCTTAGATTTGGACTTTATTGTTCATGCAGGTTTTGTAAACCCCAATCCAGTTTTACCCTTATGAGGTACAAACTCATCTATCAAAGGTAGAATAGATTTTGGTTTAGAAAAACTTGCTACAATATCCTTCTCCTTCTGAAGTCTAACCTCCAGATTCCTAATTTGATCATTCTTAAATGTAATAGTACCCATCTGAATAACAGTAATGTTCTTCATCCTGGCTATTTCATTTAGTTTCTGATCAAACAACTTGTCTGAATCATCAGCTGCTAACTTAAGATTAGCAATTTCCTTAGTCAGTGTTTTGACCAGATTTTTGCTCTTCTTAAGTGCCTACAATACATCTATATATTCATCCATCAACTGATGAATATCACCCTCAGATTCAGACCCACCCACATCACTTGATGCAGATGTATCTGATCCTGAATCAGTACTATAATCTGAAAGACATTATACCTTACTTGGTCCAGGCTGATCCTGGATCTTGTCTCCTTCAGATAAGGCCATCAGCCCTTTGCACTGATTGTCCTCATGCTCATAAATTGAGTTCATTAACTGCATGAACTCATCTTCCTCCTCTTCAGCAAACAGTCCAATATAGGCTTCAGCTTCTGAATCTGTTTCTGAAGATGACTGATCAGTCAAACTCTTATCCTTCTTGGCAACAAAGGACCTTTCCTTTTTTCCCTTGAACTGAGTCTTCTTCTTGTCAGTTGACTCTTTCCTATTTTCTGGACAGTCAGCTACTATATGTCCTTGTCTATTGCAATAATAGCAAACTATCTTTGAGGATGTAACTTTGCTTGGCTTGGACCTTCTTTTGTCATTCCTAGATGAATTCCTTTTCTGATAGTAGTCATCTTTAGACTGTGAAGTGGATGGCTTAGACCTCCACTGCTTCTTCTTCAGAAACTTTTGAAACTGCCTTGTAAATGCAACAAAATCCTCATCACTTTCACTGCTGTCTGAGTTCTTGTTCTCTGAATTTTCTGAAGCAGTATCAGCAACTATTTGTCGTGGAGATGAAGACTTGCTTCTATACTTCCTAGTGGCTTCAGTCTTGAAGGTCACAGCTCTTTCCTTGTGCTCCACTCTGGTAGTCTTCTTTTCCTACTTTCTAACAATTAACTGCATTTTATAAGAAAGCAGTTTTCCAAACAAGGTTGGAGGAGGTATATCAGCTAATTTGGCCATTTTCCTAATGACACAAATCTTGGTATTCCAGTCCTTAGTCAGGGATCTTAAAAACTTGTCATTCAGCTCATAGTTGCTGAATTCTCTTTCATAGGATATCAACTCATTAACAATCCTATAGAATTTCTTGTAGCATTCAGTAATGCTATCAGACTTTCCTTGTCTGAAGCTTTCATACTCCTGATTTAACAAAGACTTCCTGTCTTGTCTTACATCTTCAGATCCCTCCATGTAAAATATTAGTGTGTCTCACATTTCTTTTGAAGTTTTGCAATGTATTAGGTTCTGAAATGTGGCATCATCAATTGCACTTACAATAATATCCTGGGCCCTCTTGTCCGTAGTGGCTAGAATTATTTCATCTTTAGTCATTTCTGAATAGTCCTTAGGAGTTTTCTGATTTGCATCTAGAATGGAGATCTTCATTGGCACATATGACCCTTCTTTGACTGTGATGTATATTCTTGGGTCAGATGCTTCCATAAAGAGTCTAACCCACTCTTTCCATATGCCAAAAATCTCTTTTCTACAGATTGGTAATTTCATGGATCCTAGCTCTTTGTGATTCTCAGTAGAACCCATTTTCTTGATTCTTAATTATTCTGATTCTGCCTACAGGATCTTTACTTAGACTGTTATGTCCTTTTTGAGTAACCTCACTTTGATACCACTTGAAAGAAACAGTGCCTAATCACCTAGAGGGAGGGGTGAATAGGTGAACTTAATCTTTTTAACTTAAAAGGCAGAAACACTGAATTATAAGATTTGTATTTGCAATTCAGCACATATAACACAACAATCATACAATTTAATCACACAGAGAGTACACACAGATTTTTATAGTGGTTCCCCAAGGTTTAGGTACATCCACTTTCCCTCTTCGCCTATCTAGTAGTGTACTAGATTCGGCCTAACTTCTCCACTTCTCCTCAGATCCTCAGATCTTACAACTCAGAGTGTCCCCACTCCTACAACTCAGGCACCAAGCCCTACCACTCAGTCTTCAACAAGACCTACACTCAGGCACAACAGCCCTACCTCAGCCTTCAACATGGCCTACACTCAGAGAAATGATTCTCCTACACTCAGGCTCACAGGCCCTACCTCAGCCTTTATAGATTTAGGCTTACAACTCAGATCTATTCAAGATCCTACAGAAATTAGACAATACAAAGTATATAACCATAACTCTGATAGAGAGAGATGAGTTGACTGGCTTCTTGATGAGTTCTTGGAAGAACTTGGCAGAGATCAACCTCCCTTGGCTTTCTTCAAAGCTTCTTGAATTAGAACACAGTAGGGTTGTATCTCTATGCAGATGATCTTCAATCAACTGCTGTCTTGAGATTCTGATTTCAATCTGAATCTTACTTATTAGCCTGGTTCAACAGCTGGTTTTCTTAGAAGGAGCTCTCTCTTTCCAACTTCTTAGATCTTCTCTTGAAGGTCTTCTTCTTATTGTGTTGTTTTTCACTTCATTGATCGATTCCATTCTGTTGAAGGAATAAGCCTTTATATAAGCTTTCTTCATGGTGACCGGCTGATCCGGTTTCTAACAACCTTCTGACAGCTCTGACAGTAGCAGTTGACCGGTTGAAATGGCAGCTGTCAAGTCATCCAGTCACTTCTTGAAATCTCTGTCACTGCCTGAAAGTGTCGAGACAGATAGTCTTTATGTGTCGACACAAATAGACCAAGTGTCGACACAAGTAGACTAAGTGTCGACACTAGACTTCATGGTGTCGACACAACTCCTTGTGTTGTTGTAACAGCTTCTCGACACTGCTTCTTCAGAATGTGTCGACACTGATCCTGTGTGTCTACACAAGTCCTTCTTCTTCAATACTTAGTTGTTTTCTGCTAAGTGTCCACACAAGTCCTTTGTGTCGACACATCTTCTTGTGTTGAAACTTGCTAAGTGTCGACACATCTTCTTTGTGTCGACACATGCCTTCTGTGTTGAAACTTTGCTGAGTGTCGACACATTCTTCATGTGTTGAGACTTTGCTGAGTGTCGACACATCTCCTTTGTGTCGACACTTGTACTTAAACTTTGTTGAAGTTTGCTGAGTGTTGACACAGCCTCCTAGTGTCGACACATGTACTTGAACTTTGTTGAAGTTTACTGAGTGTCGACACAGCCTCCTAGTGTCGACACTTTTGCTGTCGACAAAGTTTCTCTGGGTGTCGACACTGCTTCTAAGTGTCGACACTGATTATGTAGACAACTCTTAATTATGTGTCGACACTGCCTGTATGTGTCGACACTTTCCTTCTGGTGTCGACTCTGCCTTCCTGGTGTCGACACAATTACTCCAAGTGTCGACACAGCTTCTCTAGGTGTCGACACAAGCCTTCTTAAGTGTCGACACTTTTCTTCTGGGTGTCGACACATGCACTTAGAAACTTTTATGCTTTCCCTGCAATTACTTAACCTGCACAAATAAACTCAAAGCACATCAAATACATCTTGATGTATATCATTGAGTAGGGTGAGGCTTCTTCAAATATGGTACATATATTCCAATGTACCCAACACTTCAGACCGCTCAGTTCGCTTAGAGCCGGTTCGGATTGACGACCGAGGAGTACGGATCTTGCGTCGCAAGAAGGTCCCGTTAGTCAAAGTCCTGTGGAGGAACCACGGCCAGGAGGAGCATACCTGGGAACCGCAGGACTTGATGCGACAAAGATACCCAGAGCTATTCAGTCAGGTATACCTCACAAACCCCTCAAGATGATTAATTTATTTTCCTACTTTAAACTAGTAGGGCTGCTCTAGGCGAGTAGAAGCTAATCTTTTGTTTATTGGGGGCTTATCTTTTGTTTATTGAGATCTTAGTTTGCCAATTGGGCGAATTGGTCATAGTTTTAGGTTTCCCCTTTAAACCTAATTTAGCAAACATGGCAT
Source organism: Platanthera guangdongensis (assembly GCA_039583875.1). Classification (NCBI taxonomy): domain Eukaryota; kingdom Viridiplantae; phylum Streptophyta; class Magnoliopsida; order Asparagales; family Orchidaceae; genus Platanthera; species Platanthera guangdongensis. The sequence continues at coordinate 162,647,394 of CM077166.1, forward strand.
CGCGATGGAGATGTTACAAGTTTCTTTTCTCTGCTAGAAATTCTCGTAGGCTTAACCTTGATTTCGGGGACAAAATCTTTGTTTTGTTTATTGGGATTTGTAACATCCCATTTCCAAATAAACCCCTGAGAATGTTTTTTTTGTCATGACTGGGTCATGACAAAACCCTAGGAAGCTCAAGAAGACCAAGTGAGCTTCGACATAAAGTTGGAGATCGCCATGGTCTGCAAATAGTAGAATTCTGAACAATAGGTTAGGATGGTCATGGGGCTACACCATGACCCCAAGACCCTACCACAACACCCCAAACATTTTGGGAGGCCCATTAGAGTCATAAGGACCCATTGGGGTCAATCAAAGAGACTCAGTTGACCCAAGTCAACCCTAATCCTAAATGGGTCAAACTAGACTACTTAGGTTTAATTGACCTTCCCCTAGCCAAGTGGACCCCACCCATGTCCTCCTAACCCTAAAGTGAGGTCAATGGGTCACCAAGGACACATTGGGTTCAGCCCTAGAGACCAAGTTGACCCAAGTCAACTTAGGCCCCTCATCTGGTCAAAGTGCCCTTACTAAGGGTAGGTGACCTCCAAAGTGTAAGGTAACCCTACATAACCCTTCCTAGACCTTAGGGGAGACCAATGAGTCACCAAGGACCCCTTAGGATCAACCCTAATGGTCATGTTGACCCAAGTCAACTCAAGCCCCAAAGTGGTCAAGGTGCCCTCACCAAGGGTCAAGTGACCTCCAAGGTGCCAAGTCAACCCTACCCAACCCTACATAGACCTTAGGGGAGGCCAATGGGATACCAGGGGCCCATTGGGGTCAACCCAAATGGCCATGTTGACCAAGGTCAACTCTACCTTAAGGTTTAAGTCAAATTAGCCCAAATGGGCTAACCCAAGCTCAACTCATTTCCCCCACTTGGGCTAACCTCGTTTCTATTATTAAAATGAGTTAGTGGGCTGCCAATAGGCTGGAGGGGACACCAAAATTCGGCCTTGATGATCAGGAGAGAGAAAGCTTCATTTTCCCCTTTAATGGAGGAGAGAGAAAGTGGGGAATGAAGGTCATTCATGGCTTAAAAGACCAAAGGCCCTCTCTTATTGCTGGAATCTTCCTCCCTGGTCAGTTAGGGGAAGATTAAGGGACTTTCCAGCCCTTTTCAGTGGCTGGGTGCAGTGAACCCACCATGGCCAAAATCTCAACATTAAGGCCATTAATGGCCATTGATGCTACACACTTTCCCTCCCCCATTTGATGGTTTTAAAAGCTTCCTTAGGACCAGAGGAGTTGTTTCCACACATTCCCTGAAGATTTCGAGCCATTTGGTAGTGCTGGGTAAGAACACCCGAAGCTCCAAAATCCGGCCATGGCGCACCACCACCAAACCCGTCGGCAAGCACGGTTAAAGGTCCTCCTCTACTCCTCTCTTCGTGGGCTAGAATCCTAGATAAATTAGGAGAGAAATCGGGCTCAATTGAGCCAGATCGGGTGAGGAAAATTTCAGTTTTTTCATGGCTTTTTATACCTCGTGAGTTCACCGGAAACCGCCCCTCCGGCGGCCGTGCCGCCGCCCGGTGATAGCCCCCACCTCAACGAAGGTGGTGGCGGTGGTGGCCGGCCAGGGAGGTGGCCGTGTGGCCGGGAAATGAGCTTGGAATAGGCTCCATGTTCGGCCAATCATGGCCCTTGCCTGGAGGAAGAAGATGACCAGGAGCCCCACGATTTGCTTTAAGATCCGTGCAGATCATTTCTTTTATTAAGTTTTGATTTCTGAATTTCTGTCGTGTAAACTGGGTTGTTTTAAACTAAATATTAAAAATACTTAGGCACACCAGGTGGGAAAACTTCCAATATGAAAGTTATAGCCCTATGGGTCTACTTTAATCAAAATTGAGTTGGACCAATTTGGCCCAATGGTTGGACCAGGGCACCCATTTTGGTGGGACTTGTACATAGGGCTGTCCTGAGATTCAAATGGATGCCCACCCTTCATCCCTTGTCCAAATGGGCTGAAATTTGGACAGGGGATCCGTCATAACTATACCTAGGGTCTATCCAAAATTGGGATTTTTTGGAGACACTTTGCCTAAAGTTTGTACTTTAATTTAATAATATTAGGGTATTTTAATTAAGTGGTCTAATTACCTCCAAACATTCCCAAATTTTGGTGAGTGGTCCCTGGCATCCATACCTAGCCCTATACAAAATTTCAATCCATTTGGATAGATTTTGGTTATGGAATCACCAAACCCTAGTTTGGCCTTCAAGGAGGTATTTTTGATTAAAAGTGCACCATGGGCTTAGGGTGGACACCTCCACTCAACAGAGGCTGAGGTCTTGGACACTGATTTAGTATGGCCAATGACACCCTATTAAAGAAAATGGGGTGATTTAGGTTTGTTTTACCCTAGGGTGCAACCTCAAACCCTAAGAAGGACTTTTGGGGGTTGTGAAGGACATAGGGGATAATGCCCTTATATGACTATGAAAACTCAGTAGAATTAAAGGTAGAGTATCCTAAGTTATCTGGAAGAAATCTTAGGGGACTGGGAGGAAGGTAGGCACCTCAAAACCCTAACCCTAGTTTTAGGGTAGAAGAACAAAATTGTAAATTAAGCCACTAAACTTTAACCAAAAGTTATGGAACTTGGGTAGAGTAGGTTTTAGACCATCTAGAACCCCTGGTAAATTTACTAGAATTTTATGGCTTATATTTCTGGTACTTCATTTGTTAAATATCAAAGGGCCCAAAATGATGTTTAAATTACTTCTGGTTATTTTTTTCATTTGAATCTGATGGAACTTGGTCAGAAGATAAACCAGACCTAAGTGAATATCCCTGAATTGTATTATAATTTTTACTTGATTATATTTAGTACTTCTTTCACAAGTTTTGGAAAGGGGCTTTGGTAGAATAAAATTAACTATTGATGATATATCTGTTGAAAAATCATGAGACTTAGGTTTTGATGATTTCAGGCCAAAATATACTTGTATAAATTTATTCATAATTTTTAGAGAGCCGGTTATAGCACTTCATTTACAAGTCCATAATTTTGAGACTTTGATATTTAATTAATTCAGAGAATGATTCTTTCTAAAAAAATTATGAAACTTTATCTAGAGGTTTTATGTGTCCTTATAATCATCCTGAAATTTTTCTCTGAATTTTTGGAAGTATTATTGTTGTACATCCCCTTTAAATGATTTATTATGGTATAAACTTGAAATAACATTTGAGGGCTTAAACCTTGCTGAAAAATTGGGAGATTCTGGATTTTGAGATGATTATTCATTTTGCATTTAACATAAATTTAGTGGAATTTTATCTTGTCTAAAACATGTACTTCATGTTCAAACTTGGAACTTTTGGTTACTAGAATAAATAAATAAATTATCAGTTAAATCATGAAAATTAGGAAATTATGGATTTAGGCTACAAATGCCAGTATAGCCCTCCAATAATTATTATATGAGTGCTGGATGATCATTTGGTATACTTCCCATTTTACGGGTCATATAGCTTAAGTGGTCTGCATTTAGTAAAACTGCAGGTAATAAGATGGAATATGAATTAGAGCACATGAGTTGGGTTTTGTTGGTTTGCTGGAAGGGATAAATAGAATTAGGAGCATCATTGGAAGATAAAATGAGTAGAGTGTTGTTTTGGCTAGGGTTTAGAGGCGCTCGGGTGCGACGAAAGATCGTCCTCCCCGAGGTGAGGTCGAGTCAAATCACTCTAGGATTAACCTATCGTAACATGAGATAGTAAAGGGTAAGGGAATAAACCAATAATAATAATAAGTACCTTGCGAAAGGGAACGCTGAGCGTAATCCCAACATAGTTTCTAGTGCCCCTTGAGAGCCCTTCACAGGGAATACCGGGGGCAGTCCTGGGTTAACGTAAACTGTATTAACAAGCTGAAAAGAGTAACTTAGTAATTAGGGTTGCACCTTTCACGAAAACAGATAGCACGGGAAGATAGCTGGGAGCTTCGGCTCGGATGGTTAAGAGACGGACGTTTGGGTCCGGGGAGCTTCGGCTCGATTGTTTGAGACGGACGTTTTGGTCCGGGGAGATTTGGCTCGGTTTTTGATTACGCTAAATTTGCATGTACAGAAAAGGAAAGGAAATTAAGGTGGTGGGTCTTCGGTATTGGAGGGTCGATGCACCGACGCCAATACGTTGACTCGACAAGTGTGGTTAGCACTTCGCCAACAGAAGTCTGGTGCGCCAGCCGGCAAGAGTACGCAGGAGTCCGCTTCGTGCACCAAGCGTTGAGGCGTACGATAGGTCTGACCGGTAGTGCTTTACTGGTTTAGAGGTGGGCGAGGCCCAACCCACCGCTTTCGTCTGCCACTACGGAGGTATCCTGGGAGGTTACGGCTCCAAAAAGGGAGAACTAAAGGTCTGTGTGCACAGAGTCGGGTGTGTGTGTTGCACTTGCATGTTCCATCATACCCACTTGCCTGTCATAGCATAATCGATTCATTTAACCCTGACACCTAAAGTATAAGTGGAATGGGACGCTTATACATTAGGACCTGCAAAACGACCCCTTGGTCTATAAGCTTGTCTGGGCAAGTTTATAAATTAAGGTCAATTTTGATATATATATTTACTGCTGTTTGATAACCGACACCCCAACGTATAAATTGGTATGTGACTTTTTATACGATGGGAGCCCTGTAAAAGATCACTTGCTTATATGTTTATGTATAAGTTGAGGTTACTTTTCATACTCTACTTTACTGCCACATGTACTATTATAGAATTGCTAGTATAGGTCCGCTGCCATCTGTTTTTGATTATTCTCCACCTTCAAGTCCTCCCCTTTCTTCCTCTCCGCTCGGTGCCTAGGAGCCATGGGGGAAGGGGTGGGGGATGATAGGGCTTAGTCTTTTAGATTAACGGTTTTCGAACCGCATCATTTAGGGGATCGTAGAGCCCAGCATGGAGGAGCAGCCCCAGAGATCGGTGCGCTTGGAGATGGGGCAGTCTAGCTCCGGAGTTCATACAGTCGGGACCATGAGTCTCGACCTTAAGTAGATTTTCTGCTTTTGCTTCCGCATGAGTGATTTGTAGTGAGGACATGATGTACCGGGCATAAGCCCGTATTTTAGTACTCTGATATATTATTCTGTGGACACTCCCTTCGTGGAGATTATCTATATGATATGTGATTTTTTGTGGACTGCTAATTTGTATTTACTTTATTGTGCTACTTTTCTGTGATCGAATTGGCCAACAGAAACGGCGCTTTGCGGTGATGACCCTTCAGGGCGTGAAGGAGTCACCGCAAAACGGCGGTTCTGGGCCTAAGACCCCGGTGTTGAAAAAGAAAAAAGGGGGGGGGGTCTTACAAGTGGTATCAAAAAGTAGCGGGGTCCGAGGATCGAAACCTCGCTTTGATACAACCATAAATATTCCCCTAAGAAAATTTATCTAGAGGTTTTATGTGTCCTTATAATCATCCTGGAATATTCAGTGGCTTACAGCCATAAATATTCCCCTAAGAAACTTTATCTAGAGGTTTTATGTGTCCTTATAATCATCCTGAAATTTTCTCTGAATTTTTGGAAGTATTATTGTTGTGCATTCCCTTAAAATGATTTATTATGGAATAAATTTGAAATAAAATTTAAGGGCTTAAACCTTGCTGAAAAATTGGGAGATTCTGGATTTTTAGATGATTATTCATTTTGCATTTAAAATAAATTTAGTGGAATTTTATCTTGTCTAAAACTTGTACTTCATGTTCAAACTTGGAACTTTTGGTTATTAGAATAAATAAATAAATTATCAGTTAAATTATAAAAATTAGGAAAATTATGGATTTAGGCTACAAATGCCAGTATAGCCCTCCAATAATTATTATATGAGTACTGGATGATCATTTGGTATACTTCCCATTTTACGGGTCATATAGTTTAAGTGGTCTGCATTTAGTAGAACTGCAGGAAATAAGTTGGAATATGAATTAGACCACATGAGTTGGGTTTTTTTGGTTTGCTGGAAGGGATAAATAGAATTAGGAGCATCATTGGAAGATAAAATGAGTAGGGTGTTGTTTTGGCTAGGGTTTAGAGGCGCTCGGGTGCGACGAAAGATCGTCCTCCCCGAGGTGAGGTAAAGTCAAATCACCCTAGGATTAACCTATCGTAACATGAGAAAGTAAAGGGTATGGGAATCAACCAATAATAATAATAAGTACCTTGCGAAAGGGAACGCTGGGCGTAATCCTAACATAGTTCCTAGTGCCCCTTGAGAGCCCTTCACAGGGAATACCGGGGGCAGTCCTGGGTTAACGTAAACTGTATTAACAAGCTGAAAGAGTAACCTAGTAATTAGGGTTGCACATTTCATGAAAACTGATAGCACTGGGAGATAGCTAGGAGCTTCGACTCGGATGGTTAAGAGACGGACGATCGTCCTCCCCAGCAGTCGTTTGTTTCTCCCGCTGACCAGGCTCACATCTAGCGAGTAAGCCAATAGTGATTCTTGTTTGGCGTCTCGCAAACCTTTAGGCCTTGGCCTGTGAAATAAGAAATGTCGTCATCTTTGGCGTGATAGATGAACAGCTTGCGGAAGGCGGTCAACCTGAATTCAATGCGCTCTCGCCATTGGTAACTGGCGAAAGCAACCAACATCGAAATCGCGTTTGGGTTGAACTGCGTGGGAACAACACCAAAGTATTTGAAGACCTGTTTAACCTCTGGCCAGAGGGGGAGTCTTAGCCCCGCCTCGGAGTGCGAGACGGAGAAAGCTAGTTCGTCGGGGTAGAAGGTGTCGATACACTCGCGGACCTTGGGCGTGCGAGACAGATAATCATCAGCAAGGAACTCGCTGGTTAAGCGATGGTACTCTTCCTCTGATAGCCTGCCGAGGAGGAAATCGTGGTCTGCAAAGCGCCTCCCGCAGCGGCTGCGGCCTTCACCTTCTTCCACCTTCTTCTTCCACATAGCCGGCAAGATGACAGAAATAGAAGAGGAGAGAAGAGTGGAGGGAGAGCGAGATGCGAGAAGTACTAAGCAGGGAGGAACAGGCGAGTGCTCTGGACCACAAAAATAACGAAGAACAATAATACCAGCGTGGAAGTATCCGGATCCTGGAGAAGGGTATTTATAGCAGATGGAGAGGAAAGAGGAGATTGAGCGGGAAAATGAAAAGGCGGAAGCCGTAGGGGCGACTTGATGATTCACCTTCTCTCCCTCTCTCTCTCTCTCCAAAACCCGGGGAGTGGAAGCGTCGCAGTGATTCTTCGGAGGAGCCCAAAATATCATGATTAATGATTAATTATAGAATAGACTGATTAAACATAGTAATGATGAAAGACCTGGCATGACGCGACGGATTGACAAGAATATCATAATAATAAATTGTCATAATAAATTATTTCATCCCGCACGAGGCGGGCATCTCGTCCAAGAGGATCTAAATAACAAATTAATAGTTAAAAGGGGCGGGTGACCGATCGATTCATAAGTTACAAGGAAGCATTAAGTAGGCGAGACAAATCCAGGATCCCTCAGTTCTTGAGCCACTTCCAGCGGCCACCCCGACCTCCCGCGCATGGAGGGCGACCGGGTAGATGGAAGGCGCGGGCGGCGACTAGACCGCGACGCGCGAGATGAAGGTGTTCGTCCGTCTCGTTTATGATGGCCTGGGGGTCGGTCCTATCCATCACACTGTCGGCCTCGATCTCGGCAGTAAGGCGATTGCACTCAGTTTCCAGCCAGTCAATGCGCCAATCAGAAGCCTGCTTCTCCAGCTCAATCTCGCGGATGATATGTGTGTACTTTTGAAACATCCTGGATGTCCGACGCTTCAACTCCAGGGTGTCCATGGGATCACCCAGGTAATCTTCGATCTCATCAGGACAAGGAAGAGGCGAGAGGGGCGGTGGCGCGGGAGACCCCTCGGTACTCGACTCGAATTGGATACCTGCACAGAAAATGGAAAGGTGAAAGATCATAATGAAGGAACCGTAATTTGTGCGAAGCAAAAAAGGCGGGATGAGTTTTCTTACTCGGGATAAGAGGATTGTCCCCAATTCGCGAGAGGTCTTCTCTCCTCATGGTTGGGGGAGAATATTCCTCAGGCGAGTCAGACCGCTGATGATTTTGGTTGGTGACATCAGGAGGATTCGTGGGCATAGGGGAGCCGGCGAGGTTTCCCTGAAAGAGCATGGTCAATAAGCGAGATGATAAGAGGAAAGAGAGGCGAGAGGAAGAACTCAGAATCACCTGTCTCTCCCTGGAAGGCGCAGGAGGAAGCGTATCAGCTGTCGAGGGTGCCGAGGAGGTCGAGCTGCCGAGAGGGCAGAGCCGGCGGCCTTCGGCTTCTTCGGGCGAGAGGATGAAGGCGTTGAGGCCGGGGTACGCCCCAAAGTCAGCATCAGGGCAGCCACGTTGGCTTTGTTTTGTTTGCGCACCATCGCGAGACGTTCGTGAAAGCTCTGGCTGTGAGACTTGTTGAGGGTAAGATAGAAGCGGAAATGAGGAAAGGAGGCATTCCATGTGGAGGTGGGGACTCATATTTATAGACTCCAGGGGGTGTGCCCCACCAAATATTCCTGCAAATGAATCCTGACAACCGCGAGTCCCGGTTGGACTTTCTTTCCGAGCTTGGGCCAATCTCGAAAAGAGCGGTGATTATGTACAACCTTGAGCTCGCGGAAGGCCTTTCAGCAGTAGTGACCCAGAGAAACTGGCGAGATGAGGTGAAGGAGCGAGTGAGACCTTTTGCCCACTCGCAGAGGGTGAGACAGGGGTTCTCTGCAGTAGGCGAGACGCCCGTTGGGGCCGCGAGCTGGCCTTAGAAGGCGAGATGGCCAGTAGGGTGAGAGGCTGACGAGACGAGCAGGGGGGATCGTCTCGCCCGCCAGTCACTTCCCCCACTCGCCGCCTGGGAGAAAAGCTGTTTTACCCCTTTACCCCTAAGGGGGGATTTTACTCTTCTGCCCCAGGGGATTTTACACTTCTACTCCTGGTGGTCTGCATATAGCTCTTCAGGATAGCGGAGTTTGGCTGTTGGCAGACCCGATCCAGGGTATTTTGGTAATTTCAGGTCAGTTCAGTATGGATATTTGCAGATCAAACTCATAGGCCTATAAATAGACCGACAAGGTGCCTTGAACTTGTGGTGGAACCCTTCCGTATTCTTCCTCACAGACACCTAGCTCAGCAATTGGCTAGGGAGGGGAAGGACTTCAGTTTCTTCCGGGTAAGAGGTGGGACCTCCGAGATGAGACTCCTCGGTCTGTTTCTAGGTCTGCGACTCTCGTCGGGAGGGTGGTTCAAGAGGAGTAGGTGCGGGTTGCAATCTCAGGTCCGAACTCTAGGCGGGACTAGAAAGCTGCTTCCAACAGGGAGCGGCTAACCGTGGCGACGTCTGAGGAAGAGAGGAGTGACGGCATCCGCGGCGTTGGCGGCCACAGGAAAAACGAATGACGGTAGCGGCATCCGCGGCGTTGGTGTCTGACTTCGACTGAGGCCGCGTGAGAAACAGACAGCGACGGCGACGGTGGAGTCGGGAAATAACGGCGGCGGCGGCCGCGGCGTTTGAAGATAGCGGGATCGGGGGTCGTGAAGTCTAGAAATAATGGCGGCGATGACAACGACGTTTGAAGACGGCGTCGACGGCGGCGGCGGCCACGGGAGAAACAAATGACGACGACGGCGGTCGTGGAGTCGGGAAGCGGCGACCGTGGCGTTGGTAGACGACGGCGGCGGCGGATGCGGGAGAAACATACGACGGAGGCGGCATCCGCGGAAGGGAGGGGGACATGCAGCTGTTCCATGGCCGGCTTCCCCGTCCGGCGACAGCCGCACCATCCCACTTGAGGGAGGGGCGGCGGTTAGCAGCCACGTCTCCCTGACGGGGAGTGCACAACACTCCCCAAAAGAAAAACGTGGAGGGCGTTGACTAAGTCAGCGCCCAAAAGAGGCACGGACTTGGTCAACGCCGCTCCCAGCCATTGGGTAAAATCCCCATTGGCTGGTAGCAATCCATCCCCGCGCGCGGTATGAATTCCTCCCGCGCGCGCGGTATTAATTCCTCCCCCGCGCGTGCGGGATTAATTCCTCCCGCGCGCGCGGGATTATTCCCGCGCGCGCCACGCGGGATTATTCCCGCGTGCGCGGGAGATTATTCCCGCGCTCGCCGCGCGGGATTATTCACGCGCGCGCTGCGCATGATAATTCGCACGCGCGGTGCGGAATAATTCCCGCTCGTGCGCGTCATGCAGGATGATTTTTCCTTACTCCACACACGGGTTTTGTGCACGGTGGCTTGTTCGCGCCCTTGGCGGTTGCGCTGATCGGGACAGGGCGGTCCTCGGACTTGATTGAACAACTTTTAGGGGGAAACCTCATCATTATTGTTAAAAACCAAACATGCATAAAAAAAATTGTTCAAAAGCTCACGCAAAAAAATAAGATTTCTTATAATTTGTGTTTGCCTTTTTTTACTCGAGTATACTTTAGGTCAGAATTGATCCTAAACTAAAGCACCGTTTGGCACGGTGGTCACGGTTATGAACGTGCAGGTTAAATTGTTATTCGTTAACGCCTATCTAAAGAATTTCATTCATTTTTTATGTTCAAACAGATGATGTCATCATTAACAAATGACGGTTTAACTCATACATTTACGACCGCCACCATCTTGCCAAACGGAGCCTAAATCGCAATATAGATTTCAAGTATGCTGATTGGTTTCTGATCTAAAATGTTAGAACCGAACCAACAAGTATGTTCTTGATTTAAGGTGAATCAATCTGAACTGGCCTTAATAACACTTATATTTTTCCACTTTTCCGCACAGATAGATGTCCTTTGAAAACCCCTCCCAAATGGGTCTAGGTGAACCTACAAGAACAGGTCCTTAATTTTATGTAAATCGATTCGAACTGACCTGAATTGCACTCATTTTTTTCACTTTTCCCTAGGGTTTAATGACCTTTCAACACCCTCCAAAATGCGTTAAACATCGCCAAGCCTCCCATAACGCACGGGGAGGATCACGGGAGAAGTGTAAATTTCTTCAATATTTTTTATTTTTTACAAAATAAGTCATGCAATTTTGATATATGTATTTGTATGCTCATTTTAATTATCCATATGAATATATATTGAGGTGAAAATACAATTATAAAAAATTATTTTTAAACTATTTTTAATACTGTAATTTATAAAATTAAGTTTTTTTTAAAATGAATGAAATTACAATCCTATTTTTGAACTAAAAAAAATCCCTTGCTGAATCTTTATCAAACAAAACACTAAACGCCAAGCCTTCACTCTCACGTGACTATATGACCGTTGCACTCTTCACCGTCGCTTAAAGCAAAGAACACGATGACAACTGTGAAAGTAATAAAAATTTTTGTTTATAATTGCTTTTACCTTTTTATTTTGTATTTTTAAATTCCTTGTGAAAGAAATATTTTTTGGCGTTTGTTATCAGTTACTCATTTTTTACTTTCCGCACCCGAATGTTAATCGTAACCCGATATTTAATTTGCCGCACCCCTTTGTTACCTTAGGAAGGAGGCGCCAAGCAGCTTCAACAAGAGGAAGAGAGAATGAAACGGAAAACACAAGGAGTTGGGCCTTGGGCGCGACTGAAGATGGAATACAGAGGGGTTAAGGTTGAATCCACAAAAACACGGGGATTTTTTTTTTAAAATGAGTTGTAGATATCAAAAATGAGTTGCGATTAACAATCGCCTACTTTTTAGAGCCGGAAGACTTCTACATTCATTGATGAAGAAACAAAAGTAAATAAAAATGACGATTGTTATCAGCACTATAGTTTTGGTTATTCGCACATTTGATATCCGCAAATCATTTTTGTAAATTTATATCTGCACTAATTTTTTTGATATACGCAAATTGAATATTAAAAAAGATTGTAACAAAAATTTTGAGTTCACAAACGTTCCAACAGTGTAGGACTGATATCGAGTCGAGTTCGAGCGGTTTGGGCTCGGTTCGAAATCGAAATTTTCGAGTTGAACTCGGCTCGAAATCGACTCGAAATCGAAATCGATTTCTAGTCGAGTTGGCTCGACTCGAAATGGCTCGATTCCGAGTCAGCTCGAAATCGAATCGAGTCTGCTCGAAATCGAATCGAGTCGGCTCGAAATCGAATCGAGTCGGCTCGAAATCGAATCAAGTCGGCTCGAAATCGAATCAAATCGTCTCGAAATTGAGCAAATTTTCTCTTAATTTGTAATTGGCTCAAAATTAAATTGGGCAACCTCTAAATTTAGCTACTGAAACACTTAAAACATTCACTTTTTTTTATTTAGGTTTATTTTTTGTGATTTTTATTTAAAAAAATATTTTAATAAGTAAATAATATTTTTAATTAATTCGAGTTGATTCGAATCATTTTTCGAGCGATTCAAAGTTGACTCGAAATCAGTTCGAGTCAAATTGAATCGAATCAAATTGAGGCGAATCAATTTAATCGATTCCGATTCGGCTCAATATTCGAGCGATTTTCGAACGATTTCCGAGTTTCGAATAATATGTTCAGCCCTACAAAAGTCCATAATGTCATCCAAAGTTCTGAAAATAGGATATTTTTTTGGAAAACATTCAAAATAAAATAGTCAAATTTAACAATAAAAAGATGTCAATATTGTCTTCTTTGTAGTCAATTGCTCCACTTTAATGTTTGAACCTGAAAAGTGTGTAAAAATTGTTAAATAAATTAAATTTTTAAGTTGAATATCTATATTCTAACATAAACCTTCAATGTTGTACCTCAAGTAGTTTGCAAAATTTGGCAATCCAAATTCCTTCAATTTTACCTGATTTGTAAATCTTTAAACCTGCAAATCTTTAAAACGACAATCATACAAATTGAATAGACATCGCTAAACAAAATTTAAATTTATGTATTTTTCCCTCACTTCATTGAAAATTATCCTTTTTATTTTGGTTTTCTCTATAATTATTGTTGTATGGTGACCATACGGTCTGGCGGTCTGACCCTAGCGGCTTGAAGACCGCGCGGTCTAGCGGTTTCTCTCCAGTGGATCTGGCGGTTTCTCTCCAGCGGTTTGGTAGTCGAGATGTTGCTGATTGGAGACGGGGCGGTCTGGCAGGTTGACGTAGGCGACTTGAAGACCGGGCGGTCTAGCGGTCTTGCGTCTCCCCTAGCGGCTTGTCTTCTCTTTATAATTATTGTCGGGCGGTTAAGCTATTCGTCTAACCGCGAGACTTGTGCGGTCTGTTTTTGTATAGCTGCTTGTAGCTGTGATTATTTATCTCACATTGTTTATTTGTAATCTATCATCTCTATTCCATTTTATAAGAGGGAGACTATATCTTTGTAATACTTACTTTTTTGGATAATAAAAATTCTGTTATTCCAAATTTCGGTCTGTTCTTTCTTGTTCGCACATGGTATCAGAGAACTCGATCTTTTCCACCTGATTCTATGAGTTTCTTCTTCTCGCGCAGTTTGCCCTTTCTTCTTGTGGCCTGTTCGCGCGGCTTCCTTTTCTTCTTTGTCTCTGCCATCTGCGTACGCGGCCTCCCTGATCGCTCTCCCTCCCTATTTGCGACCTGTCTTCGCCGTCTCTCTGCTCCCTACTCTCTCTTGCTTTCGCGCGGACTTTACTTTGTTCGTGTGGTTTTTCTGCACCCAACCTGTTTTTTGTGACCTCCCTATTCGCGCGGCTTCTTTGCTGTTCGCGCGGCCTCTTTGCTCGCTGTTGAAGCCAAAATTGGCTTCTGTGGAGTTCGGGGTCCCAAAAGAGGGGTGACCGCGCACCTACTACCCTCAAGCGAAGGATCTAGGCACAAGATTAGGAACACAAGGGACAGACCCAAGGTCTCAGCGTGGAGGACCCACCGCATACCCGGAAGACTAACAAACTCTTCCCCTCCCAAGCCAAAGGCTGAGCTAAGACACCTTCGGAGGGCGCTCTCGGCCGACCGGAATATCTAAGGAGGATCTCGAGATCGACTCTCTCCTATCCAGATGTGTCTCCTTGGGTCTACACAAAATGCTCCTCACCCGCCCTACTGATGGCGCGAACTCGCCGAGCAATGCCACGACACGCTGCCCAAACTGGGCCACGAACAGCGTAACTCCGCTGTCCTAAAAGGCTGTCAACAGGCCAAGAGGGGCTTCCCGGCAACTATACCTCGGGGCCCCCACGGGGCGAGCGGTTCTCGAGAACTCCGCCCGCCTAATACGAAGAAGAAAACTACACATCCTCAGAGCATCACAGATATTAAAAGAATATTACAGGAATATGAATTCCATACTTCGGCACGCAGGCCGGCAATATAAACAAAAAAGGCCTTCGAGGGCCGGCACAAGCTTGGGCTTAAGCCCGCTACTCCCCGCCTGGTACTGCAACACCTGTACGTCAACATCTCGACAAGCGGCGGTCAGCTAAACGCCAGTTGGTTAACATAAGCTGGCCGAACACATTGCACATACCCCTTTTTCGGGGCTATGGTGCGCATTCACTGCAAATGGAAAATATACAACATCGTCGGAGTCTTCTCCGGGATCCCCAGAACATCACCAATCCGGCTCACACGTCCGGATGGGCTTCACACAGCATGCCTAAACCCGTACTCACGCTTCCGGGTGCTAACACAGTTAATTGCGGGGACGTACACGTCAACCCGTCGGAGAGCTCCCTCCCTCCACCCGTTGGTGGAGAGGGGCTTCCATGCAAATATGGAAATTGAGGGCTTCACCTGCCCAAGTAGAAATTTCGTTACCCTTGACGCGTGTTTGGCGGGGCCGCAACCGCGCTCATGGCCCGAGGCTCCACGTCTAGCATCCGTAGTAGTTGTCCGTGCCCGGATCCGACCACCGTGGGAGAGTTGAAAGCTCCGAATGATTTTCCCCTCCATGGCCGAGCCTCTCCATGGCCGGCCGTGCTCCAAGTGGCCGGCCGCTGCTGTACGAGGCCGATCCCGGCCCCAAGTAACACCGAGGAAGTCGATCCCGGCCTCCACAACTTCAGGCGGCGTCGGGGAAGCTGATCCCGACTGGCCTAGCTCCAAACGGCGCCGGGAGAGGAGCTCCCGGTCGACCTAGCTGTAGGCGGCGCCGGGAGAGGAGCTCCCGGCCGGCCTCGCTGTAGGCGGCGCCGGGAGAGGAGCTCCCGGCCGGCCTTGTTGTAGGCGGCGCCGGTAGAGGAGCTCCCGGCCGGCTTGCCTTGCCCTAGGAGGTGGCGACGAAGAGAGAACTGAGAGAGAGAGAGAGAGAGCCGAGGTGGGGTGCTACTGCTCCTCGCGGCCGGAGAAAGAGCGGGCCGGGGCGGGGTGTTGCTGCAGGCGGCCGGAGGAAAAGAGGGCCGGGGGTGGGGTGTTGCTGCAGGCGGCCGGAGGAAGAGCGGGCCGGGGGCGGGGTGTTGCTGCAGGCGGCCGGAGGAAGAGCGGGCCGGGGGCGGGGTGTTGCTGCAGGCGGCCGGAGGAAAAGAGGGCCAGGGGCGGGGTGTTGCTACTGGCGGCCGGAGGAAGAGCGGGCCGGGGGCGGGGTGTTGCTGCAGGCGGCCGGAGGAAGAGCGGGCCGAGGGCGGGGTGTTGCTACAGGCGACCAGAGGAAAAGAGGGCCGGGGGCGGGGTGTTGCTGCTGGTCGACGGGAGAGGGAGACGCGCCGGGGGCAGCGGGGCTGCTGCCGGTCGACGGGAGAGGGAGTCGCGCCGGGGGCGGCGGGGCTGCTGCCGGTCGACGGGAGAGGGAGACGCGCCGGGGGCGGCGGGGCTGCGGCCGGTCGACGGCCGAACCCTAGCTGCTCCTGGTGCCAAATCCCGATCTCCTTCCCGTTTTCCTCTTTTTTCTCCTTTTTTATTTTCTTCCTTTTTTCTTCCCTTGCTGCTGTCCCCTCTCCCATACAGCTGTACCTGATCCCCTTTTTCTTTCCTCCACACTCAATCCACATATATATATATATATATATATATATATATATATATATATATATATATATATATATATATATATATATATATATATTATAAAAACAACCCTCATCTGTAAAAACTCTGTACACGCAAAATCTCCGCATGCGTGCACGAGTGCTCGCATGAGCTCGAACGGGGCTGCCCCAAAACGCCGCTTATAGTACGTCCCGAGTGCGCCGTTTGGGGAGGATCCCGCTCGACCGGATACGGGGTTGTACACAATCCCCGCTCTTTTCGAGGTTGGCACAAGCTCGGAAAGAAATGTCCAACCCCAAGTATCCGGCGAGTGGGAGCCGACCCAAAGAAAAATTTTAGAGAAAAGCTCACTTGGAGATAAAGGGAGCTCCACACTAGGGCTTAAATCAGAGACAACTCACTATCTTGAATATGCTGTAAAATCAAACATATTTATCAAAAATCAAACCAAATTAGCAATTGACGTGGAAAGCAACGACAATACATGTTTTGAAATGCAAGAGGCTATTACTTCAGATGGGCGTACGTTTTATCAACACCAAAATTTTTTTTGAATCTCTTTCTGTAACAGTGATATAACAAGTAGCAAAATTGATGAGAAACTAGCATAAAATGAGGATTTAAACGCAGGAGCAGGTAAAGGTATAGGAGGACCGATAAATCTTAGCATACCCGCTTGATCAACATGGACAGGTAGAGATCAATCATATAATGACTTATTAACACGACCAATAATTACTCTTATAGTTCCCATCACTGCAACCTTTGCTAATCCCATAGATGAATTCACTGATATGTTCTATATGGATGTTGAAACACTAGATGATGATGATGAGGAATACGCAACAGCTTTATCAAAGATAATAATAGGTGAATCTAGCGCTGCTGAGAATTTGTAAAACGAAATGTTTAAAACATTATTCCATAATCTAGACACACGAGCTTGTAAGAACCCTTAAGCAGCAGGAAAAATAATACAATATATGTAGCTATAATCAGTAGGTTTTTGAAGATTGTCCTCCTATGATAAGACATTTAAAATCATTAGCTGGCAGAATTACTTAACGAATAAATTTTATGATAGCTATCTATTGTCGTCATGTATTCTGAGTCGTATATTGTATTATATTGAGAATTACTTTTGGTCGAGTCGTGCTCGTTGACTAGTATGTGTATTTATATTTCAATATATAAAAAACCTTCATCTGTTATAAACATACATCTATTCCAAAACCAAGAACCAGGACCTCTCCCCCACAGGCGAGCCTACGGACCTGTCAGCTAGATGAGAGCCTACGCAGCAGGTCTACCTGGGGCCGAGCCGAGCTCGGGGTGCCGATGACGATCTCAAACCAAAACCTATCCGCCACAGGCGAGCCTACGGACCTGTCAGCTAGATGAAAGCCTGCGCAGCGGGTCTACATGGTGCCGAGCCGAGCTCGGGGTGCCGATGACGATCTCAAACCAAAACCTATCCCCCACAGGCGAGCCTACGGACCTGCCAGCTAGATGAGAGCCTGCGCAGCGGGTCTACTTGGGGCCGAGCCGAGCTCGGGGTGCCGATGACGATCGCAAACCAAAACCTATCCCCCACAGGCAAGCCTACGGACCTGCCAGCTAGATGAGAGCCTGCGCAGCGGGTCTACCTGGGGCTGAGCCGAGCTCGGGGTGCCGATGAAGATTCCACAACCAAAACCTATCCCCCACAGGCGAGCCTACGGACCTGCCAGCTAGATGAGAGCCTGCGCAGCGGGTCTACCTGGGGCCGAGCCGAGCTCGGGGTGTCGATGATGATCTCAAACGAAAACCTATCCCCCACAGGCGAGCCTACGGACCTGCCAGCTAGATGAGAGCCTGCGCAGCGGGTCTACCTGCGGCCGAGCCGAGCTCGGGGTGCCAATGACGATCTCAAACCAAAACCTATCCCCCACAGGCGAGCCTACGGACCTGCTAGCTAGATGAGAGCCTGCGCAGCGGGTCTACCTGGGGCCGAGCCGAGCTCGGGGTGCCGATGACGATCTCAAACCAAAACCTATCCCCCACAGGACGAGCCTACGGACCTGCCAGCTAGATGAGAGCCTGCGCAGCGGGTCTACCTGGCGGCCGAGCCGAGCTCGGGGTGCCGATGACGATCTCAAACCAAAACCTATCCCCCACAGGCGAGCCTACGGACCTGCCAGCTAGATGAGAGCCTGCGCAGCGGGTCTACCTGGGGCCGAGCCGAGCTCGGGGTGCCGATGACGATCTCAAACCAAAACCTATCCCCCACAGGCGAGCCTACGGACCTGCCAGCTAGATGAGAGCCTGCGCAGCGGGTCTACCTGGGGCCGAGCCGAGCTCGGGGTGCCGATGACGATTCCACAAACCTAACCTAACCTATCTTAACCTATCCTAACCTATCCTAACCTATCACCCACAAACCAAACCTATCCCCCACAGGCGAGCCTACGGACCTGCCAGCTAGTAGGAGCCAGACAGCGGGTCTACCTGGGGCCGAGCCGCGCTCGGGGTAGTGCAGAACCAAGAACCAGGACCTCTCCCCCACATGCGAGCCTACAGACCTGCCAGCTAGTAGGAGCCAGGCAGCGGGTCTACCTGGGGCCGAGCCGTGCTCGGGGTAGTGCAGAACCAAGAACCAGGACCTCTCCCCCACAGGCGAGCCTACGGACCTGCCAGCTAGTAGGAGCCAGGCAGCGGGTCTACCTGGGGCCGAGCCGCGCTCGGGGTAGTGCAGAACCAAGAACCAGGACCTCTCCCCCACAGGCGAGCCTACGGACCTGCCAGCTAGTAGGAGCCAGGCAGCGGGTCTACCTGGGGCCGAGCCGCGCTCGGGGTAGTGCAGAACCAAGAACCAGGACCTCTCCCCCACAGGCGAGCCTACGGACCTGCCAGCTAGTAGGAGCCAGACAGCGGGTCTACCTGGGGCCGAGCCGCGCTCGGGGTAGTGCAGAACCAAGAACCAGGACCTCTCCCCCACAGGCGAGCCTACGGACCTGCCAGCTAGTAGGAGCCAGGCAGCGGGTCTACCTGGGGCCGAGCCGCGCTCGGGGTAGTGCAGAACCAAGAACCAGGACCTCTCCCCCACAGGCGAGCCTACGGACCTGCCAGCTAGTAGGAGCCAAGCAGCGGGTCTACCTGGGGCCGAGCCGTGCTCGGGGTAGTGCAGAACCAAGAACCAGGACCTCTCCCCCACAGGCGAGCCTACGGACCTGCCAGCTAGTCGGAGCCAGGCAGCGGGTCTACCTGGGGCCGAGCCGCGCTCGGGGTACCTCTACCCGGTCAATCTCTACCCACTACGGGACACATCTACCCGCTACGTCCACCCTCCTGAGAACGGGGGTCGATCATATAATATTCTCCCTAAGACACATTTTGATCTCCAGGACCAAACATCCTAGCGACAAGAGGGGAATGGGAGGGGACTTCTTTCATCACATGACCCTGGTCGTCACTTGGTTCCTCTTCCATAGCAATGACATTCGCCTGAGTTTTTCTGTACTGGTCACTCTCCACGCTCACCGACCATAACTGTTGAAGCCAAAATTGGCTTCTGTGGAGTTCGGGGTCCCAAAAGAGGGGTGACTGCGCACCTACTACCCTCAAGCGAACGATCTAGGCACAAGATTAGGAACACAAGGGACAGACCCAAGGTCTCAGCGTGGAGGACCCACCGCATACCCGGAAGACTAACAAACTCTTCCCCTCCCAAGCCAAAGGCTGAGCTAAGACACCTTCGGAGGGCGCTCTCGGCCGACCGGAATATCTAAGGAGGATCTCGAGATCGACTCTCTCCTATCCAGATGTGTCTCCTTGGGTCTACACAAAATGCTCCTCACCCGCCCTACTGATGGCGCGAACTCGCCGAGCAATGCCACGATACGCTGCCCAAACTGGGCCACGAACATCGTAACTCCGATGTCCTAAAAGGCTGTCAACAGGCCAAGAGGGGCTTCCCGACAACTATACCTCGGGGCCCCCACGGGGCGAGCGGTTCTCGAGAACTCCGCCTG
This sequence comes from Platanthera guangdongensis, assembly GCA_039583875.1. Classification (NCBI taxonomy): domain Eukaryota; kingdom Viridiplantae; phylum Streptophyta; class Magnoliopsida; order Asparagales; family Orchidaceae; genus Platanthera; species Platanthera guangdongensis. Next base: position 162,667,337 of record CM077166.1, read on the forward strand.
CCTAATACGAAGAAGAAAACTACACATCCTCAGAGCATCACAGATATTAAAAGAATATTACAGGAATATGAATTCCATACTTCGGCACGCAGGCCGGCAATATAAACAAAAAAGGCCTTCGAGGGCCGGCACAAGCTTGGGCTTAAGCCCGCTACTCCCTGCCTGGTACTGCAACACATATACGTCAACGTCTCGACAAGCGGCGGTCAGCTAAACGTCAGTTGGTTAACATAAGCTGGCCGAACACATTGCACATACCCCTTTTTCGGGGTTATGGTGCGCATTCACTGCAAATGGAAAATATACAACATCCTCAGAGTCTTCTCCGGGATCCCCAGAACATCACCAATCCGGCTCACACGTCCGGATGGGCTTCACACAACATGCCTAAACCAGTACTCACGCTTCCGGGTGCTAACACAGTTAATTGTGGGGACGTACACGTCAACCCGTCAGAGAGCTCCCTCCCTCCACCCGTTGGTGGAGAGGGGCTTCCATGCAAATATGGAAATTGAGGGCTTCACCTGCCCAAGTAGAAATTTCGTTACCCTTGACGCGTGTTTGGCGGGGCCGCAGCCGCGCTCATGGCCCGAGGCTCCACGTCTAGCATCCATAGTAGTTGTCCGTGCCCGGATCCGACCACCGTGGGAGAGTTGAAAGCTCCGAATGATTTTCCCCTCCATGGCCGAGCCTCTCCATGGCCGGCCGTGCTCCAAGTGGTCGGCCGCTGCTGTACGAGGCCGATCCCGGCCCCAAGCAACACCGAGGAAGTCGATCCCGGCCTCCACAACTTCAGGCGGCGTCGGGGAAGCTGATCCCGACTGGCCTAGCTCCAAACGGCGCCGAGAGAGGAGCTCCCGGTCGACCTAGCTGTAGGCGGCGCCGGGTGAGGAGCTCCCGGCCGGCCTCGCTGTAGGAGGCGCCGGGAGAGGAGCTCCCAGCCGGCCTTGTTGTAGGAGACGCCGGGAGAGGAGCTCCCGGCCGGCTTGCCTTGCCCTGGGCGGTGGCGACGAAGAGAGAACTAAGAGAGAGAGAGTAGAGGTGGGGTGCTACTGCTCCTCGCGGCCGGAGAAAGAGCGGGCCGGGGCGGGGTGTTGCTGCAGGCGGCCGGAGGAAAAGAGGGCCGGGGGCGGGGTGTTGCTGCAGGCGGCCGGAGGAAGAGCGGGCCGGGGGCGGGGTGTTGCTGCAGGCGGCCGGAGGAAAAGAGGGTCGGGGGCGGGGTGTTGCTGCAGGCGGCCGGAGGAAGAGCGGGCCGGGGGCGGGGTGTTGCTGCAGGCGGCCGGAGGAAGAGCGGGCCGGGGGCGGGGAGTTGCTGCAGGCGGCCGGAGGAAAAGAGGGCCGGGGGCGGGGTGTTGCTGCTGGTCGACGGGAGAGGGAGACGCGCCGGGGGCGGCGGTGCTGCTGCCGGTCGACGGGAGAGGGAGACGCGCCGGGGGCGGCAGGGCTGCTGCCGGTCGACGGGAGAGGGAGACGCGCCGGGGGCGGCGGGGCTGCTGCCGGTCGACGGCCGAACCCTAGCTGCTCCTGGTGCCAAATCCCGATCTCCTTCCGTTTTCCTCTTTTTTCTCCTTTTTTATTTTCTTCCTTTTTTCTTCCCTTGCTGCTGTCCCCTCTCCCATACAGCTGTACCTGATCCCCTTTTTCTTTCCTCCACACTCAATCCACACACCTATATATATATATATATATATATATATATATATATATATATATATATATATATATATATATATATATATATATATGTGTGTGTGTGTGTGTATTATAAAAACAACCCTCATCTATAAAAACTCTTTACACGCAAAATCTCCGCATGCGTGCACGAGTGCTCGCATGAGCTCGAACGGGGCTGCCCCAAAATGCCGCTCATAGTACGTCCCGAGTGCGCCGTTTGGGGAGGATCCCGCTCGACCGGATACGGGGTTGTACACTCGCAACCTATTCTTTGATGTTCGCGCGACTCTTTTTCTATTCGTGCGACCTCTTTGCTGTTCACGCGGTCTCTCCTTTTTTTTCTTATCCGTGCGGCCTTGTTCTGCTGGCGTGCCCTCTTTTTTGTCTCTCTCTTCTCTTCTATGGTTCTCTCTGATAACTCTCCCACCTTGGATGTCACTGCTGCCCGTAGCGCCGCGGTTACCTCTCTGCTTCAACGTCCGTTGTTATCCTCCCCTCCTCAACCAGACAACTATGCTCACCAGACTCAGCGGAGTGGTTCTGGTGGCCACAGCCACCAATCCGGCGGGCGTGGTCCTTCCCGCTTTCTCTGCTCTCACTGTGGCCGCACCGACCATTTGGTTGATCGCTGCTGGATGAAACATCCACATCTTCGCCCCTCTGGGGACGCTTCCACCTCCTCTTCAAAGCAGTCCTCCACGGTGGTCATGTCTTTAGGTAGTGCCCACGTCGTCATTCAAGGTAAATGGTTAATAGACTCTGGTTCTACCAATCATATGATCGGCAATTCTCAGTATTTTTCTCTCCTAGAAACACATGATCGGTTTCCCCCGATCTTTATTGCAGACGACTCTCCCTCACCGGTCAATGAGACGAAAGTGGTTCAAGTCAATCCATCTCTTCGCTTGGCGGATACTCTTTACGTGCCCCAAGTTTCCTTGCAATTTATTATCTGTTACTTTTCTGTGCAAGCAACTACAGTGTTCCGTCATATTCACTCCTATTACTTGTTATTTTCAGGATCCGGGCTCCTAACGGACGATTGTTACTGGGACTGAGAGCGGCGACCTCTACTTCTTCGACAACGTTTTCGCTCTGTCCTCCTCCTCCTCTTCTACAAACCTTCTGCAATGACATCTTCGCCTAGGTCATCCTCCTCCACGGCTTCTTCGTCAGCTTCTGCCCCACCTCCCTCCACACAGTCCTCCTCTCAATTGTGACGCATGTCAGCTTGACAAACATCACAGCTCCTCCTTCCCACCGAAGTACGGCCGTGGATCTTCCCGTCTGTTTGATCTCGTTCACTCTGATGTCTGAGGTCCTGCTCCTACCCTCACCGTAGACCGGGATAGTTCATATTTCGTAACTTTTATTGATGATTTTTCTCGCTGTACGTGTGTGTATCTCTTAAAATATCGCTCTGCATTATTCTCTGTATAGACACCTTTTTTATTTTATAATTAAAACTCAGTTTGATGCCTCTATTAAAATCTTTCGCTCTGATAATGCAAAAAAATATCTTATTCATAAATTTTTTTTCTTTCTGTATGCAAAATGAGATTGTTCATCAAACTAGCTGTGTCTATAACTCACAGCAAAATGACGTGACAGGGCACGACGGCTGGCGAAGGCCCGGCGGCGTCGGGGAGGGGCGGGTCACGGGCGCCATGGAAGGATTTTCCCCGATGGAGAAGGGGCGGTGGTGAGGGCAAATAATGCTGTGTGCGGATCAGACAAGTGCGATTATCACCTTTTGAAAAAGAAAAACACTCAAAATAATGTGCGAATAAGCAAAACTATAGTGCTGATAACAATAGCCATAAAAATATATAAATATCTTCCCATTAATGGCGTCTCCTCTCAAACGCAATGTACCTTAAAAGTAAATTTCAGTATATATTATTTACATGTATATATTTTTTATATATTAAAATATTAGTATATATTAGTATAGCATCATCAAATTTATCACAAGCTTCAAATTAATTTAATGAAAACTTTATTTTAATTTCAACATTTGAGATTTTTTTAATTTATGATATGTTTGGCACAGTGATGACAGTTGTAAACTCATGGTTTAAACCATCGTTCGTTAAGGATCACCTAACAAACATCATTCGTTTGAACATAAAAGTTGATGAAGTTTCTTAGGTGGGAGTTAACGAATGACAATTTAACACCCATGTTCATGACTGCCACCACCGTGCCAAACAGAACCTTAGACTTTGTTAGGCGCTTTGGTGGCGGTGGTGAACGCAGTGGTCATGAACTGTCGTTCGTGAACCCCCGACCTCACTTAAAAATATTGATGCATTTTATGCTCAAAACTAGTTTATTTTCTTGATAGTGGTCATAGCCTTTGTTTTACCAAGCATACATTCTATGATGACGACTTTTTTTGACCAAACTCACTCAAACAAATAAGTCATGTCAAACGAAGCCGCAATGAACTCCATCCATTTTTACTTTTAAAAATAATTTTTTTTTCTTGGTGATCGCCGTTGTTTGGGACCCTATATCTCTATCGAATATAGTATATTTGATAAAAACCCCTAATGGTCCTCCTTGGAAGGGCTAGACACACCCCATGCATGGGGTGCGAATATTCCGCAAGCCACCGCTAGCAGTGTAACCGCATAGGTGCAACCGCCTGGGGCATAACCTCTCGCGGCATGCCCCGCCGGCGGCCTGGCCCTCTGCCGCTACCCCAGAGGGGGGCAGCTTCCCGTGCATCCAAATCGGGCGGCCGATGTGGCCGCCTAATCTTGGCCTCCTCCCATGTAGGGGGTGGCCTCCAGAAATGTCCTAGATTTGGCCGCCCCATCCGTAGTCGCCGCCCCTAATAAGGGAGGCCCTTCTTCTTGCACCAGACGAGCGGCAGTTTCTGCCGCACCTCCGACCGCCGCCATTAATAGGGGAGGCCACTCTTTTCGCCCCAGAGGGGTAGCAGATTTTGTTGCCTGTCTAGCCGCCGCCTCCTTAAGAGGAGACATTCCTGCTAGCCAGGTTAGGCAGCAGTTCTGCCGCCCATCCCGGTCCCCTTCTTCTGTAACGGCCCGTAGTCCGCCACAATCAACATAAATATCCTATCTATACTCCATAAAATCATATTCAATATTTCATCCATTCAACATTTCACAATGAGCACATACATACGTATAAATTCAAATAAAAGTACATACATCAGGTTTATGTTATAGTGTTTATCTTCTACTTATACTACACATATACATTAGTTTATTACAAGTTTAAACTTTAACAAAAGCCTTTACAAAAGTAAGTGCATAACAACAAAAGTGGCTAAGCTATGCCATCAACAAAAGTAGCTAAGCATCTGCAAAATATATATATCCCCAATCATATCATTAGCGTTGTCCAGTTTGTGATTTGCCTGTACCTAAAAATGTTAGAATTTGAAACCATTAGTCTTTATTAAAGACTAAGCGAGAACAAACCTTTTTAACTTGTTGTACATGCAAAACAAGAGATGCTACATAAAACAATATGCATAACATTATAACAGTTAAAATCTAGGCCAGTAAAAGAAGTTAAGCAGTAATTACATAACATCATTTATATGAAACAGTAGAGTACAATGTAAGGACATATCAATGATCATATATACGGTACAATATGAACTATCAGGAACAGTTATAAATAACAATAACGCGTGAGATCATTTATTTCTATGCAATTTACATTAACTAGGAAATATTAAGGGCAATTGACTTTGAAATCAGTATACTTTCTCATAACTCAATCTTTGGGCCCGACCCTTCCGTGTCATCAGTATGCAAAAACAGTACGTACAACACACGTTTATGCCCTCAGGCCGACTGGTTTGGCAAAGTGGGTGAATGGAAGCTTGGAAACCTATCCGCGCTAAACTACGCGGACAGGGTTGGCGTGTTAAACTGCTAGGTCGGCAGGGATGTTGCAGGCGGCGGTTTGCTCTTGTGGCGGCCTGGGCGGTCTGTTCGCGCGGACTGCGCGGACAGCAGCGGCGGTCTGACAGGCCAGTGTATGCTCAGCAGGCGGATTACTCCCAGGAAGTAACCGGGCGGATATGAATGTTATCCGCGGAGTCCGGCAAGAAGCGGACTGAAGAACTGGAGCTCGGCAGACGGTTTGGCAGTTGCCTTGGTCTTGCTCTAGTGAAGCGGCAAGTGGAAGCCGCGGAGACCGCCGGTCAGCGTGGACAGAAATTAGAGGTCGCCCGGTATGGCGGGCTAGATCCAGTGTCCGCCAGTAAGTGCGGACTGGCCCTTGTGGCCAGCGGACTGGACTTGGTGGGAATTGAACCAAGTCCAGGTTGGCTCAGTCCGGGGAGATCGCGCAGTGGAGCGCGGGCTGGTTTCTCAGTCCGCCTAGCGTAGTAGAAGGGCTTTGCCTTGTTTGCTAGCTTGGGGAAATGCGGACTGGAGAATTGCTTGTGCCAGAGCGTGCGGACTGGAGCCGGAGTCCGCTGAGTCCGGTTAGCCTTGTGATGAGGTTATGGACTCAGGAGTTGCGGACTGGAGTCTGCTGTTAGCGGATTGGATTAGCGTGTCTGCTAAGTTCGGAGATGCCTTGGCAATAAGGTAATGGACTTGGGATATGCGGACGGAAGCCGGGTGTCCGCTGAGTCCGGCAGGTGCCTTGATGGCGAGGCCGCGGGCTCGGGTTTTGCGGGCTGATGCCTTGTCCGCAGAATGGCGGACACGGCTGTTGTGGAGTCCGGCTGTGGTGGTCCTGGTTTGGTCCTCAGGCGACAAGGCGGGCTGGATATTGGAGTCCGACCTTGGAGAAGCTGGGGCGGATTGGTTATCTACACAGGAGCGGCGAACTGGTAGGTGTGTCCGCGGGCTATGCGGACACACTTGTTCTAGCTGCGGGTTGTGGCGGTGATCCTATCGGCTAAGACGGTGACCATACTCATCGTCGTGCCTATAAATATGGACCCATGTCACATCAGGAAAAAAGGAACCTAGACCGAAGTAAGTGAACAGTAATTGAGCTCGCGTAAGTTGCTGCGGTCTGGACTTTGTGTCTGCGCGGATAGACAGTTGACCCGGTTGTACTGTGCAGGTTGTGCGGATAGCGCTGGAAGCCAGGACTTGGCTCTGATTGCGGTCAGGGACAGTGCGGACTCTGCGGTTAAGCAACAGGCGGTAAACAGCAGGTCGCGGATAGCGACCAGGCGGTCTTCTCTTTGGCGACTTGGTTCGGGGTTCAGGAAGTCGCCTGCTTCAGGCGGACTGTTCCATTCGGTGACGTAGCTTGTGCGGTCTGGCGGCGTGCAGACCGACGGTGAAGAGCTAAGCATTGGAATAAGGGTGAGTCCGCGCGGCTTGGGTTGCGGTCTGGCGACCTGGCGGACTGAGCGGACTCCACAGCAGTAGGTCGGCGGCTTGTTGATTGAGTCCGCGCGGCTTGTTTTTTGTTCTTGTCTTTGTAACTGTCTCTGCTCTCCCGGTGTTGGTTGTTTGGTGAAGCATGTCTCGCCATGTATGTCTCGCCTTGTAAAGAAGTTTGCTCTTGATCAATAAAGAAGCTTTTGCTGCATGTGTTGCTGGTTGTTACTGCTTTGTTGAGATAACCTCTGCTAACTCCACGATCCGGGAGAACTTTCAACATTATAAGTGGGCGTATTCTCCTTCGGTTTGTTGAGTTTTCAGCAGGGTATCCAAGGGGGCGTCTGCGGTTTGTTGAATTTTAACATGGTATCAAAGCGAGGTTGTTGGAGTGGTCAAGCAGTGCTCAATGGAAGTAGTTGCTCGTATGTAGAGGAAACCAGTGGTAGAACCATGGCAGTGGAGGATGCAAGCTGTCTTGGTATTGATCTTCTTACAGAGGCGAACTGTGAACGGTGGAAGTCCTGTATGAAGAGCTTTCTTCTTGGAGAGGACCTTTGGGAGGTTGTATGCGGAGCAGGAAGACAAGAGGATACTGTTGGCAATGCTGAGGCGATGAGAGCTTGGAAGGAGGCAAATGCGAAAGCGGAGTCTATTCTCAAGCAGGTGATCTCATCGGAGCTCTTGGACCACATCAGTGGATGTCGGTCAGCTGCGGAGGTCTGGACTTCCCTTGATGGGTTGTTCAGGAAGGAGGTGAAGGTTGTTGCTGAAGCTGGTCCCTCTACTTCGTATCAGGAAGAAAGGAGTGCTTCTCCTAGGCGTGATAGGAAGAGGAAGGAAGGACCACGGTGCTATAAATGCAAGCAGCAAGGTCATCTTCGGAAGGAGTGCAAGGTTGTCTTGCTCTCGGCGAACGTAGCTCAGGTAGGGAGGAAGGAAAAGAACGTAGTTGGGATTTCAACTAGTTCTGGAGTTGATCGGAGGAATGCCAGTGATAGTGCAGCTATCTGGCATGAAAGACTGGGGCATGTAGGGATGGACAAGCTGAAAGCAATGACGGAAAGAAGACTCGTAAGAGGCTTGCCTAGATTGTCATCCTATGGCGATGGTCGGGGGTGTGCGGGATGTCAGGAGAGAGTGGAGCTTATCGCTTCATGGTCGACAAAGCACAATCCAGATGTAATGCACCATTGGCGGTTGTCCATTGTGCTCTGGTAGGACCGACCGTCACGGCCAGTCTTGGAGGCAGCAGGTTCATGCTGATATTGGTTGATGACTATTCTGGGTATACTTGGGTATACTTTATGAAGAATAAGTCCAGCATGGTACGCTTGTTTGTGGAGTTCAAGAAGCTTGTCGAAGGCCAGCTTGGCCGGAGGATCAAGGTGTTGAGGACAAGTTTTCGGTGGTGAGTTTGCTCAACCGAGTTCTCACGCTTTTGCAGGAAGCAAGGGATCCAGATGCAGCTTTCTTGTGGACATACTTCACAACAGGGTAGTTTTGCAGCTCGGATGATCCGTTGGTTAACGGAGACCTGCAAGTGTTGGCTTCGGAGTAAAGGCATTCCGAAGGCTCTTTGGGCGGAGGGACTAGCCTGTGCTGCTCATGTCATCAACCGGATGCCTCTTAGTCCGATCATAATGAAGACTCCTTATGAGCTGATGTTCGGAGTGAAGCGCCCTCAGTGAAGCACCTTCGGGTGTTTGGATCTACCTGCTATTTACACTCTCCGGGTGATCTCAAGACAAAGATAGTCTTTGTTGGGTATGATGAGCAGAGAAGAAGATGGAGGTGTATGGATCCTGCGACGAAGAAACTCATAGTGTCGAGAGACATTGTTTTTGATGAGTTGACGCCGTATTGGGGTAGCTCTTATGTGGAGCTAGAGATAAGCAGGTCAGATGGTAGGGCTGAAGGAGGCTGCTGCTAAGAAAGTGGAGTTACCTGAGTCACCAGGTGTTCCAGGTTATTCTAGCTCCGGGGCAAAGGCGTCAGAGTCGGAAGAAGAAGGGGGAGCGATGCTCCAGGACCTTCTGGCTCGAAGGCGGAGGCTTCCAGTTCAGGAAGCAAGGGAGCGATGTTCCAGGCAGTTCATTTTCAAGAGGGGAGTCTTCTGGTTCAGGAAGCAGGGGGAGCGTTGCTCCAATGCTTTTGTTCCAGTAAGGAGGCGTCTTGTTCAGAGAGCAAAGGGGGCATTGTTCCGGGTTTGCCCGGGAACGGAGCTGGTTCAAAAGCAGCGGAGGTGGTTAGCCATGATCAGGTTCTTCGGAGATCGAAGAGGATCAGTAAGCCACCAGCTCAATATAGTGAAGGGAACACGGCGGACTTGGTCCCGTGTTTCCTTTTAGCCCTCAGGTCGAGCAAGGGACTTCTGGCTGTGATGACCCCACTAGAATCAAGGAGATGGTTGACACCAAGTCTGAAGAGGTGATTTCTCTCAGAGATAACAAGGCTTGGGCTTCTGTGTCCAAGGAAGTTGGTGATACTCCTGTGATGCATGAGTGGAGGTTGAAGCTAAAGAAGGCAGAGGGAAGCATGGCTCCTTCTTGGAGATGCTGGAGGGCTCCCTCATGGTCCATGATATGCGGGGCGAGGACTATGTCTTGGACATCTCTTCGTAGATGCTATCGGAAGGACCAGGTGCAAGGTTACGGGAGCTGCTGGAGTTATTCACCACTTCTCACTTCAAGGGGGAGTGTTGAATCTGTGAAGTGAAAGTGGGTGAATGGAAGGCTGGGAAACCTATCCGCGCGGACTACGCGGATAGGGTTGGCGGACTGCTAGGTCGCAGGGATGTTGCAGGCGGTTTGCTCTGTGGCGGCCTGGGCGGTCTGTTCGCGCGGACTGCGCGGACAGTAGCGGCGGTCTGACAGGCCAGTGTATGCTCAGCAGGCGGATTACTCGCAGGAAGTAACCGGGCGGATAGGAATGTTATCCGCGGAGTCCGGCAAGAAGCGGACTGAAGAACTGGAGCTCGGCAGACCGGTTTGGCAGTTGCCTTGGTCTTGCTCTAGTGAAGCGGCAAGTGGAAGCCGCGGAGACCGCCGTCCAGCGTGGACAGAAATTGGAGGTCGCCCGGTATGGCGGGCTAGATCCAGTGTCCGCAGTAGTAAGTGCGGACTGGCCCTTGTGGCCAGCGGACTGGACTTGGTGGGAACTGAACCAAGTCCAGGTTGGCTCAGTCCGGGGAGATCGCGTAGTGGAGCGCGGGCTGGTTTCTCAGTCCGCCAAGCGTAGTGGAAGTGCATTTGCCCTGTTTGCTAGCTTGGGGAAATGCGGACTGGAGAATTGCTTGTGCAGGAGCGTGCGGACTGGATCTGGAGTCCCGCTGAGTCCGGTTTAGCCTTGTGATGAGGTTATGGACTCAGGAGTTACGGACTGGAGTCTGCTGTTAGCGGACTGGATTAGCGTGTCCGCTAAGTCCGGAGATGCCTTGGCAATAAGGTAATGGACTTGGATAAGCGGACGGAAGCCGGGTGTCCGCTGAGTCCGGCAGGTGCCTTGATGGCGAGGCTGCGGGCTCGGGTTTTAGCGGGCTGATGCCTTGTCCGCAGAATGGCGGACACGGCTGTTGAGGAGTCCGGCTGTGGTGGTCCTGGCTTGGTCTCTGCGGCGACAAGGCGGGCTGGATATTGGAGTCCGGCCTTGGAGAAGCTGGGGGGCGGACTGGCTATCTACACAGGAGCGGCGAACTGGTAGGTGTGTCCGCGGGCTATGCGGACACACTTGTTCTAGCTGCGGGTTGTGGCGGTGATCCTATCGGCTAAGGCGGTGACCATACTCATCGTCGTGCCTATAAATAGGACCCATGTCACATCAAGAAAAAAAGGAACCTAGACCGAAGTAAGTGAACAGTAATTGAGCTCGCGTAAGTTGCTGCGGTCTGGACTTTGTGTCCGCGCGGATAGAGAGTTGACCCGGTTTGTGCTGTGCAGGTTGTGCGGATAGCGCTGGAAAGCCAGGACTGGCTCTGATTGCGGTCAGGGACAGTGCGGACTTTGCGGTTAAGCAACAGGCGGTAAACAGCAGGTCGCGGATAGCGACCAGGCGGTCTTCTCTTTGGGGCGACTTGGTTCGGGGTTCAGGAAGTCGCCTGCTTCAGGCAGACTGTTCCATTCGGTGACGACGCTTAGCTTGTGCGGTCTGGCGGCGTGCAGACCGCGCGGTGAAGAGCTAAGCATTGGAATAAGGGTGAGTCCCGCGGCTTGGGTTGCGGTCTGGCGACCTGGCGGACTGAGCGGACTCCACAGCAGTAGGTCGGCGGCTTGTTGATTGAGTCCGCGCGGCTTGTTTTTTTTGTTCTTGTCTTTGTAACTGTCTCTGCTCTCCCGGTGTTGGTTGTTTGGTGAAGCATGTCTCGCCATGTATGTCTCGCCTTGTAAAGAAGTTTGATCTTGATCAATAAAGAAGCTTACGGGTGCTGCATGTGTTGCTGGTTGTTACTACGCTTTGTTGAGATAACCTCTGCTAACTCCACGATCCGGGAGAACTTTCAACATTATAAGTGGGCGTATTCTCCTTCGGTTTGTTGAGTTTTCAGCAGGGTATCCAAGGGGGCGTCTGCGGTTTGTTGAATTTTAACACGTTTATGCCCTCAGGCCGACTGGTTTGGCAAATCATTTGTATCATTTGATTTATGCATGCAATTTCAATTAGCCCTAAACATAACCTCGTGTCGACAAGTTAAAATTTAGATAAACAAAAAGTTATGTATGATATAATCCCCTCAGATTTTTCCTTCGCCTGCTTGCCTTGTAGCAAGGCCATACATATAAGCGAGCAATATGTTTTCAGTGATAAAAAAAATGTATTCATGATGCGATATGCCATACAACTCTCATTTTCATATCGTAGAAATGGTGCAAATAAGGAAATATACTTGAAATAAGCATAAATAAAAAAGATAAGTCTCACCTTCATTGTTTCCTTTCCGGTGTCACGCCCAAAATCATCGCCGTGTCTACCTTGGGAATGCCATCATTCGCGATAACTGTTTTGAAATCGATTCATTAGGGGTCATTTGTATCGGGGTTGCACCACATTAGAACCACGATGTTGATACTTGGGGTTGACTAATCCTTTGTGTCAAAATTTGTTTAAAAAGTGGACAAGGAGTAAGAGACAACCCGCGCATTCATAGAAATTGCTGGACTGTATAATACTTCACTATAGTAACCGGCCCATATACAAATTAATGAATTTTCAAAAGCAATCAACTAACAACAATGGTAACCCCCAAACGAAACTGAAGTTGGACTTTTAAGAAACAATATATGCTGGCCAAACAAAGACCAAAACTCAACAGTAAAAGGACCTCCATAAACAGGCAAGTCAACCTCATCAACCGACCAGTCGGATTATGAAAAAAAAACGAAACAAATCATACTAGATCATGAAATAATTATATCACCCACTAAGAATAGTAATTGCAGTCATGACCGACCAAAAGAACAACATCAGGAAGAAGCAATGGCCTCTCAAGGGGGAAAGGATTTTCCCCAAATTATTGGTAACTTATCTAAGCACATAAACTGCAGAAATCAAGTAATATAGGTCAAGCAACAAAACCCCAAAATGATCTCATGGTAAGTAAGCAAAAATCAAACCAACTTCGCCGATATAACCCCAAGTATCAAACTACCCGGCCAAGAACACCAAGTGAATAAAACTAAGAGATTAGAACTCCAAAAATACCAAAGAACCAAAGAAAAACAGGAAAACTGTGCTTATAATGAAAAGAAGGGGATCTGGGCATTACCTCCAGTCAAAATCAACCGAGTCCAAGTACCCCCAGCTCAAACGAAACCAAACAAAACTTTGTTTCCAGCGATAGGAAGGAGGATCATGGCTGATATCAAGGAATATTGAGAAAGAGAGAATGAAGGAATGAAGGAGATGCAAGCTCCGTGAACCCCGAGTGTCAAGTCCGCTCGGTAAAGTTCCATGAGAAGGATAAGGATTAAGAATATAAAAGAGTACCATCGTTTAAGAATTCCACCGCCTCATGCAAATACCCTTAACAGCCTTAATCAACACCTTGATTACCAAGCCACATAACCACGGATTAAAGGTTAAATAATAGTGAAGCCGACCAAAACTGATAAGTGTTCCACTATTCCTGTACATATATGTTTATATATAGAGAATTAGACAACACACCGCCATCCTTTCAAATAAGGGCATATGTATTTTACCAAAACGAACCAAGCTCCACAAAACTATAAAATAAAGTTAATATAAGGTGAAGCCGATTCGTCACTGAAATTATTTATATCATCATAGAGGATTTCATTTCTCTCTCTCTCTCTCTCTCTCTGTAACATATACGAATTTATGCATACCAAAATTATCGCGTGTCACATCTTCGCCCAGGACCGGCGGCAAAATGTGCCACCGGTCTTGCTTCCTCCTCCATCAGGGGCAGCATTTTTGCCACCCAGGACTGACGGATTTTCTGCCACCCGTCCTGTCGTTGTACCCGTTAGGAGCGGCTTCCTCGCTGCCTGTAATGAGTGACATATTTAGCCTTACAGGCGACGCTTTCCTGCGGGCCACCGGCCTCGCCGGGCCGCCCCTCCCCTTGCGAGTGGGGCAGTAATTTTTCTGGTGAGGGTGGTTATGAAAGTTAGGGTTAGATCTGATATACTCTAGAGGGGGGGGGAGGAGGTGAATAGAGTATCTTGAAACTTTAAGGCCTTTTTGCTATAAATAAAAAACAGTTCAAAGATAAAGTGATCTACCACAGACACAACAAATATAAACTAATATCACAGACACAACAACCTAACTAGCACAACCACAACAAGAGTAAAAGAAAAAGATGGCAACCAGACAACACAAGAATTTTATAGCGGTTCCCCAACCTGGGTACATCCACTCTTCTACCACCCTGATAGGAATCCACTCAGGTTTTTGATGAGGTGACTGCCACCAATGAGCTTTTGATCAGGTGCTCAAAAACCAATCCAAAGTCTTTTGATTAGGTGACTTGCAACCAGGAATAACTTTTGAAGGGAGTTAAAAACTCTTTTTACAGTGGGGGATGAGAGAGTGATGTTGTCTTCTCTTTCTCAAATACAACTGAAAATACTTAAGTGGATCTTTGATGTTAACAAAGCTCCCCCTGAGATATTGATTTGTTCAGAAAGGTTGGAGCTTTGCTTCAGGGTGAGTAGGTCTTCAATCCTTTAGCCTTGACCAGAGGTGCTCTAGGAACTTCTTGAATGATAAAGTTTTGTTGTCCTTGAAGAATCCTGGAAAGAAGAAGGAAGAAGACTCTTGATTTTGAATGGAATGTTCTTCTTCTTCTTCTTCTATATCTTGTGTTCTTTCTCTGGTTTGGGCTTGTTCTTTTCTCTGTTACTGTATGATTGCTTTCTATGTCGTGCTCTACTGGCCCTATTCAGTATATTCTCTGTATTCTATGTGGAGAAGGAAGAAGAAAAATCCCTTTATATTTTCTGTGAAATCTTCCTTCTGAATTTTTGAATTCCTTCCAGCATTGATTGCTGACGGCCTGGAGAATATCTGCATTGATTGATTTCCCAAACTGTTCCATTGAAAAACGGCAAGTAATAATCCTGATGAAGACCAAAATCAATGTTGCGTCTAACGGTAATATTCAGAGAATATTAAGCATTGATTATTCAAGAATTACTGCAATAAACTAAGGGCAGAGGAGAGGAAAAGTCCATGTATGAAACTACACAGAAATCGTCGACCAAAGAACAGAATTCGTCGACCTGGGCCCAGAGTTCGTTGAGCTGAGAAGTTATGTTCGTTGACCAGATAATAGTTGTTCATTGACCTGAGATCCAAGATCGTCAACCTAAGAACAGATAACCGCTTTGTCTAGAACCTTGCCAATTCTCTGCATCAAGATCGTCGAGCTGAGATTCTAACTTCATCGACTGGAGTTCAGTGAAATGTTTCTTGGACTTAAGAATGTAGATGTAAAGTGTCCCGAAATCGTCGACCTGAGAATTAAGTTCGTCGACCTGAGAACTGCTAACAACTACTTGATACAACTTGTCGAAATTATGGTCCAAGTTCGTCGAGCTGAGAACATGAATTCGTCGACTGGAGTATGATTCTGGACTTAGAATATTTTAAGTAGAGTATCCATAAATCGTCGACCTGCACATTTCTACACCAGTTCCATCTCCTGCACATTCTCCACCTCCGTCCTCTCCTCAAATAAACCTCACCGCAATCCAATCAACTGAAATCCCATGTTCCCCCATTCAGGAATCCATACAACACTCTCCTTCCCAATCACCACAACCATCCCCACATCAATCCCCCATTCCACCTCATTTAACTATCACAGATCCTAACACTTTTATCTCCTCCCGCATATTCAATCTTGTAATTCCCCCATTATCCCCACATCAAGAATCCATCCCCACAACTGAAATTCCATCTTCTGCACCTGACCACACACACCAAGATATGTCTAGTGCATTCTCTATTTATTCTAATTGTGGTCACCACAGTCCCTACTCCTCCATTGCTCCAGAAGCCCTTTATTTAAATTTCTCTGATATTGCTAAGGATTTGCTTGCTTTCATCTCTCTCACTCTTCAAAATCTTCTCACTAATGCTCTAGCTCCTCTCACTGCTTCCATCCGAACTCGCTATGCCACAGTTACTGCTCTATCCCCTGTCCCTTATTCTGGGGGACTGGCTCTAGAGCCTTATACAGCCAGTCATGGGGAGATGATTTATGATGAAGAAGTTCCAGTGAATGTAGCAACAGAAACACCATCAGCAGCAAAAGCAGAAGCAGCAACAGCAGAACTTGACTGTTTCATGACTGACTCTTCAGAAGATGTAGCTGATCCTTCTGACATAATAGATTTAATAGAATCAGATACTGATATGGATGAGCCTATTTTGGCTGAGATAGACACCGTTGGTGATTATATTATAAATCCCATAGTTAATCTTTTGAAATTGTTGAGCATGTTTGATACAGCTCATTTGAACTTTCTGCCAGAAGACTACAAAAAGCCATCTTTGGCTATAGTCCCCTACACCTCAACAATAAGCCCCAAGGTTGCCAAGCAACTGAAGGCTAGTTTTGCCATTACAGAAGTCCCTGTTATTTCATCTCCACCAAAAGCTGCTCCCGTCATTACTGCATCCCCTCTCAGAGACATTTCTGCTTCAACTTTTGTTATGGATGACTCCCCAATGCCTGATATTGATGAATTGATCATGGCTGAAATAGAAGAAGAGAATAAAACAATTGCTGAAAGCACTGTTGTGTAGAGCTCTCCTACTCTAGCTCCTTCCCAGGCAGAAAAGCCCTTGATATCTGCAGAGGCTCTAAAAGAGATTAATGCACTATATGATACTCCTCAAGACTCCTCTAATGATGAGGATGATGAAGAGGATTCTGATGATGAGCTTAAGAAGAAAGTCTCCAAGAAGAGGAAAGCTCCTCCACGTCCTGCCACAAAACCTAATCCAACAAATGATACTCCCTATTATGTACTTCAGAAAATCACAACTTACAAGGGCATGGCAGCATGATGTGGTTGTCCAAGAACTAGCAGAAAGAAATAAAGAAAAGCAGGAGATACTTACCTCCTCCTCAAAGATTCAAGAAATACCCTCCTCCTCCTCCTCCACCTGCTGCTGGTGCTTTAGGCACTTCATCTTAGATGACTACCCATTATCAAACATATCAGAGACACCAGGTAGGTCCTCCTCCTCTTCAGAAAGCAGCCAGCAGAGGCATTATTCATCAGACAAACAACATCATCAACAACAACAGCAACAAATCACTGAACATCAGAAAGTTGAAAGCCCAAAGAGACCTGCTTCCCCTCCGGTACCTTTTGAAGATCCAAAAATAGCTACAACTGCAAGGATGGCCAGATTCCAGGAATTGGTTGGCCTATCCATGATCAACAAAGAAAAAGCCGAAGGAAAAGTTTCTTCTGAATACACTACCATATCCAAATACAGGAAGGAAGCGCTCAACAGGTTTGCTAAAGCTAACAAATTTTTTAATGTTTATGACTACATGAAACTGCATCCAGAAGCTGTAGTGCCAAGGGCTACCTCCCTTAATATCATTGGAGCTATTGATATGACAATGACAAAAACTCAAGCAGCAAACCCAAATAGGGAAATCAAATTCACACAGCCTGGTGACAAAGCTGAGGAGGTTAAGCCAAAGGAGCTCAAGAAGAAGAAATAAACTTTAAATTGTTTAGTCTCTTTGATTATTTAAAAAACTATATGTTTATATTCTTGATACAAAGCTCTCTGTACATATATATCTACTACATGTTTTAAAATTTCCTGCCAGAAATATTTTCTCTTGCTTTGTAATTATTGTGTGTCTGTATTTAGTGACCTCACCCAAATAGGGGGAGATTGTTGGATCCCTAGTTAGATTTGGGCTAGGTTCACTAAACTAGGATCATTTGACCCAACATGTATAGCTAGGGTCATGTTTGTGTCCTAGAGTCTAGGCCATGTCCTTAGAGTCAACATTGCATTGACCAGCCATCAATAGACTGTAGAAGACTGTAGACTTAGAGAAATTTCAATGACTCAGGAAATGAGTTCGACGTTCGTCGAACTCAGCTCGACGAAAGTCGTGCTCAGCTTAACGAACTCAGAGACAATTCCCTAGGCTCAGCTCGACGAACTTAGTTCTCAGGTCGACAATTTATGGATACTCTACTTCAAATATTCTAAGTCCAGAATCATACTCCAGTCGACGAATTCATGTTCTCAGCTCGACGAACTTGGACCACAATCTCGACACGTTGTATTAAGTAGCTGTTAGCAGTTCTTAGGTCGACGAACTTAATTCTCAGGTCAACGATTTCTGGACTTAGAATATTTGAAGTGGAGTATCCATAAATCGTCGACCTGAGAACTAAGTTCGTCGAGCTGAGTCCAGAGAATTGTCTTTGAGTTCGTCGAGCTGAGCACAACTTTTGTCAAGCTGAGTTCGACGAACGTCGAACTCATTTCCTGAGTCTTTGAAATTTCTCTAAGTCTTCAGTCTTCTGCAGTCTGTTGATGGCTGCTCTATACAATGTTGACTCTAAGGACATGGCCTAGACTCTAGGAAACAAACATGACCCTAGCAATACATGTTGGGTCAAATGATCCTAGTTTAGTGAACCTAACACAAATCCAACTAGGGATCCAACATGTTATTTTCGGCCAGGGCGTTTTCATCATTTGTGTAAATATGACGATATGCGTGCTTTGAACGGAGCGGTTTTATTCGTCCAGCCGGTGGTTATGGGATGAAATTACCGCTCTGCCCCTCTTAAAATCTATAAATAGACCATATTTCCCACTCAACCTTAAACAGAGCAATTCTATCCATTTGTTCGTGTCATTTTTCCGACGAGTGTGGTTATTTTCTTGGTAGCGCTCATAACCTTTGTTTTATCAAACATTCATTCTATGATAACGACATTTTTGACTAAGCTCACCCGAGCAAATAAGCTGTGTCAAACGAAGCCTTAATGAACTCCATCCATTTTTACTTTTAAAATTAATTTTTTTCATGGCGACGACAGTTGATTGGGACCCTTTATCTCTCTCGATTATAGAATATTTATTAAAAACTCATGATGGGACCTCCTCCAGGTGCAACCGTTAGGAGCATAACTTCCTGTGGCATGCCCGCCGATGGAGTGGCCCCTAACTGGGGCGGCCCTTCTTCTTGCTCCAGACATGCTATAGTTTCTGCCGCCCCTCTGGCCGCCGCCCCTAATAGGGTGGCCACTCTTCTCGCCCCAGACGGGCAACAGATTTTGTTGCCCGTCTAGCTACCGCTCCATTAAGGGGAGACATTCCTACTAGGCAGGATGGGCGGCAGTTTTGTCACACATCGTTGAATTTTTTGATGAGAAAGTGACAACTTGGGCGGACTATACGCACGGGCTGGGAGGACAGAAATGGCGGCATGGGCGGACAGAAATGGCGGCCTGGGCGGACAGAAATGGAGGCTTGGGCGGACTGACCGCGCGGACTGTGCGGATAGGATTGGCTACTAGCCAGGTTGGCTAGTTGTTCTGTAGTCGGCTTGTTCCCAGGATGTAATCGGGCGGATATGATTGGTATCTGCGAGAGATGAGGACTCATCTGGAGTTCGCCGAGTCCGACATGTTGTGGACTCTTCCGGAGCTCGCGAGTTCTGCATAGGCTTATGTATTAGACTTGCTTTGGAGACGTTTGGTGTAACCGCGAAGTTCGTTGGTGTGCGGGCTAATGTTGAGTCTGCCATGTTGTGCGAACTGATTCATGAGTTTGGAGGTTTAGAGTCTGCACTATGGACTCTTGGTGGTGTGGTCTTGTTCTCTTTTGAACCAAGTGCAGTTGTGCATAGTCCGCGAGTTCGCACGGTTATTGCAAACTGCTTTTCTTTCCGCCAAGCTTAGCAGCTTGTCAGCTTGGTATAGTTGCGGGCTCGAAGTATGCGGACTGGAGCTTTGTCCGTAGGATGTTGCGGACTGGTGGATGTATCTGCATTATCCGCAGGTATAGCGGACTGATCTAAGTCCTGGCAATAAGGCAGACTGGTTTCATGTCCACGTTATGCGGATACACTTTGTGCTCGCCGCGAGATGGGTGGTGTTCCTATCGGTTAGGGCGGTGACCCACTCCTCTCCACGCTTATAAATAGGACCCCCTATCACATCAACAGAACGACCAAATGAACAGTAAGTGAGCTCGGGTGATTGCTGTAAATAGATTTTTCATATTCGCGCGGTTTGAAAACTTGACCGGTTTTTGCTGTGCAGATTGTGCGGATATTAATGCTGAAAAGCCAAAGATTTGGTTCTGACTTAGGTCAGGGACCAGTGTGGGCTCTGTAGTTACAATCGGTAGTTAGCAGCAGGCTGCAGCTTGCAACCAGGCGGTCTTCTCTTTGGCAATCTTTCTCAGTTAAATAAAGTTATCCGCTCCTGGCGGTCTGTTCAGTCCAGCACCAGCTATTCATGGGTAATCTGGCGGCTAGGAGACCTCGCAGTTAGGTGGTAAGCAGATTGCGGGCATAGTTTTTTCAGCATTGGAATAACAGGGTGTCCGTGTGGTTAGGTTTTGTTCTGGAAACTTAGCTGCTTCAGCTTACTCCGTAGATCAGTTCGGTAGAGTCGACGAACAACTTTTTCTATCCGTGCGGCTAGCTTTTGCCTTATTTTTTATTCTGTCTGGTGCATTTGCGAATCATGTCTCACCATGTATGCCTCGCACTGTAAAGATTTTTGATAGCACAAGATTTTCTTGCTCTTTTGTTTGCATCTGGTTTACTTTGCTTGGTTTGGTTGAGTGTTCCTGCGACCTGGTTTCCCATTTTTTGTGTTTCATAATTTTTTACATGGTTTCAGAGGGAATAGAGGTTTGAGCAGTGATTAACCGTCAGACTTGATTTTTTGCTTTTAGAAGTCAAGTAGATCGATGTTTAATGCAATGAAAGGTGGATTTGCAAGGGATCTTGGAATTGAACTCTTGACATTGACCAACTTCAAGAAATGGAGGTCATGTATGGAGAGTTATCTTTTGAGCAAGGACTTTGGCAGGTCGTATGCAGAGACAAGAGGCAAGAAGTTACTGCTGTCACTGGCAATTCTGAAGAGGTGAGAGCTTGGAGGAAGAAAAACACAAAAGAGAAGTTTACTCTTAAGCGAGTTATCTCACTAGAGCTCTTTAACCACATCATAGGATGTCGGTCAGCTGCTGAGATTTAGACTTCCATTGATGGGTTGTTCAATAGTAAGAATCTAGCGCGACTACAATTCTTGAAGAATGAGTTGGCGAGAGACACTCAAGGAGATTTGTCCATCTCAACGTTCTCCCTGAAGATGAAGAACTTATGTGCTGAAATTTCGGCATTGGACCCTGATGAGCCGATTTCAGAAGCAAAGCTCAAGAGGCACATAATCTACAGATTACAGAAGGAATATGTGGCCTTCGTTACTTCTGTTCAAGGCCAGTCCACTCATCCATCATTGTTGGAGCTGGAGAACCTGCTGGTTTCACAGGAAAGCCTAGCAAGGCAGATGGCTGGAGTTACTATCTCTGAAGGAGGTCGTGAGGCACTCTTCTTAGGGAAGAAGAAGATATGAGACAAGAAGAAGATGCTATATACTGGCAATGGCCCTTCAACTTCTTATCAATATGAGAGGTGTGTTGATCCTAAGTGGGATTGGAAGAAGAATAAAGGGCTAATGTGCTACATGTGCAACAAGCCAGTTCACTTCAAGAAGTACTGCAGGGTCAAGCTGCATCAGGGGCACGTTGCAGATAAATAGGGAGCTGGTTCCAGTGCTGGTGAAGGAGGATGGGGAATGCATTTATGATGGGCACGTGTGTCCGTGCTTTGTCCGTCATCAACTACCAAGATGACTGGATCGTCGACTTAGGGTGTGGTCATCACCTCATCGGGGATATGTCGAAGTTCTCTTCTCTGCAATCATACTCTGGTAATGAAGCTATTATTACTGCTGATGATATAGTGCATGTAGTTGAGAAAGAGGGAGTTGTTTATTTAGGTAGTGATAAGGGTCCACTTACCTTGAGGAGTGTTTATCACGCACCAGGCATGAAGAAGAACTTCTTTTTAGTGACCAATGCGATGGACGTGGACTATCACATTCTGTTCGGCCCGACAGAAGTGAAGTTTCTCTGTAACGTTTCAGCGGTGAAAGCTGACGTTGCTCATGTAGGGAGAAGGGTAAAGGACTTGTTTGTATTATCAACAAGTTCCTATGTTGATCGGATGAGAGCCAACGATAACGATGCTATATGGCACGAGAGGCTGGGACATGTCGAGATGGATAAGTTGAAAGCTATAACGGTGAAGAGCCTTGTGACAGGCTTGTCTAGATTGTCATCCTTCGATGACTGTCATGTATGTGCGGGATGTCAATATCGTAAGGCTAATCATCTACAATTTGACAAGTCACAGACCAGGTGTAAAACACCATTGTAGTGCATCCATGGTGATCTGATGGGTCCGACTGTCACCGCCAGTCTTGGAGGCAGTATATATATGTTGATTTTTGATTGATGACTACACGAGGTAGACATGGGTGTACTTTATGAAGGAGAAGTCAGACGCGTTCAAGTTGTTTGTAGAGTTCAAGGAGCTAGTGGAGGGTCGGCTTGGCCTGCGGATTAAGAAGTTGAGAACAGACAACGAAGATGAGTTCGTTTCAAATGAGTTCTCTAACTTTTGCATGAAGCACAAAATCCAAAGAGAGCTCACTTGTGCGCATACTCCACAACAAAATGGAGTAGTAGAGCGGAAGATCCATCATCTGACGGAGACCTGCAAGTTTTGGTTTCATGTCAAAGGCATTCTTAGGTCTTTCTGGGCGGAAGGGATGACCTGCGCAACTTATGTCATCAATCAGATGCCCCTGAGTCTGATCAACATGAAGACACCTCATATGATGATGTTCAAGGAGAAGCCCAGTATTGGACACCTTAGGTTCGGGTTGACCTGCTATGTACACGTTCCTGATACTCTCAGGACTAAGCTAGATGCAAAGGCGAGGAAGCTTGTTTTTGTGGGCTGTGATGAAAGGAAGAAGGGTTGAAAGTGTAGGGACCATGTGACAAAGAAGTTCGTTGTCTCCATAGACGTGGTCTTAAACGAATTGATGTCGTATGGGTGTGGCTTATCTATGGAGCTACAAGAAAGCAGGTTGAACGATGGGCCGTAGGAAGCTGGTAAGGATCTTCTAGTAGAGCTGCCTGTGTCACCAGGAGCTACAAGTGTTTTTAGCTCTGGAGCGGAGGATTCTGGTTCAGGAAGTAGGGGGAGCGATGATCCAAGTATGCCCGGGAACGATGCTGGTTCAGAAGAAGCAGTGGAGGTGGTAAGACATGGTCAAGTTCTTCAAAGATCGAAGAGGACCCTAAAACCACCGGCTCAGTATAGTAAAGGGAACATGATGAGCTTTGTCTCTTATTTCTTCGCAGACTCTTTGGATAAGAGAGAGCCTTCTAGCTTCGAAGATGCCACTGGATTCAAGGAGTAAGATAATGTCGTGGATGAGGAGATGGTTGCCCTCAGAAGGAACGAGACTTGGGATCTTGTGCCCATGGTCGATGGCTTTACTCCCGTGGCACGCAAGTTTGTGTATAGGCTGAAGAAGAAGGCAGATGGAAGCATCAAGTGACATGACATGGCTTGTAGCTTGAGGGTTCTCCCAGCAGTACGGAGAATACTATGAGGAGATGTTTAGTCTAGTTACAAAAATGACTTCAGTACGGGTGGTGATTGCCTTGACGACTTGCCAAGAATGGAAGATGTGGAAACTTGACGTAAATAATGCTTTTCTTTATGGGGAAATTGAAAAAGATATCTTCATGGTTCAGCCACCGTGGTACATATCTGAAGATCATCCAGAAAACGTCTGCAAGTTCATGAAGGCCCTTTACGGCTTGAAGCAGACGCCTCGTGTAACGCCCCAAATTTCATAAGGTGGGAGATGCTTCTCTGGGGGTTATTGCTCGGCAGTATCTAGTTATTGTTGGCGGTAGCTCCAGGGTTCGCGTCGAGATCATTGAGTTCTCGAGAAAGCGTTGAGTTCTCGAGAAAGATTTTACCGTACGGCGGAAACTTGTTACCGCGCGGCGGTAGCCGGGAATTATTCTAGCAAAGTTCTTGAGAAGCTATCGCCGGCGATAATGTTATCGCTGGCGATAGCGGGGCAAATTTTATTGATGGAGGTCTCGGGATTCTACCTCACGGCGGTAGCAGTTAGCACACAACGATAGAGGTAGGTGTTGTGTCGTAACCGACATCAGCTACCATGCGGCGTTAGCCTCCTATTGCGCGGCGATAGTGAATCTGTAACGGCATGGCCACGTGTCGGCCTGTGATTGTAATGTGCGGGCAATGCGCTCGAAATGAGGTGTTGAATTTAGGTACCACGAGGCAGTAGCTAGTTACCGCGCGGTGGTAGCTTTATATAAAAGCCTGGTTCAACCATTTTCACTTCATTTTCTTTGGACTGAGGTCTTGGTATCAATTTCTTGGAGGAGAAGCAGCAGCGCCGGAAGTGAGATCTCGCCACTATTGGAGTTCTGAAGCTCCGATTCGCAAGGCGAGTCCAAATATCTGAGGCAAGATCGTTGCGGTCGCATTCATCCGTCTAAATCTTTGGCATGACACCGAAGAGAGTCCAAAGGGTAATGATTCTCTACTTGGACATGTGAAGTCCTCTTCCTTTTGCATAGGAAACCCTCTCTTGCGAGCGTGCGGTGAGCTTGAGGTCTTCCTTAGGGTAGATACGGTGTATCCCCATAGTTTTGCAGAGCGTGAGGTCTTCCTTCAGCTAGATACGGTGTATCCCCATAGTTTTGCATTTAGAGTTCGTAATCAAAGTACGAACATAGGCATGGTTTGTCAAGCTCATCCGGACGGGTTGGTCAGATTGGTGATGTTTTTCATTATGCTTGTTAATGGCCGGATAAGTCTCCGTGATGCTTATTTTTTGGGATTCTATGCGGTAGATTACAATAGGGAACCTTGGGGGCTAACTCCAAGGGGCACTCAGAAAACTGGGCATAAATGCATTTCTGCCAGGTACCGTGCGACAGTAGTCCTACCGCCGGTGGTGGCTCCTTGAGAGCTTTGTTTGAGGTATGTGTTGTGGAGAGCTAGGGCCAGTGTTTGAGTCCTGTGCCGTGGAGACTTGGGACCTGTGATTTGGGGCTGAGAGCTTTGAGAGCCGAGCTTGGTGGTCTGAGATCCATCCGTATATCATAATGGGGTTATGTATCATCTGGAGAAATTGGAAGGGGGAGGCCGACCCGCATCAAGGCTGTTTGCCCTGGCGATGTGAGCAACGGGAAAAGGGCCGAACCTACCTAGTAGATATGTCGAGCATCCGTGGGTAGTGTTACCTGTCGCTGACATAGTTACATGTCTTAGGCCTTGCGCAGGTCGTAAAGACTACCAAAATGCTCATGTTTATTCCCATCTTATGAACGATGGTGAGTCCCTGGCTTTTGTCCAGACACCGAGAATATGCCCAGAGAGCACGGGGTGTGTGGCCGTTCGTGCCTACGCCTGTGGTGAAGTGTGCTTAAATTGCACTTTCATTGCTAAGTTTGGTTTTACTAATATATTACAGGGAAGGAGAACCGCTGCCCCAAGTAAGGGGTGGGGTCGTTATAATTTGGTCAGCTTTAGCTGACCGTTGCTTTTTTGTTGCCACCCTTTGGTGGATTGTTCTTATGCAAGAACATGTGAGCCAAGTGTCAAGTAGTGGGCTAAAGCCCTTGATGTTGTGCTGGCCCTTGAAGGCCAAAGCGAAGTGTTTTCCTTTACTATGTTCATGTGTGGTCGGCCTGCGTGTCAAAGTCTGTAAAACACTTTAATTCAAGTTGAATATTGTAAGGCCTTAAGGCCGAGACTCCGGGTGTATTTTACTTACATTCTATTTGGGGCTATAGTGGACATTCATGTTTTGTGATGGGTTCTTCCAACTGATTTAAAAGCTGCCGCTAGAATGCTTTGTGTTAGGATTCGATATTGTTTCTTAGTAATTTGGTATTAATATGTAACCCCAATGACTGTCCGTGGAATATGGCGTGGGGCCCTGGCCGGACCTTCTGTTATATTTCATGTGACGGATGGGGGGTGTTACAATTTGATATCAGACTTCGATGTCAGTCTTTCTTATATGAATTCATGGGCAAATTCTTTTAAGGGGTGGTGAGCATATGTATGTGCATCATCGTTATAACATGAAAAGACCCATGAATGTCCATTTAAGAATAAAAATACACATGTTTGAGGAACCTGAGTGTTCCGATGATTGCATTTTGGCAATCTGTCTGTCACTTAATCAAGTATTTTCACAACTATAGGTAACTAGGAGCGGTGCGGGGCAGTTACATCAACAACACTCCGCAGGGAGTATTGCGCTTAACGACGTGCCTGTGACCCCTCCTTCTGCTGAGACCATCAGAATGGTAGCGGAAGCAGTGTTCACTACGATTAATGCCCAACATGGAAGGCATGTGCAACCCCCTGTCCATGGGGTGGCTTCAATGCCGGTTGGTGCTCTAGAGCAAGTGGTAAGTAGAAGATCATCGGATCAGCAGTTGAACATGCTTTTGGTGCAGGGGACGCACTCTGTTGACGAGTAATTGCATGTGTTTGTCATGTTAAGGCGCTACTTAGGGTTTGAGTAGGAGGATGAAAAGACTATTGGTAGGACCTAAGTTATTAGGATTCCGAGCATTGGTGGAGTCGGCTAGATCGTTGGAAGTAGATTTGGGAAAAGTCCACCAAACTCTAGTGTGCAGGGTACCGAACTCTGAAGTTTCTGCAAAGTCTGAATACCACGGGAGGTGGCTTAATAGGCCTAGAACATTTACTGGTCAATCTCCATATGCTTGCTGTACAACCCCGTATTCGCAAAAGGGGGCCCCCAAACAAGGCGTGAGACTTGGTGTACTTTTTTAAGCATTTGGGAGTTCTGCACTCCTGGAGGCCAATTTTGGGTGGATCTGCATGATATACTAGTAGGGGGAGGAAAAATATGCCTCCCCCAGGCCCTTTTTCTAGGGTGGGTGCGGCGAGTTGGTCAGCACCCGCCACAGCTTGCTAGGTGTGGGGTGGGAGCAGCGGGATCGACTAGAGGCCATGGTCCCTCCCCCGGTACCCTAGCCATACACGGGGCAAGATTGATCGAAGGCCGGGATCTTGCCCCTGCTTTGCGGCCTGGTGGGGCGAGACCGGCCGGAGGCCGGGATCTGGCCCCTGCTCTACGGCCTGGCGTGGCGAGACCGGCCGGAAGCTGAGATCTTGCCCCTGCTCCGCGGTATGGCAGGGGGAGATCGGCCGGAGGCCGGGATCTCGCCCCTGCTCCAGGGCCTGGCACAGCGAGACCAGCCGGAGGCCGGGATCTCGCCCCTGCTCCGCAGCCTGGCGAGCGAGACCAGCCATAGTCCGGGATCTCGCCACTGCTTTGCAGCCTTGCGGGGCGAGACCGGCCAGAGGCCGGGATCTTGCCCCTGCTCTGTGGCTTGGCGGGTAGAGACTGGTCGGAGACCGAGATCTCACCACTGGTCTGCGGCCTGGAAGGGTGAGACCGGCCGGAGGCCGGGATCTCGCCCCTACTCTGCGGCCGGGCAGGGCGAGACCGGCCGGAGGCCGGGGTCTCGCCCTTGTCCCCAGTTCTGCGGGATTCGCCCGCTCGCTTGGCCCCAAGGTGGAGGAGGAGTGGAGTGGTTTACCCCCGACTCGCCTCAGGTGTCCAGGGAAGGTGGGGGGCATGGTCTAGCCTCCTTTTACCCCCGGACCTCTTTTGGCTGTGTTTTTACCCTTGTGCCCCTAGGGGTAGAATTACCTCTTTCCCCCGGGTGTGCATGTTTTCTATTGGCCCATGGCATTTTTTCCTTTGGGGTATTTCTGAACTTTTGGTCCCTGAGTTTGGGATAACTATAAATAGACCCTCAGGGGTGCCTTAGAGGACAGACTTCATCATCCTCTCTCTTCATCCTCCAAGGAACCTAGCTCAGCATTGGCTAGGGAGGTTGAGATCTCTGAGGTCTTCCGGGTATGAGGTGGTACCTCTACGCTAGAGCTGAGGGTCTATTCCTAGTTTTCCGAGCCTTTGGTCCGTGACATTCACCTTAGTGCAGTAAGTGTGAGGTCACCCCTTTTTAGGGACCTCGAACTCCACAGAGACTGATTTCTCGATTTCAACATCTTGGTGCGGTGAGTTTGGAGGGTGACCAGCACAGAAGATTTTGGGAGAGTGTCATGGCTGGAGATCAGGGAGGTAGTGATGATCTCGGCGAGCTCCCTAACACAGGACCCTTTGTGGGAAGAGAAGAGTTCATGGCATCCATCCAAGGCATCATGGAGATGCTGCGAAGTATTGTTCCTCGAGGTAACGGCTCAACTCCCACGCCTCAAGACTTAGATCTCAAAGGTATTGGCGAGACTGCTCCCAGGGTTCTCGGCAAGCTGTCTCCCAGGGACCTAGGAGAGATGACCCCAGCAAGGGGAGAAGGAAGTGCACCAGGATGAAGGCCAGGGAAGGAGAGGATGGGAGAGGGGGTCGAGCGAGACCTCACCGGTCGGGAATTGTTTCCCAGCCTGGTGAGTGCTAGCCTTCCAGGAGAATAGGTCGCGCGATTAGAGGTTGCGATACCACCACTCAGGGGGTCACCCTTCAGCTAGCTGATCATCTCTGCTCCCGTTCCCGAGGGGTTTAGAGAACCTGACATGGCTTACTATACCAGGAAGGATGACCCCATCCAGAACCTACAGTGGTTTGAGGATGTCGTCTCCATCGGGCTGATGACAGATACCTTCAAGTGCCACCTCTTCGCGATCATGTTGAAGGACAAGACAAAGGACTGGTTCCACCAACTCTCACCGAGATCGATCTACGGGTTCGAAGACTTGAGCCGAAGCTTTCAGCTTTGCTTCTCTACCTCTAAGAAGAGAAAGAAGAGTCCTGAGTCCATCTTCCTGATAAGGCAGGGGGCTGAGGAGTCGCTAGCCCATTACGTTGACAGGTTCTAAGAGGAGATCCTGGATATCCAGGAGATGCCAGGGAATGCCCTTTAGATGACATTCACGGTGGGGTTGCATGAGGGGTTCTTAAAAATGAGCCTGACAGTTGGCAAGGTTAACAGAGGCAGAGTCGAAGGAGCAAGGTGGCTCGAGGCATCAGGAGGGGAGAAGGAGAGAGGAGCAGAGAGCTTAGGGGCTCCAAGGACCTCAAGAAGGTCAGGAGCCAGGTTGGAAGCAACAGGGAGGACCCGTTCAGAGCTCAGGAAGAGGTGTCATCCATGGTGGGGGGATTTTCATGGAGGCCAAGGGAGGTTCAACTTCCAAAGGTAAGCCCCTAGGCAGCTCCTACCCCCACCGCATCAAGCGATGATGATTGGTCGAAGGGAGAGGAGGAACCACACGGGAAGAAGAAGAGTCAGAGTAGAGTTACCCTACTGTGAGTTACACCAGGAGGAGGGCCATGCAACAGCTACTTACCTGAATTTGTGGAGTTGAGAAGGACAAGAGCTCCGACACCACAACCTCAACAATCGCAAGATCCGGTACAGATTGAAGAAGTCCAACCCAAGACGGCAGAGGAGAAATGTGAGGACAGGATTGATATGGGCACCTGGGGAGGGATCCGATGATGTATGAGGGAAGAGGGAGGTAGGGAAGAAGTGGATCATCTCTTGTAATGAACTTTGCTTGCATTGTATTAACTATGATTGATGAGAGGGACTGTCGGAAAACCTTTGTGATCCATGAGTAGACCTTACCCCGAGATGATTCCGCCTACCAGGCTCCCACTAGCTGGCAGGGCAGGTTAATCTCTCGGAGGGGTAAGTAGACCTTACCCCAAGATGATTCCGCTGACCAGGCTCCCACTAGCTAGCAGGGCAGGTTGATCTCTCGAAGGGGTGAGTAGACCTTACCTCGAGATGATTCCGCTGACCAGACTCCCACTAGCTGGCAGGGCAGGTTAATCTCTCGGAGGGGTGAGTAGTTCTTACCCCAAGATGATTCCGTTGACCAGACTCCCACTAGCTGGCAGGGTAGGTTGATCTCTCGGAGGGGTGAGTAGACCTTACCCCGAGATGATTCTGCTGAACTGGCTCCCACTAGCTGGCAGGGCAGGTTGATCTCTCGGAGGGGTGAGTAGATCTTACCCCAAGATGATTTCGCTGACCAGGCTCCCACTAGCTGGAAGGGCAGGTTGATCTCTCGGAGGGGTGAGTAGATCTTAACCTGAGATGATTATGCTCACCAGGCTCCGACTAGCTGGCAGGGCAGGTTGATCTCTCAGAGGGGTGAGTAGAACTTACCCTGAGATGATTCTGCTGACTAGGCTCCCACTAGCTGGCAGGACAGGTTGATCTCTCGGAGGGGTGAGTAGACCTTACCCCGAGATGATTCCGCTGAGCAGGCTCCCACTAGTTGGCAGGGTAGGTTCATCTCTCGGAGGGGTGAGTAGATCTTACCCCGAGATGATTCCACTGACCGGGCTCCTACTAGCTGGAAGGGCAGGTTGATCTCTTGTAGGGGTGAGTAGACCTTACCCCAAGATGATTCCACTGACCAGGCTCCCACTAGCTGGCGGGGCAGGTTGATCACTCCGAGGGGTGAGTAGATCTTACCCCGAGATGATTCCGCTGACCACGCTCCCATTAGCTGGCGGGGCAGGTTGATCTCTCGGAGGGGTGAGTAGACCTTACCCCGAGAAGATTTTGCTGACCAGGCTCCCACTAGCTGGTGGGGCAGGTTGATCTCTCGGAGGGGTGAGTAGACCTTACCCCGAGATGATTTCGTTGACAAGGCTCCCACTAGCTGGCGGGGCAGGTTGATCTCTTAGAGGGATGAGTAGACCTTACCCCGTGATGATTCCATTGACAAGGCTCCCACTTGCTGGCAGGGCAGGTTGATCTCTCGGAGGGGTGAGTAGATTTTACCCCGAGATGATTCTGCCGACCAGGCTCCCACTAGCTAGCAGGGCAGGTTGATCTTTCGGAGGGGTGAGTAGATCTTATCCTGAGATGATTCCTCTAACCAGGCTCCCACTAGCTGGCAGGGTAGGTTGATCTCTCGGAGGGATGAGTACACCTTAACCCAAGATGATTTTGCTGACAAGGCTCACACTAGTTGGCAGGACAGGTTGATATCTCAGAGGGGTGAGTAGACCTTTCCCTAAGATGATTCCGCTGACCAGGCTCCCACTAGCTGGCAGGGCAGGTTGATCTTTTATAGGGGTGAGTAGATCTTACTCCGAGATGATTCCGCTGACTAGGATCCCACTAGATGGCAGGGTAGGTTGATCTCTCGTAGGGGTGAGTAGACCTTACCCCGAGATGATTCCGCTGACCAGCTCCCACTAGCTGGCAGGGTAGGTTTATCTATCGGAGGGGTGAGTACACCTTACCCCGAGATGATTCCGCTGACCATGCTCCTACTAGCTGGTGGGGCAGGTTGATCTCTCGGAGGGGTGAGTAGATCTTACCCCGAGATGATTCCGCTAACCAGGCTCCCACTAGCTGACAGTGCAGGTTGATCTCTCGGAGGGGTGAGTAGACCTTACCTCGAGATGATTCCGCTGACCAGGCTCCCACTAGCTGGTAGGGCAGGTTGATCTCTCGGAGGGGTGAGTAGTGTAACATCCCGACTTTTATTGGGCCACCAGAGCCCTAGTGGGCCCAATAAAAGTGACCCGAACCCTACCCATGACCCGTTGGGAGATAACCCTAAACGGGAAATAGAGCTAGAGAACTCTGAATTGAGTTCTGTCAGTCCATGTGACTTCGTATAGCCAATACGAGTGCATCGGAACTCGTCCGTTGGACCCCGAGGTCATATAGTGAATGTGACCATTTCTCGTAAAACGCAACGAGAGCAGATTTTGGATATCGAGTTAGAGAACTCCGAATTGAGTTCTGTCGATTCCTGTGACCTCATATAACCTAGATAGGTGCATCGAAACCTGTCACGTCACAATCCGAGATTTAACGACAGTTTTAAACAATTCGACCATTTTAGCACGTTGTGTAACAACCCCATCCGTTCATATGGTATATTCTAGAAGGTCCGGCTGGGGCCCCACAGTACATATCACAAAACAGACGGTGAAGGTACAGGATGATACCAGAGTAGCGCATCGCACCTATCACAAATCATTGTAGCGAAAGCCTAGACTACAACTGGAACTCCTCATGAATGCCCAAATATAAAACTCCACATTTTATACGACATAGGAATGTCTTACAACAAGTACAAAGAGTTGGCCTTATGTCCTTACTTGGCTTTCAAACAGTGGCCTAAATAGATTGGCGCGCAGGCCGACCACAATAAAAGAAAACACACACCATAAGATATAGCCTTTGAGGGCTAAAAACAGTAGCAGCAACAACAGCAGAAACATCAACCTCTATACGTCCCGCTCGGCTCTCCAGCACCTGTACAGGGACAATCCACCCAACGGTGGCAAACAAAAGCAACGGTTAGCGTTCAACTGATCAAATTATAACGACCCTACCCCTTCTCTCGGGGCAGCAGTATTCTTCCCTGCAGGCATATCAAATCACAAGTATGGCAATATATCATCAAAATGTGCTTTCACGCACACAAGCCATCACAACCGTTCGCCACCCGGCCCAACGGTCCGTGCACTCAGGGCACATTCTTGGTGTTCTGGCAAAGCTCTTGCCCACCACCGTATTAGGGTCACAACCTAACGGT
Source organism: Platanthera guangdongensis (assembly GCA_039583875.1). NCBI lineage: Eukaryota > Viridiplantae > Streptophyta > Magnoliopsida > Asparagales > Orchidaceae > Platanthera > Platanthera guangdongensis. Next base: position 162,699,590 of record CM077166.1, read on the forward strand.
AAATCTCTTGAGCATTTACTCCATGGCGTGCAGCCAGAGTTAGTCTTCCTACACCGGGATGGCCCGTAGCCCCCCATTGTGTCACGGCGCGCAGGCCGAAGACTCTTGCTATGCGCTCCAACAGACCGCACCTTTTGGTCTCACGTCGGACGGACATAGCGCAGGTCGGATCCTCCACCCCCGTTGCTCAAATCGCATTGCCTTCTCCGAGTACAGCATACTCGTGGCTATATCAAAGGCGCGGGTTATAACGCCCCGGATTTTTTGATTGCGTACGCATGATGGGTGTTACGTTGGCTTTGAACGTTGTTCGAGCATGGTTTTTCCCGCGGGCTTGCGAGTGGCTGTTTTGGTTGCCGAGTTGCACGATTCCCCAGCAAACTGGAGTCCAAATTGGGGACTCGGTGAGGCCTCTTAGGGAATGTTTGCACTTTTTCGCGCCCGGGAAATGTTGCTGAAAGTGAGTTGCTGGTACAGGAAACAAAAAAAAGGGTAAAAAGTTCTTAAGGCAAAAATGGTCTAGGACGACACAGGAACATTTTTCAAAACAGGGAAAAATGGTCGTTTTTGTGCGAGACACGCCCCCTGACACGGGCGTGACCCAGGCCGTGACCTGGGCGTGACCTCCTTGACTCGATGAATTTTTTTCTTGCGTCGAGTTGAGCTCGACGAATGGGGTACACGCCCCGTGACACGGGCGTGTCACGGGCCGTGTCCCGCTTTGTCGAGTGTCGAGTATCGAGTGTCGGGTGTCGAGAGAGGGGACACGGCCTGTGACACGGGCGTGTCACAGGGCGTGTCAAGCTGTGTCGAGTGTCGACACTTTGTGTCGACGAGGTGTCGAGACACGAGCTACACGCCCTGTGTCACGGGCGTGACCGACCCGTCACGGGCGTGTACCCGGCCGTGTACCGTGTGGATAAACTTGGATTTGCCGACTTTCTGCGCCGCTTATGGTACACGCCCTGTGTCACGGGCGTGACACAGGGCGTGACCGCCCCGAAAATCGAGTTTTTCCAGATTTTTTTTGCCGTTCATTTCCTTGATTCTGCATCTAACGGTCCAGCTCTGTTCTGGAGGAAATAAGGCCGAAACAGAGAATTGTCTTTCTCATTTCACCTTCTCTTCATCTTCTTCTTCATCCTCAAAGAGAAAGCAAGAGAGCAAGGGAGCAATCAAGGCAAGGAAAGAGAGGAGCAGCCGTCGCGGCATCGTCTCGGTTCAGGCAAGCGGTGTTCTTCACCCTTGCCAATCTTCTTTCTTGATTTTGATTGTGCCAACATAGTTAGTGCTTATCTTTCAAATTCCCTTGCTTGTTCTTCTTGTGTTGAGTTCTTTCTCACTAGCTTTCTGATTATGCTTTTGAATGTCTTATACTCCATGAATATGATTTCCATGCTTAGTTTTCTTTGGTTATCAAGTCTAGGATAGGTTGCTTCATGTCATTTATCTTATTCATGTGACTCATGTGGCTCTATTTATTCATGTTCATGTAGCCTTTTTCTTGCCTAATCATGTGATTTGTTCTTGTTCCTCATCATGTATTTCATGTAGATTGTAGATTATAGCTTAATTACTTTTCTAGCAACTTGTCGTTGTTGGGTACATTGGTCAAATGTACCTGATTTGAAGAAGCCTCACCCAACTCAATGATATACATCATAATGTATTTGATGTATGTTTGAGTTACTTGTGCAGGTTAAGAAATCACTGGACTGAAGCAAAAAGTTTCTAAGTCCATGTGTCGACACCCAGAGGGAAAGTGTCGACACTTAAGAAAGCTTGTGTCGACACCCAGACAAGCAGTGTCGACACTTGGAGTCATTGTGTTGACACCTGGGATGTAGAGTCGACACCAGACAGAAAGTGTCGACACTTGGAGCTGTGTCGACACTCAGTGAAGAAAAGTGCAGACAGAAAGTGTCGACACAAGGAGCTGTGTCGACACCCAGTGAAGCTGTGTCTACACCAGAAAGTGTCGACACTTGGAGCTGTGTCGACACTCAGCAAAAGTCTGCAGAGTCTAAGTACAAGTGTCGACACTCAACACAATGTGTCGACACTATGCAGAAGAGTCAGCACTTGAAGTAAGTGTCGACACTCAACACAATGTGTCGACACTCAACAGAAGAGTCAACATTTGAAGTATGTGTCGACACCCAGAACAATGTATCGACACACAGCTGAAGACTCAACACTGGAAGAAAGTGTCGACACATGGAGTTGTGTCGACACTTAGCAAAGAACAGAAAGAACAACAAATTATTCTAAGTACAAGTGTCGACACTATGGGAATGTGTCGACACTCAGCTGAAGTCTCAACGACAAGAAGGTGTGTCGACACAAGGAGCTGTGTCGACACTCAGCAAGATTCAACATAGAAGACTATGTGTCGACACCAAGAAGCAGTGTCGACACTTAACAGATTCAACACAAGAAGATGTGTCGACACAAAGGAGATGTGTCGACACATAGAAGAATTCAGCAAAAGCTAGAAGAACAAGTACTTGTGTCGACACTCAATTTCAGTGTCGACACATGTAGAAGAATCTGTGTCGAGACATACAAGGAGTTGTGTCGACACCTTGTAGACTTGTGTCGACACTTACACAACATGTGTCGACACTTGGACTATAAGTGTCGACACTTAAAGACAGAAAGTCTCGACACTTACAAATTGTTAGAGATTTTCAAGAAGTGACTGGATGACTTGACAGCTGCCGTTCCAGCCGGTCTACAGCAACTGTCAGAGATGTCAGAAGTCAGTTATGAACCGGACCAGCCGGTTACCATGAAGAAGGCCTATAAATAGGCATCCACAGTTTACAGAAACTGTTGTTGTGGTTGTTGAAGTTGTTGATCATATTGTTGAAGTAATCATAAAAGTGGTACTCAAAGTATCAACACAAGAAGATCTTGCAGTTCAAGTGCAGATCTAAGAAGTTGGAGAGAAAGGGCTCCATCCAAGAAATCAGCCTCTGGAACTAGGCTGAGAAGAAGGATTCAGATTCAATTCTGATTCTTAAGTAGCAGAGGTCAAGGAACAACTGCAGAGGATTCAGTCTTATTCAGTTCTACTCAAGAAGCTTTGAAGAAAGCTAAGTCAGATTGGATCCAGCTGAGTTCTTCCAAGAACTCATCAAGAATCTCTAAACTCCCCTCTTATCTTTCTGAGTTGTAGAGTTATAATTTGTAATATCTTTTTAACTTGTAGGATCCATTGGATCTGAGTGATTGTAAGCCTATATTTATAAAGGCTGAGGGTAGGGCTCGTTTGCCTGAGTGTAGGAGATTGAGATCTCTGAGTGTAGGCCTTGTTGGCTGAGTGTAGGCCTTGGTTGGCTGAGTGTAGGCCTTGATTGGCTGAGTGTAGGCTTTGGGATAAAGCTGAGTTGTAAGGCTTTGGGCCTGAGGTGTAGGAACCAATTTGGGTTCTGAGACAGTGCAGGAGTTTGGCCGAATCTAGTACACTGCTAGATAGGCGAAGGGGGAAAGTGGATGTACCCATATCTTGGGGAACCACTATAAATCACTGTGTGTTGTACTGTGCTGAAATTGTTGCTGTGTTTGCTGTGTTTGCTGTGATAAACTAGTTAGATTGCTGTGATATAATTGATTGCTGCCAATAAAGTTAGAAAAGGATTAGGTCACCTATTCACCCCCCCCCCCTCTAGGTGTTTAGGTACCATATCTTTCAAGTGGTATCAAAGCGAGGTTCCTCAAAACAAGGACTAACAGTCTGAGGAGATCCTGTTTGGCAGATTCAGTGTAAGGCATTACACAGTTTCAAGAAAATCAAGAAAATCAAGAAACATGGGTTCTTATGAGAATCACAAGGAATTGGGTTCCATGAAATTACCCATATGCAGAAAGGAGATCTTTGGGATCTGGAAAGAAAGGGTAAGGCTATTTATGGAAGCCTCTGACCCTAGAATCTACATCACAGTTAAGGAAGGGCCTTATGTGCCAATGAAGATTTCAGTATTGGATGCAAATCAGAGAACTCCAAAGGATTTCTCTGAGATGACTAAGGATGAAATTGTCCTGGCCACCATGGACAAGAGGGCACAGAACATAATAGTGAGTGCCATTGATGATGCAACTTTTCAGAACTTAATTCACTGTAAAAAAGCAAAAGAAATGTGGGATACCCTCATTGTCTATATGGAAGGTTCTGAAGAAGTTAGGCAAGATAGGAAGTCCTTGCTAAATCAGGAGTATGAAAGCTTTAGGCAAGGAAAGGGTGATAGCATCACTGAGTGCTATAAGAAATTTTACAGAATAGTTAATGAACTCATGTCTTATGGAAGAGAGTTCAGTAACTATGAACTAAATGACAAGTTCTTAAGGTCCCTAACCAAAGATTGGGACACCAAGATCTGTGCCATAAGAGAAATGGCTAAGTTGGGGGAAATTCCTCCCCCTACACTGTTTGGCATGTTATTGTCATATGAGATGCAGTTGACAGTAAGAAAAGAGGAGGAGAAATCAACAAGGACTGAGCACAAAGAAAGAACTGTTGCTTTCAAGACAGAAGTTCCCAGAAAATGCAGGAATAAGTCTTTAACTCCACCTCCAGAGGTAGTTGAATCAGAGTCTGATGAGTCTGTCAGCACAAAGTCTAAGAGCAGTGAAAGTGATGAAGACTTTGCTGCTTTCACTAGACACTTTCAGAAGTTTTTGAAAAAGAAACAGTGGATGTCCAGGCCTTCTACATCACAAGGAAAGGAAGACTCTTATCAGAAAAAGAGGTCTTCAAAGAATGACAAGAAAAGGACAAAATTAAGCAAGGCAACTGGTTCAAAGATTGTTTGCTATTGCTGCAATAGACAGGGACATGTTATTGCAGATTGTCCAGAGAAGAGAAAGGAATCTGGTGACAGGAAAAAGACTCACTTCAAAGGGAAGAAAGAAAAGTCTTTTGTTGCTAAGAAGGAGAAGACTCTATCAGATATCTCTTCTTCAGAAACTGAGTCTGAGGCTGAAGCCTACATAGGGCTGTTTGCTGAAGAAGAAGAGGAAGAATTCATGCAGATCTTGGAGTCAATTTATGAACAAGAAGACAGTCATTGCGGGCTAATGGCATTGACAGAAAGTGCCAAAATCCTGGAGCAGCCAGGACCCAGTCAGGTACAAAGTTCAAGTTTAAATTCAGTTTCTTGTTCTAGTTCAGAATCAGATTCTTCTTCATCAAGTGATGAGAATATATCTGAGTCTGAGGAAGATATTCATCAGCTTATAGATGAATATAAGGTACTGTTGCAAGCCTACAAAAAAAGCAAGACCCTAGCCAAAAGTCAGGCAAAGGAAATTGCTGATCTTAAAGCTGTTGTAACATATTATGAGAAGCAATTTGATCAAAAACTAAATGAGGTAGCCAGGCTGAAACACATTACTGTGATTCAGATGGGAACTATCACTTTTAAGAATGATCAAATTAAAAGACTGGAGATCAATCTTCAGAAAGAGAGAGAGCTTGTTGCTAGGTTTTCAAAACCTAAATCAGTGCTACCTTTAATTGATGAATTTGTTCATCATAAAGGCAAGGCTGGACTGGGTTTTGTTAGACCTGCAGGGACTGAGCTGTCCAAGTTTAAGTCCAAGGGCAAAGCCCCAACATTCAACAAGTCTGCTGTAGTCAAGACAGCCAAGGCAGTACCTAAGCAAAGGTACAATAAGTTTGAATGCTGGTGCTGTGGCAAAGTTGGCCATTTTGCAGTGGACTGTTGGCACAATGTGAGTGCCAAAGTGAGTTCCAAACTATCTGTTGGAAAGCCAGTAGGTAGGTTTGTCAAATTGCAAACTAACAATCACCAAGGACCCAAGAATACTTTGGGTTCTAAGGTTCATTAATTTATTTTGCAGGTGAGTCCAAGTGGCCATACCCCTACATGGTATTTGGACAGTGGATGTTCCAGACATATGACTGGAACTAGGGGACTACTGAAGGACTACATTCCAATCAAAAATGGTCCTAAAGTGACCTTTGGTGGTTCTGAAAAAGGAATCATCAAAGGGTTTGGTAACATTTCTTCAAACTTAGTTACCATTACTCAAGTGGCTTATGTTAAAGGGTTGAAACACAACCTAATAAGTATAAGTCAATTAAGTGATGTAGGGTATGACATCTCATTTGTTAAAAATGGTTGTCATATCAAGAGGTCAAGTGATAAAGAGATCATTTTGACAGGTTATAGGAAGAGGAATGTCTACTGCCTAGACATTATGATTGAGAACAATGGTTCTCCAGTTTGTCTTGTAGCTGATGAGATAGTCTCTCATTGTGTCAAATGGCACAAGAGGCTAGCCCATCTTAACTACAAGACTATTAGCAAACTCTTTAGCAAGAGTTAGTGAGGAATGATCCTCAAGTTAAGTGTGTCAAAGATGGTATTTGCTCAGCTTGTCAAAAGGGCAAGCAGACTAAATCCACCTTTAGAAGCATAGATAACAAAGATGCTGTAAGGTGTTTGTACCTTTTGCATTTGGATCTCTTTGGTCCAATGCCAGTTCACAGCTTAGGTAGGAAGGTCTATACCCTTGTAGTTGTAGATGGCTACTCAAGGTTTTCCTGGGTGTTCTTCTTAAGACAGAAATCTGAAACACCTAGTGTCCTCTACAGCTTTGTCAAGCAAATTTAGAATGAACTAAATAGTACTGTGGTCAAGATTAGAAGTGACCATGGTACTGAGTTTCAGTCTGATAGCATGACAAAACTGTGTGAAGACTTTGGGATATTTCAAGAATTCTCTTCACCTACAACACCTCAGCAAAATGGCATTGCTGAGAGGAAGAATAGAACCTTGATAGAGGCTGGTAGAACCCTACTAAGTGGTACATCACTACCTAAGTATTTCTGGGCTGAAGCAGTTAACACTGCATGCCATGTTATAAATAGGGCTACCATCACTAAAGGGCTAAACAAGACCCTCTATGAAGTTGTGAAAGATAGGAAACCAAACCTATCCTACTTCAGGATCTTTGGTTGCAAATGCTTCATACTTAACAATGGGAAGTCTTACTTAACTAAGTTTGCTGCCAAGTCCCAAGAGGGAATTTTTGTTGGGTACAGCAATAATAGTAAGGCTTATAGAGTCTACAACTTGACTACACAAGTTGTAGAAGAATCAGTGCATGTAGTTTTTTGATGAGACAAAACTTATTAATAATGAGTTTTCTAGCAATGTATGCAGCCCCACAGGTTTGACAAAGACAATGGACAAGCTTACTATAGAAGAGGTGCCTGCTGCAAGATAGCAAGGAGAGGAGAGTAGCTGCTGTCCAGGGGGAGAACTACATGTGCCAGTTGCTGAAGAAATCCAAGGTATACAGCATGATGCAGATGCTGAAGTGGTTCAACCTGAAGTGAGGATGCCTCCAGCCCACAGGCATCTTAGAGATCATCCAGTAGAGCTGATTATTGGAGATCCAAGACAAGGAGTACAAACCAGGAGTAGAAACATGAATGCTGCAATCTATTCCAGCTTTTTGTCTCAAGTTGAACCTAAAAGATTTGAAGAAGCAATAATGGATCCACAATGGACTGAAGCAATGCAAGAAGAGCTTAATCAGTTCAAGAGGTGCAAGGTTTGGGAACTTGTTCCTAAACCTAAAGACCACAATGTAATAGGAGTTAAGTGGATCTACAGGAATAAGATGGATGAACAAGGTGTCATCATTAAGAATAAAGCTAGACTGGTTGCTAAAGGATATAGGCAAGAAGAAAGTATTGATTTTGATCAAACCTTTGCTCCAGTAGCCAGACTGGAAGCCATAAGAATGTTCTTGGCCTATGCAACCTATCAAGGATTCAAGGTATACCAAATGGATGTCAAGTCAGCATTCCTAAATGGTAATTTGAAAGAAGAAGTCTATGTGGAGCAGCCTTCAGGTTTTGTTGATCCAACTCTACCTCATTATGTCTATAGACTTAGGAAAGCTTTATATGGGTTAAAGCAAGCCCCTAGGGCTTGGTATGAAACCCTATCTAGTTTCCTCATTGAGAACAAATTCTCAAGGGGGAAAATAGATAAGACTCTATTCCTTAGGGAATCTAGAGGCAAAGTCATACTAGTCCAAATATATGTAGATGACATTATATTTGGGTCTACTGAAAGCAGCCTTTGCAAAAAGTTTGCAAAACTTATGCAAGGTCAGTTTGAAATGAGTAGTATGGGAGAGCTGAAGTTTTTCTTGGGTCTCCAAGTTAAACAGACTGAGAGTGGTTTGTTCATTTGTCAGTCAAAGTTCACCCTAGAACTCATAAGGAAGTATGGTATGGATTCATCCAGTACCATGAAGACTCCTATGGGGTCAAGTATGTCTCTTAGCAAGGATGATGCAGGGAAACCTGTAGATGAAACCTTGTATAGAGGGATAGTTGGCTCCCTATTATACTTGACTGCTAGTAGACCAGACATCATGTATGCTACATGTGTTTGTGCAAGGTATCAAGCCTGCCCTAAAGAATCTCACTTGACTGCAGTCAAGAGAATTTTGAGATATCTAAAGGGCACTCCCTATCTAGGCCTCTGGTACCCTAGGAATGGAGACTTTGATCTAACAGGTTATTCAGATGCAGACTTTGCAGGATGCAAAGAGGATAGAAAGAGTACTACTGGAACCTGTCAATTCCTAGGTGGGAGACTAATTTCATGGAGCAGCAAAAAGCAGACTAGTGTGGCTATCTCCACAGCTGAGTCAGAGTATGTGGCTGCAGGAAGTTGCTGTGCTCAACTTCTGTGGATTCAACATCAGCTAGAGGACTATGGATTTCGGGTAAGTAGAACTCCACTTTACTGTGATTCTATAAATGCTATTTCAATAGCTAATAACCCTGTATCTCATAGTAGAACAAAACATATTGAGATTAAATATCACTTTCTTAGAGAACATGTAGAAAGAGAAGATATTTCACTTGAATATGTTAAAACAGATGAACAAGTAGCTGATATGTTTACTAAGCCACTAGAAGAAGCTAAGTTCAATAGATTCAAAATCTAACTAGGAATGATAAACTTAGACTAAGTTTACAGAATAGAAAATTGGCTAAGTAAAAAGGTGTCGACACATAGACAAGTCTATGTCGACACAGAATAGTGGTGTCGACACTTCAGGAAAAAGGTGTCGACACATCTAGGAATGTGGTGTCGACACTTCAGAATGTTAGTGTCGACACATGTCAAGTAGGTGTCGACACATCCTATGTGGTGTCGACACTTAAGTTTTACTCAGAATTTTTCTAAGTAAAGTCTCGACAATGTGTCGAGTTATGTTGTGTCGACACATAACCAAGTGTCGACACATAATATCTGTTAACTAAACTTGTGTCGACACATATGTGTCGAGACATTATAAGTCAGTGTCGACACTTATTGCCAGTGTCGACACATGTTAAACTAGCTGTCCCGCCTGTTCATCTTCAAAATTAGACAGGTATAAATAGGGTTCTGTCTTTGTTTGTCGACACGCTTTCAAAGTTTCGAGACCAAAACTACTGTGTCGACACTTCTCTTTTCTAAAGACTAATTCTCCAAACCCTAATGGCTCCTAAGCTTGAGGAGAATGTTAACGAGGGCTATGAGCTAGTGCGAGGCGCGTTCGATGAAGCTGATCAAGAAATCCAGTCGGTGGTAACCCTAGTCGCCAATTCTGGACTAGAATACTTGGTTTCAGAACCAACAAAGATTTGAAAGAAGGAAGTTCTTGAATTTCTTCATGGAGCTGCAGTCGATGAATCTGGATTCAGAATCAAATCCAGAGTTCATGGGAGTAAGGTCAAGGTTTCACCAAAGAATCTGAGGAAGGTGCTCCAGCTACCCAAAATTCAAGATGAAGAAGAAATTACTGCTTCAAAGACCAGGGAAGCTTTAATCTGGTGTGGTCTTGATCCTAAGATGAAGATAGGATCTGTCTTTAACAGGAAAGGCATGAACAGTCAAGGAAAATTCATGTCTGAGATTGTAGGCAAGGTTATTCTCAGTAAGCCTGGAGGGCATGACAGGGTGTCTGCCTCTATGTTTGGAATAATGACTAGAATCATCTTCACTCTGAAAACAGATTGGTCTCAAGTGGTGTATGAGAAAATTAAGGAAAGTCTGAAGAAGCCCAACCTGGGCAGAATACTTAGTCTCTACCTAGCTGGTACCATACTAGAGGTAATGAATACAGCTGCAGGAAGTAAGATCAATCAAATGAGAAAAATGGATCAAAGGATATTTTCCAGATGGGACAGGGTGTTGTCCAAGGAAGTGGCAACCCCAGAGAAGCCAGTTGCTGAGAAGGAGACTCCTCCAAGGAAGAAAAGGAAGACAGCTGCTGTGACACAGGAGTCCTCCAGCAGTTCAGGGAGTGAAGAACAAGTTGTTTTCACTCCTGATGCTCAAGAGGAAGTGGCTGCAGAGAAGACCCCTGCTGCTCAAGATGTAGCTGAGATCCAGGGGGAGCTGCCTCAAGCTAGCCCCATTCATAGGGATCACAGCCAGGGGGAGCTTCTAGTAGTAGAAGAACCCTCTACTCTGGAAAGTGAGCAAGCCACTAACATCATCCAAGAGGTACTCATTGATCTAAATACATTGAATTTTTCTATAGTAGATTCTGATTTGTCTGATGTACATCAGCAAACTCAGCTAGACAGTCAAGAACCAGATGTTGTTATCCAAGACACATCTGTTGTACTAGAAGTGGTTCCTGATCCTGTGGTTGAAGAACCAAGAACATCTCCAGCTTCTTCGCCACCTGAATATACAATGGAAGATTTGTTTCTTAATCTTGATCAAGAAGATTTTGATATGGACAAGGATGCTGCTGCTGAAAATAAGAGTGCTGCTGCTGAGGGGGAGCACATGGAAGTTCTGGAAGAGCCTATTAGGCTGGAAACTGAGCAAGCACCTGATGTGCAAACTGAGAAGCCTCAAAGCCCTAAGGAAAGGGTTGAAATAGCCAGCACTTCAGAATCTGAAGAAGATGAGGCTGCAAAGGCTAAGAAGAAGAAACTCTATGTCTTCAAGAGGAGAAGTCAGAGTTATAAGAAAGCCTTGCAATCCATTGCCCCACAGCCTATAGTTCAACAAGCTCCAACTGTTGACTATAGTGCTTTACTGATTGCACTGCAGATAAAAATGGATGAACAAAGGAAAGCCATAGAGGCTTATGTTGATGCAGGGCACAGATCATTACAGTTTGATCTTGCTCAAGATATAAAGTTAATAAGGTTTGAGATGAACCAGAATAAGAAAGAGATGACAGACTGCTTCCACAAGGGTGGCAATGCAGTAGTCTATCTAGCAACACATCAGGAGAAGATCAAAGCACAGGTAGATGATATAGCATTGAAGCAAGGGTATGTACTGGAAAATCAGTTAAGGATGAATGACAACTTGACTGCTTCACACAATGCTATAGTCACAGAATTGAAGAATAAGACTGCTGAACCTTCTACATCTGCTGCTGCAGTTAAGGCTGACTTTGATAAAGTATTTCAAGCTGAGATTACTGCTGTCAAAACTGCAATTAAAGATTCCCAGAAAGTCATCTCTGAACAACTTACAAAGCTGAAACCATTCTTTAAAGAGGGAATCAGGTATTTGGACAGTCAGATAAGGTTTCAAAAGGATGATGTCAGAGACCATATGGCCAGAGAAGTCATAAAGGGGGAGAGAGTATTAGTCAAAGCTAGCTCTGACCATGCCAAATGGATATCTAACTCCATCAGAGCTACACTGGGCTATCCTCCACTCTGTGATGATGATAATGTTGCTGAATCAGGGATTCAAACTGCATATCTTGGAGGTGAGCAACCAGAGGTAGCTCAAGTGATTTATCCACCTCTAGATTTTGACATGTTCAAGCAGATGTCCAGACAATGTATAGCCCAACTGAAGGAAAGCCTACTGTTATTCTGGATAAAGTGGTTCAGCCTATTTCTGCAGCTATGCAAGAGGCATTAGAGAAAGAAGAAGAGGCAAGGTTGTCAAAGAAGAGGTTTAGGGAACAAGCAGAACAAAGACCAGATTTTGAACAGTGGAGCCCTACCTCTAGGAATATAATTTTAACTGCCTGGAAAGCTGCCAAGGACAATGCTCATGAAAGGAACAAGTGGTTCTCTGAAGCAGAATGGAGGAAACATGAGATCAGACAAGAGGCCATTGTTCAATATAGAAGAAAGGCAAAGATGGGAAAGCTACCTCCTACTGCAGTGGAGCCTAGCAAGTACTTCCCCAAGCCATACCACTATTTTGAAAGGCAGAAAATCAAAGTAGAAGAGCTGAAGAAGAAGGACTTAAAAGGCAAGAAGCCTGCTGATGCTGCAACTGCTGAAGCCACTGTCAAAGCTCAAGTCCAATCTGGCAAAGGCATTGTTATCAAAGAACCAGACCAGAAATAGATTAGGAATTGACTTGAAGATTGTTGTAATCTTTTGAATGAAATACATTTTTGTAAACCATTAAAAATGTATTAGAAAAATGTTAGAACAATATATGATAAATATATTTCATGATTGTTCTGAGAATTTGTCTATTTCTTGTTTGTTCTGCAATGTTGAATGTGTATACATGTGTGAAATATTACATGTTTATGTTTACCCTGCTGGTTATAATCTGCTTTACATCATTTTGTAATTTTAATTATGAATGGTGTATATCATTGACTAAGGGTTACGACTTCTCCAAATAGGGGGAGATTGTTGGGTACATTGGTCAAATGTACCTGATTTGAAGAAGCCTCACCCAACTCAATGATATACATCATAATGTATTTGATGTATGTTTGAGTTACTTGTGCAGGTTAAGAAATCACTGGACTGAAGCAAAAAGTTTCTAAGTCCATGTGTCGACACCCAGAGGGAAAGTGTCGACACTTAAGAAAGCTTGTGTCGACACCCAGACAAGCAGTGTCGACACTTGGAGTCATTGTGTCGACACCTGGGATGCAGAGTCGACACCAGACAGAAAGTGTCGACACTTGGAGCTGTGTCGACACTCAGTGAAGAAAAGTGCAGACAGAAAGTGTCGACACAAGGAGCTGTATCGACACCCAGTGAAGCTGTGTCTACACCAGAAAGTGTCGACACTTGGAGCTGTGTCGACACTCAGCAAAAGTCTGCAGAGTCTAAGAACAAGTGTCGACACTCAACACAATGTGTCGACACTATGCAGAAGAGTCAGCACTTGAAGTAAGTGTCGACACTCAACACAATGTGTCGACACTCAACAGAAGAGTCAACATTTGAAGTATGTGTCGACACCCAGAACAATGTGTCGACACACAGCTGAAGACTCAACACTGGAAGAAAGTGTCGACACATGGAGCTGTGTCGACACTTAGCAAAGAACAGAAAGAACAACAAATTATTCTAAGTACAAGTATCGACACTATGGGAATGTGTCGACACTCAGCTGAAGTCTCAACGACAAGAAGGTGTGTCGACACAAGGAGCTGTGTCGACACTCAGCAAGATTCAACATAGAAGACTATGTGTCGACACCAAGAAGCAGTGTCGACACTTAACAGATTCAACACAAGAAGATGTGTCGACACAAAGGAGATGTGTCGACACATAGAAGAATTCAGCAAAAGCTAGAAGAACAAGTACTTGTGTCGACACTCAATTTCAGTGTCGACACATGCAGAAGAATCTGTGTCGAGACATACAAGGAGTTGTGTCGACACCTTGTAGACTTGTGTCGACACTTACACAACATGTGTCGACACTTGGACTATAAGTGTCGACACTTAAAGACAGAAAGTCTCGACACTTACAAATTGTTAGAGATTTTCAAGAAGTGACTGGATGACTTGACAGCTGCCGTTCCAGCCGGTCTACAGCAACTATCAGAGATGTCAGAAGTCAGTTATGAACCGGACCAGCCGGTTACCATGAAGAAGGCCTATAAATAGGCATCCACAGTTTACAGAAACTGTTGTTGTGGTTGTTGAAGTTGTTGATCATATTGTTGAAGTAATCATAAAAGTGGTACTCAAAGTATCAACACAAGAAGATCTTGCAGTTCAAGTGCAGATCTAAGAAGTTGGAGAGAGAGGGCTCCATCCAAGAAATCAGCCTCTGGAACTAGGCTGAGAAGAAGGATTCAGATTCAATTCTGATTCTTAAGTAGCAGAGGTCAAGGAACAACTGCAGAGGATTCAGTCTTATTCAGTTCTACTCAAGAAGCTTTGAAGAAAGCTAAGTCAGATTGGATACAGCTGAGTTCTTCCAAGAACTCATCAAGAATCTCTCAACTCCCCTCTTATCTTTCTGAGTTGTAGAGTTATAATTTGTAATATCTTTTTTACTTGTAGGATCCATTGGATCTGAGTGATTGTAAGCCTATATTTATAAAGGCTGAGGGTAGGGCTCGTTTTCCTGAGTGTAGGAGATTGAGATCTCTGAGTGTAGGCCTTGTTGGCTGAGTGTAGGCCTTGGTTGGCTGAGTGTAGGCCTTGATTGGCTGAGTGTAGGCTTTGGGATAAAGCTGAGTTGTAAGGCTTTGGTCCTGAGGTGTAGGAACCAATTTGGGTTCTGAGACAGTGCAGGAGTTTGGCCGAATCTAGTACACTGCTAGATAGGCGAAGGGGGAAAGTGGATGTACCCATATCTTGGGGAACCACTATAAATCACTGTGTGTTGTACTGTGCTGAAATTGTTGCTGTGTTTGTTGTGTTTGCTGTGATAAACTAGTTAGATTGCTGTGATATAACTGATTACTGCCAATAAAGTTAGAAAAGGATTAGGTCACCTATTCACCCCCCCTCTAGGTGTTTAGGTACCATATCTTTCAGTCGTCATGCGTGAGAACGATGAAAGGAACGTGTTTAGCTTGGGTTATGGGGCGTTTTGTGAGGCGAATTGTGAACCATGGCAGGAGCGTTTGTGTGAGAATTCTGCAAGGGGTGGTGTGGTTTCAGCCTGTGGCCACCGGGTTTTGGTTTTTGTGGTTAGAGAGACCACTTTGGCCCCGATTTGGGCTGGTTTTGTTTGGTGCGTTCCACTTTAGGGCCGCCACCAAAAGACTCTTGCGGAATTGAACTTAACCGCTGCTTATGTTTCACTCGTTTGATTGTTTCTTGTTTGTAAGATGCTGAGTTTGGGCATGTGTATTGCCCTTTTTTGCTCCTGCGGGTGGAGCAGGACTTGTTGAACTTGTACGCACTTGGTGCGGTTGACACTTTGGAATGACATTGTTTACTACTTGTACGCACTTGTTTTATGCATTCTTTTTACTTATATGAAACATTGCTACGGGGTCGGTAAGCCCCTTCTTTATCGATTATGCAATTCATGCTCTCTTTTGTATAGCTTGGTTGATTGCTGAGGTATTATTTTTTGAA
This sequence comes from Platanthera guangdongensis, assembly GCA_039583875.1. Taxonomy (NCBI): domain Eukaryota; kingdom Viridiplantae; phylum Streptophyta; class Magnoliopsida; order Asparagales; family Orchidaceae; genus Platanthera; species Platanthera guangdongensis. The sequence continues at coordinate 162,714,920 of CM077166.1, forward strand.
TGCATCAGGTGCAGGTTGTAACCGGTTGAGCGGCTAGGTTGGTTGGTGGCGTTTCTTGGGAGCTAGCCGAGCATACTTAGCGAGGTAATTCTTCTCTTTGTTGTACAGACATACATGTGCCCCAATAGGTTCGTGTCAGCTTGTTGGCGCCCATTGGTGGTTTTCTTTACTTGTGACGTATGAATAATAAACTGTTATGTGACTCATTTGGATGATGTCTTCTTGCTCTTGGGAAGGATTTATGGTAGGTTGCATTAGGTATTTTTAAGCTACACAAAAACCTATTATTGCATATCATGCATACATGTTTTGATCAACTAAGACGTATTTTCCAAATGACGTAAACAAAGAGGATTTCTTATAGTAGTATCACTATAGACTGCATATAGGAGCTCATCATAAATAAACAAAGTATTTCCGCCGCGTACAAATACAGTTTTGATACCTAAGGCCGAGGGATACGACCATTAAATCCAAAGGTTTTCTTACATTTCACTGTTGAATTTCAACTCATAAAGTAAGCGTCAAGAGTTGCCTGAGCGTGTGCAGTTATCCCCTGCACGACGTGGCATCATAACTCGTAGTTCCTCTTGCTCTGATACGATGTACTCGTTGAGGAAATGCGGGTTGTGACAGTTGGTATCAGAGGGAGGTTTGCTTGACAATTGGTCGGGCAAACTTTCTGGTTTGGTTGTAAGCATCATATCATACACACACCGAGGTGTCATCAGTATGTCTTGGCCGACGCACGCACACTACACTCATGACATGACAAGAAGTATACAGGGCATATTATGTAGTATGGGATGCATAATATGTGGTTGTATATGGATCCACCATAGGGGCAACATGTGCGGGTTATGTAGTATGGGATGCATAACCTTACCACATGGATGCGACTAGCACGTTTTCTTTTCTTCGTTGCATGCAATGCTATGTAGTATGGGATGCATAGCATTGTGATGCGTACGGCCGCTCATGGCATGCATTAAGGCCTTTTCTAGATTGCATCGCACAACACGCATAACATAACATTGCATGAGCACAACGTGCCAAGCTAAAGATGTACGTGATGACACCTGTACACTCATGGTTTTGGGTCAAATAAAGTCATACATTCATTGGTTAGGCACAAGGTAGTGGGATGACGGTGAGTCATCTTGAGGTTAGGCATACCATCATTCTCAAACTCCCAGAGCAAGTTAGCAGTTGATGTTCATATTGTTATATGTATGGTCTGTACTTAGCCGTTGTGTGTTTTGTTGGGTTTGAGCTTGACAAGAGTGAACGTGTTAATAGGATGTCGAAGCGTCCAGTGACGAGGCAAATTCCCCAATCCGAGGGCGAGTCTTCGGGCGCGCAGAATAATGCCCTGATGGATAGTCTTCGCCAAAGTAATGAGGCTTTGACGAGGCAGGTGCAGGAAGTGCAGTCCCAGCTCCAAGCTATGTCATCAGCGATGTCGGGGCTGGCACCAAGAGGGCAAGAGACTGTCAGAGGCCCCACGATTTCTACTCCTTCAGTGACAGTGACACCCCCAGTTGTGGTTCCTCCTGTGATGACTTTCATCTCGCAGTTTCAGCGACTTGGACCACCGACTTATGATGGAAAAGCAGACTTTGTGCTTTTGGATGATTGGGTAATCACATTGGAAGAGATGTTTGTGTATTCTGGCGTTACCGAGGACCAGAAGGTGATGCTTGCCGCCTATCAACTCAAAGGGTTGGCGAAAGGTTGGTGGTTGCGAGAAAAGGAAGGCCTAGGGGCGGGCTGTTCGTGGGAAGCATTCAAAGAAATGTTATGTCGCAAGTTTCTACCGGCAGTGGAAAGGGACCGCCTGATGAATGACTTCTTGTACTTGAAGCAGAGGCAACGCACAGTGAGTGAGTATGAAATTGAGTTTAGCAAGTTAAGTCGGTTCGCTCCGAGCTTGGTGACGACGGAAGCTGACCGAGTAAAGAGATTTCTTGGCAGACTCCGCAGCGACGTGCAACAATTCGCAAGTGCTTATGGAGCGACAAGTTACACCACTGCGGCTGAGGCTGCGTTGAAGGTAGAAGCTATAGAAAATGCCAAACAAAGAGGACAGAAGATGAGGCAGGGCAAGAGACAGCTGGTGGGAGAGAAACTGTCCCACGAGTCAGACGTAAAGAAGAAGAAGGAACTATGTAGCTTCTGTGGCCGAGCCGGTCACCCGTTTGAGAAATGTTTCAAGCGGTTGGGGATGCAAAAGAAGGAGCAGGTGCACGCCATTCAGGGTGCGCCAACCAGAGACTTGGAGTGTACATTTTGTGGGAGAAGAGGTCATGATGTGGGCCACTGCTGGGCCAAAGACAAGGTGTTCTTCCAGTGTGGCAGACCAGGACATCTTCGTGCAAGGTGCCCGCAGATCCAACCTGTTTTGCAACCCGCACCACTCCAGGCTTTGCCTCCGCCTCCGCGTTTAGACAAAGGCAAAGGGAAGTTGAATGTGGTCTCTTCAGAGGAAGCTCAGACGTCACCTCAGGTTATCTCAGGTTCGATTCATTCCTCTGGTTCCTGTTTTGTTTCTGCCTTTTACGTGTAGTTCTTAGCATATATACCCTTATAGGAAACTTTAAGGTAAAGAACCGTTGGGCGCGTGTTCTATTTGATTCTGGCGCGACCCATTCTTTTGTGGCTCGAACCTTTCTGGATCGGTATCATTTGACACCAGATCGAGTGGGGAATGCATTTTTGGTGAAATTTCCTTCCGGTGCTTCGGTGGTGGCAGACTGGGGTCTTCTTGATTGTCCCATTTTGTTGGGCGATTTCTTAGCAAAGGCTGATTTCGAAGCGATCGATTTGGAGGATTTTGACGTCATTCTGGGTATGGACTGGTTATCCCACTATGACGCCGTCATCCAGTGCAGAGGGAAGCGCTTGGATTTTATCAAGGACGATGGTCAGCCAGGAAGTGTGTATGGTGATTCTTGCCAGGATTCTCCAGGGATTTCGGCGGTATGTGTTCAGACGTTGTTTGTTTCCGACTGTTTTGCTTGTCTTATCTCCGCTGTGGGGACTAGTGCTGTTTTGCCGCGTTTGGAGGAGATTCCTGCTGTACGTGAATTTTCAGATGTTTTTCCTACGGATCTTCCTGATCTTCCCCCTGATCGTGATGTCGAGTTCGTTATTGATTTGGAACCTGGTACGCGGCCTATTGCGAAAGCGCCGTACAGAATGGCCCCGCGTGAGCTATCAGAGTTGCGCACCCAATTGGATGACTTATTGGCAAAAGGGTTTATCAGGCCGAGTTCATCACCTTGGGGTGCACCGGTGTTATTTGTGAAGAAGAAAGATGGGTCGATGCGGCTTTGCATCGATTACCGGGAGTTGAACAAGGTGACCATTAAAAACAAGTACCCACTGCCAAGAATCGATGATTTGTTTGATCAACTGCGAGGCAGTTCCGTATTTTCGAAGATTGATCTCCGCTCGGGCTATCATCAGCTCAAGGTCCGGGAGTCTGATATTCCGCGGACTGCATTTCGATCAAGGCATGGCCATTTTGAATTTTTGGTGATGTCGTTTGGTTTGACCAACACACCATCAGCCTTCATGGATATGATGAACAAGGTGTTCAAGAACTACTTGGATAAGTTTGTGGTAGTTTTTATTGATGACGTTCTTGTCTACTCCCGCAGTGCTGAAGAGCATGAACAGCATCTGCGATTGGTATTGGCCACTTTGCGAGACCAAAAGTATTTGCCAAGCTAAGTAAATGCGAGTTTTGGTTGTCTCAAGTTACTTTTCTGGGTCATGTCATTAATCACCATGGAATTTCAGTGGATCCCGAAAAGATTGCTGCAGTCATGGAGTGGAGAAGACCGGAGACACCCAAGGAGATTCGAAGCTTCTTGGGACTGGCCGGCTATTATCGCAGATTTGTCGAAGGGTTTGCGACGTTGGCCGCACCTTTGACTCGCTTAACCCAGAATAATGTGGCGTTTGAGTGGAATGACAAGTGTGAGGCCTCATTCCTGGAACTCAAGAACAGGTTATGTACCGCTCCTGTGTTAATCTTGCCGACGGAAGGGATAGATTATGACGTTTTTGTGGATGCGTCGCACGTTGGACTTGGATGTGTTTTAATGCAAGACAAAAAGGTGATTGCGTATGGGTCTCGGCAATTGAAAAGTCACGAAAAGTACTACCCAACGCATGATTTGGAGTTCGCAGCGGTGATCTTTGCGTTGAAGTTGTGGAGACACTTACTGTATGGTGCACAGTGCAAAATCTTTACAGATCATAAAAGTTTAAAGTATGTCTTCACACAGAAGGAACTGAATCTGCGCCAACGTCGATGGCTGGAATATGTAGCTGATTATGATGTGGACATTCAGTATCACCCGGGGAAAGCGAATGTTGTGGCCGATGCTTTGAGTCGGAAGACAGGGAAATTATTTCATCTTTCAGTCGACCGTCTTGTGGAGGAATTTCTATTGATGGATATTTCTGTGGGCAAATATGACCCGCAAAGTCATTCGGCAGTAGAAGAACCTTCATGGCTGGTGCTTGCAAGACAACATCAAAAGGATGATCCTGATCTTTTACATTTATTTCTTCGGACTGAAAAGGATGAATTACCAGATTTTGCGATTGACGGTGCAGGCACGTTAAAGTATCGTGGTCGATTTTGTATTCCCGCAGTTGGAGATATTCGCGAGATGGTGTGTAGGGAAGCACATAGCGCAAGTATGGCCTACCATCCAGGCTCAACAAAAATGTACCGTGATCTGAAACAAACTGTCTGGTGGTATGGAATGAAAAGAGATATAGCGCAAATTGTAGCTGAATGTCATACCTGCAAGCGGGTGAAAGCTGATCATGGGAGGCCTGGTGGCAAGTTGACACCATTGGAGATTCCAACATGGAAGTGGGAAAGCATCTCAATGGATTTTATTACAGGTTTACCAAGATCTCCACGAGGACATGACTCCGTGTGGGTAGTCGTGGACAGATTGATCAAGTGTGCTCATTTCATACCATTTAAGGTCAACTACCCGATGAAGACAATAGCGGAGCTCTATTTGAACGAAATCATCCGACTGCATGGTGTTCCAGTCAATATTATTTCAGACAGGGATTCCCGATTTACTTCTCGTTTCTGGAAGAGTCTACAAGAGGGTTTGGGCACAGATTTGCGGTATTCCACTGCTTATCATCCTCAGACGAATGGCCAAACAGAACGAGTAAACCAAATTGTGGAAGATATGATTCGATGCTATATTCTTGAGTATGGCGGAGCATGGGATGAACGTTTGCGGCTTATGGAATTCGCATATAATAATAGCTATCAAGAAAGCTTGCAAATGGCTCCGTTCGAAGCTTTATATGGGCGTCGATGTCGGACTCCCCTCTTTTGGACGGAGGTTGGCGAGCGGCTTTTGTTGGGCCCAGAGGCGCTCGAGGACATGGAAGTTGCCATACGACTTATTCGGGAGAAGCTCCGAATCGCCCAAGAGCGATATGAAAAGTATGCCAATCGACGACGGTCGGAAATAGAGTTTGCGGTGGGAGATTCTATTTTCTTGAAAGTCTCCCCAATGGTTGGGATTAAAAGGTTTGGAAAAGAGCGCAAATTAGACCCAAGATTTGTGGGTCCCTTCAAGATTCTTGCGCGAGTTGGTGCATCCGCATACAAAGTAGAATTACCCGTGAACTTTCCTGGTGTTCACGACGTGTTTCATGTTAGCCAACTTCGCAAATGTGTACGGAATGATCAGCAAGTGTTGGATGTGGTGCCGCAGTTGGAGCCAAACCTTTCTTATGTGGAGATGCCTATCCGGATATTGGACTCCCAAGATCGCGTGTTGCGGAAAAAGAAGATTCCGATGGTCAAGGTGCTATGGAAAAATCAGGATGTGGAAAGCGCGACGTGGGAGCTCGAGTCAACGATGCGGGCGGCTCACCCTTATTTGTTCCCATAGTTAAGCTGGTATGTGACTTGGTGTTTGGTTGCATTCATGTTTTGGTTTGCTTCTGTATTTGATTTCGTGAAAAGTTTCGAGGCGAAACTTTTTGTTAGGGGGAGTGATTGTAACGCCCCGGATTTTTTGATTGCGTACGCATGATGGGCGTTACGTTGGCTTTGAACGTTGTTCGAGCATGGTTTTTCCCGCGGGCTTGCGAGTGGCTGTTTTGGTTGCCGAGTTGCACGATTCCCCAGCAAACTGGAGTCCAAATTGGGGACTCGGTGAGGCCTCTTAGGGAATGTTTGCACTTTTTCGCGCTCGGGAAATGTTGCTGAAAGTGAGTTGCTGGTACAGGAAACAAAAAAAGGGTAAAAAGTTCTTAAGGCAAAAATGGTCTAGGACGACACAGGAACATTTTTCAAAACAGGGAAAAATGGTCGTTTTTGTGCGAGACACGCCCCCTGACACGGGCATGACCAAGGCCGTGACCTCCTTGACTCGACGAATTTTTTTCTTGCGTCGAGTTGAGCTCGACAAATGGGGTACACGCCCCGTGACACGGGCGTGTCACAGGCCGTGTCCCGCTTTGTCGAGTGTCGAGTATCGAGTGTCGGGTGTCGAGAGAGGGGACACGGCCTGTGACACGGGCGTGTCACAGGGCATGTCAAGCTGTGTCGAGTGTCGACACTTTGTGTCGACGAGGTGTGGAGACACGGGCTACACGCCCTGTGTCACGGGCGTGACCGACCCGTCACGGGCGTGTACCCGGCCGTGTACCGTGTGGATAAACTTGGATTTGCCGACTTTCTGCGCCGCTTATGGTACACGCCCTGTATCACGGGCGTGACACAGGGCGTGACCGGCCCGAAAATCGAGTTTTTCCAGATTTTTTGTGCTGTTCATTTCCTTGATTCTGCATCTAACGGTCCAGCTCTGTTCTGGAGGAAATAAGGCCGAAACAGAGAATTGTCTTTCTCATTTCACCTTCTCTTCATCTTCTTCTTCATCCTCAAAGCGAAAGCAAGAGAGCAAGGGAGCAAGCAAGGCAAGGAAAGAGAGGAGCAGCCGTCGCGGCATCGTCTCGGTTCAGGCAAGCGGTGTTCTTCACCCTTGCCAATCTTCTTTCTTTGTTGGAACCAGCTTTCTGATCCCTCCTAGAGTTCGAAACAGGATGCGGCCCACATGTACTCTCCCTGCGCTACCGCCCTGACGAGAGTTAGCGACCTGAAAACAGACCGAGGGGATTCAGCTTGGAGGTCCCGCCTCTTACCCGGAAGAACTGAGAGTCTTCCCCTCCCTAGCCAGTGCTGAGCTAGGTGCCTGTGAAGAAAATAGTGAGAAGGTTCAACAACCTTTTCTCAGGCACCTTATCGGTCTATTTATAGGTTTCTGAATCTGTTCTGCAAATATCATTTCCAAACCATCTTGAAATGACCAAAACACCCTGGACCGGGTCTGCTAATAGCCCAACTCCGCTGTTCTGGAGAGCTATTCGCAGGCCCCAGGGTTAAAATGTAAAACTATCTGGGGCCCAAAGGTAAAATCCCCCTTATAGTTAAAAAGATGAAAACCGTCTTCCTTCCTGCGGCGAGTGGGGAGGGACCCGCCAATCTCTTTAGAGGATCTCGCCTGTGGGCTACTCGCTCGCGCCCGAAGGTCTCGTCTAGCGAGATCTCGCCTAGCGAGATCTCGCCTAGCTTAACGAGATCTCTCCCGATAACCGGTCTCGCCTTATCTTGCGAGCTGTCCCTTCTTCCCTTGCTTTGTTGGCCTACTCGCGAGCACAAGGTTGTACACAATCCCCGCTCTTTGCGAGGTTGCCCTAACCTCGGAAAGACACGTCCAACCGCGGCTCGCGATGCTGAGATTCCTCCAAGAGAATCTTGGGTGGGCCCCCCCCCCCATACGGCCTATAAATATGAGGAGAAAGCCTTCATTCGGAACCCTTTTGTCATCTTCTTTCGGAATGTCTCATAGTCAGAGTTTCCGCGAGCGCCTTGCGATTGTGCGAAGGCGAAACAAAGCCCACACGGATGCCCTTTTTCCAGATCTGGGGCGTACTCCCCCCGCAGCCTCTCTGCCCTCTCGCATAAAGAAGGCGAAAGCGGTCTGCGCCCCTCTCTCGGCGGGCGCAACTTCTTCTGCCGACCCGACAGACAATCCTGTCTCTTCTTTAGGAGGGACGCAGGTGAACACCTTATCTTTCCCTTTTCTGGTTTCGCCTGTCTGACTATGCTTTCTCAGGAAAGTCTTGCTGATTCACCGGTGTCTGCCCATCCCCCGGCTAATGTAAGTCGAGTTCCTCAGCGCCCAGACGTTCCCAAGGTGGCCTCTCCTCCCTTGCGGGGAGAAAACCTCTCGCGAGTTGTGGGGAACCCTCGAATCCCAAGTAAGATCTCTTCCATTCTCGCCTCGCGGTCGCTCCGCCCTCTTTTATCTGGCTTGCGCGGGCTCACTTGGCTTGTGGTCTTTCGCTTACTTTCGCAGGCATCCACTTTGATTCTGATACTTAGGAAGCTCCCGCGTCGCCCCCCCTCTCGCCTCTTCCTCATCCAAGCGAGATCGAGGACTACCTAGGTGACCCCATGGACCCTTTGGAGTTGAAACGTAGGACTGCCCGGATGTTCCGCAAGTATACACATATAATCCGCGAGATGGAGCTCGAGAAGCAAGCCTCCGACCGGCGCATGGAGTGGATGGAATCAGATCACCACCGCCTCTCCGCAATGGTGGAAGCGGACGGGGTGCTAGACGGGACCGACCCTCAGGCTATATTGAACGAGACAGATGAACATCTCCGTCTCGCGCGCCGCGTCGTGATCGCCGCTCGCGCCTTTCATCTTCCTGGCCGCCCGCCATGCGCGGGGGGTAAGGATGGCCGCTGGCAGTGGGTGAGGAACTAAACTGTCCCCGTCCCGTCTCGCCCTCTCTGGGTCTCATGTTTATTAATCTCGCTGTTTTATTACCGACTTGTTGTAAAAGCTTATTGGGGCGGGTCGCCCTCTCCTGTGGAACGATTTTTGTTTTGACTCTTGGTCACGCACGGAGTCGCATCATGCCGTCTTTTCATTATTGCCATGATTAGATATCGTTTTATTATTATTTTATTAATCCTGCAATGATGGCCTGCCTCGAAAGGATGTCTGCGGCGCACCCGCCTCTTGGGTTCTAGAGAGAGATAGATAAGAGAGAGAGAGAGAGAGAGAGGGGGAGGAACGAGGCGCCGGGATGTCCTCTCCTTTCCCGCCGCCTAACTTTCCCGCCCTTTTCCCTTCCCCCTTATAAATACCTTCAACCGCCACCACTATCCCTCACTGTTCCAAGCTGTTCCTCTGATCCCTGTTCCCGCGGCTTCTTCGTCATCTCGCGTCTCTCTCGGGCATTCCACTCTTTCTTTCGTCGCTTTCTCGCCAATCATGGGAAAGAAGAAGACCGAAGAGGGCGAGGGGCGCAGTCGCTGCGGGAAGCGCTTCGTCGACCATGACTTCCCTCTCGGCGGACTGCCAGAGGAAGACCACGCTCACTTCGCCCGCGAATACCTCTCCGATAGTTATCCGTCTCGCCCGCCCAAAGTGGGCGAATGCATCAACACCTTCTACCCAACAAGTGGCTTTCCCGGTCTCGCACTTTGAGGCGGGGCTGAGGCTTCCCCTCTGGCCGGAGGTTAAATTGGTGCTGAAGTACTTCGGGGTCGTCCCGGCCCAATTTAACCCCAATGCCATCTCCATGTTGATCGCCTTCGCATGCTACCTGCGGCGAGAGCGCATCGAGTTTAGCCTAACCTCCTTTCGCATGTTGTTCGTCTACCACGCCAAGGACGACGACATCTCTTACTTCACAGGCCAGGGCCTCAAAGTATGCGAGACGCCGAACAAAAACCACCATTGGTTGACGCGGTTCGTCTTCATACGCGGGGATCTGGGAGGCGTCCCTCTCGCCCCGGTATCTCCCGCCGAGTGTTATTATGAAACCCCCAAGGTGGGGGGTGCCGAGAAAGAGCTCTGCGATTTCTTTGTGGGGAAGAATTTTGAAGTCCAATTCCTGCGGCGCGACCTAGACTCGCTCCCCGCCGTTTTTCCGGGCGAAGGTAAGCCTCTATTCCCTTCTGTCCCCGTAAAAGTTTTTTCCTCCCGCTAACTGTTACCTTATCTAGGAGAAAGGACCGTTCCCGTCCATCCCCCCTACCAGAGCAATCGAGCTCTCGCTTTAGCGAATATGGCGGCGGAGGCTGCGAAAGATACGCTGACCCCTGTCGCCAAGAAGAGGCCTGCGGGCGAGGGTGCCTCTCGCCTCAGCCCCAAGAAGAAGAAAAAGACTGTGTCCTTCGAGAAGGAAAAGCCGGCCAAGAGAAGAGAAGAGCTCGCAGGGTCTCTCTCCCCTATCACCCTATCGTCTCCCTCGCCTCCACGTCAGCTCGTCTCGCCAACCCGCGAGACGGTTTCTGCAGAACCAGCCGCCCACGGTCGTGCTCAGCCCCCTCAGCTTCCTCCTGGCGAAACTGGCTCGTCCAGCCGCCCGGCTCCTGCCTCGCACCCTAACTACAATATGGGGCCCGCGACGGAGGATGACGCCGGCGAGCCAGTTCTAATATGGGAGCAGGATTCCAATCGAGTGTCGGTGTCCACCCTTCTCCCTTCCTGGAAGGAACAGGACCACCCCACCAGCCACGCCTTTTCCCTAGGTTTTGGGCTTTATGGCGGTCTTGGCTCCGAACCTGCCGACAACGAGGCCTCGCGGGACCTCATTCTGAAAAGCGTCCACTCGCAGTTTCGCTCCCTGGAGCTCGCGCATCGCGTCTCGCGCCATCTTGTCTTCAACAACAGGAAATGGAAAGAGGCGGAGACCGGTCTCGCCGCGGAGCGCGAGAAGTCTATTGACTTGGAGAAGCGGTTGAATGTCGCTGACAAACTCCTTGCACAGAGCCAGGGTGGCGTGGTAAGTTTCCTTATCTTTGCCTTGCCCGCCTCGCCCTTGCCCCTTATAGCCTCTTACTTTCACCCCTCCCGCAGGATGCCGAGACGGCGAACAGGATGCGCTCGCGTATCGAGGAGCTGGAGGGGGAAAACAAGAAGCTGAAAGCCGAGAACCTTCGCCTTGAGAGCAGCGCGACGCCCCCCACGGATCAGTTTCCCGTTTCTTCCCGATATTCCGTGGATGAGGTGGAGGCCATCTGCCGGGACTCAAACATCAAGACAGCGGAGGTTGTCCTTAAGATGATGAAGGAGCTGGGAGTGGTGCGCGCTGATGCGGAGACGGTGACCGTCCGCGACCTAGTCCCGCGCTTGTTCGATGAGTCGGACGGCAGCGCCTCCTCTGACAATGAGTAGTGCACCATCCCTCTCAATGTTTTCCTCTCGCCCTCATCTTTTTGTCTAACACTTATGATTCTGGTTCCCTTTCTTAAAGGGAGAGCGAGGTGTCTCTGCCTCATTAATTTTTTGTTTAAAACTCTTTATATGCTGACGGCCGCTTCCCCTTTTGGGGTGCTGTGTAATAGTTATTTAGGAGTTACTTTATTTTAATTGCCAGTTTGATCTTCCACCCTCTCGCTTAGCTACTAGTCCAAGGTGTATGGCTATTTTTTGGGACGCTGTTTAATCACTACTTTTATTGCCTTCCATTTCACTTAAAACCGGCGCGAGGCCCCCCTTTATCGCTTTTTACCCGTCTTGATTACCTCCGTCGGCGCTGCACTGCGAGATCATCTCACCACAAAATTTCTGGGTCCAGTCGTCTCGCCAGTCGGTTTCGGCCACTTCAGCTCACTTGATCCTGGGACGAGGAAAACCCTCCCGCCAGTGGCGAGACCCCCTATGGCGAGTGCCGGCCAGGGACCTTCTTCCCTGGCCCTATTCCTGGTCACTCTCTGTTTCAGGGACTATCCCCCTTTTGATGAGTCATGGATTTTTCTCCACGCGAATTCTTACCCTTAGACTTGTTCCCCCAAGTGAGTACCGTCCTCCCAAAACACCCTCAACCACCGAGTGAGCCTACAACCCTGCCAGCTAGATGGGAGCCTGGTCAGCGGGTCTGCTCGGGGTCTCCTCTCCAAAACACCACCAACCACCGAGTGAGCCTACAGCCCTGCCAGCCAGATGGGAGCCTGGTCAGCGGGTCTGCTCGGGGTCTCCCCTCCAAACACCACCAACCACCGAGTGAGCCTACAGCCCTGCCAGCTAGATGGGAGCCTGGTCAGCGGGTCTGCTCGGGGTCTCCTCTCCAAAACACCACCAACCACCGAGCGAGCCTACCGCCCTGCCAGCTAGATGGGAGCCTGGTCAGCGGGTCTGCTCGGGGTCTCCTCTCCAAAACACCATCAACCACCGAGTGAGCCTACAGCCCTGCCAGCTATATGGGAGCCTGGTCAGCGGGTCTGCTCGGGGTCTCCTCTCCAAAACACCACCAACCACCGAGTGAGCCTACAGCCCTGCCAGCTAGATGGGAGCCTGGTCAACGGGTCTGCTCGGGGTCTCCTCTCCAAAACACCTCCAACCACCGAGTGAACCTACAACCCTGCCAGCTAGATGGGAGCCTGGTCAGCGGGTCTGCTCGGGGTCTCCTCTCCAAAACACCACCAACCACCGAGTGAGCCTACAGCCCTGCCAGCTAGATGGGAGCCTGGTCAGCGGGTCTGCTCGGGGTCTCCTCTCCAAAACACCACCAACCACCGAGTGAGCCTACAGCCCTGCCAGCTAGATGGGAGCCTGGTCAGCGGGTCTGCTCGGGGTCTCCTCTCCAAAACACCACCAACCACCGAGTGAGCCTACAGCCCTGCCAGCTAGATGGGAGCCTGGTCAGCGGGTCTGCTCGGGGTCTCCTCTCCAAAACACCTCCAACCATCGAGTGAGCCTACAGCCCTGCCAGCTAGATGGGAGCCTGGTTAGCGGGTCTGCTCGGGGTCTCCTCTCCAAAACACCACCAACCACCGAGTGAGCCTACAGCCCTGCCAGCTAGATGAGAGCCTGGTCAGCGGGTCTGCTCAGGGTCTCCTCTCCAAAACACCACCAACCACCGAGTGAGCCTACAGCCCTGCCAGCTAGATGGGAGCCTGGTCAGCGGGTCTGCTCGGGGTCTCCTCTCCAAAACACCACCAACCACCGAGTGAGCCTACAGCCCTGCCAGCTAGATGGGAGCCTGGTCAGCGGGTCTGCTCGGGATCTCCTCTCCAAAACACCACCAACCACCGAGTGAGCCTACAACCCTGCCAGCTAGATGGGAGCTTGGTCAGCGGGTCTGCTCGGGGTCTCCTCTCCAAAACACCATCAACCACCGAGTGAGCCTACAGCCCTGCCAGCTAGATGGGAGCCTGGTCAGCGGGTCTGCTCGGGGTCTCCTCCCCAAAACACCATCAACCACCGAGTGAGCCTACAACCCTGCCAGCTAGATGGGAGCCTGGTCAGCGGGTCTGCTCGGGGTCTCCTCTCCAAGACACCACCAACCACCGAGTGAGCCTACAGCCCTGCCAGCTAGATGGGAGCCTGGTCAGCGGGTCTGCTCGGGGTCTCCTCTCCAAGACACCACCAACCACCGAGTGAGCCTACAGCCCTGCCAGCTAGATGGGAGCCTGGTCAGCGGGTCTGCTCGGGGTCTCCTCTCCAAAACACCACCAACCACCGAGTGAGCCTACAGCCCTGCCAGCTAGATGGGAGCCTGGTCAGCGGGTCTGCTCGGGGTCTCCTCTCCAAAACACCACCAACCACCGAGTGAGCCTACAGCCCTGCCAGCTAGATGAGAGCCTGGTCAGCGGGTCTGCTCGGGGTTGTTTCTACAAATCATCTCGCCCCTGGTGCCTCACAGAGGTCACCCACACTTCCACCAAAAGAGCACATCGGGATGATAAGCATTTCCAAATAACAATAGAAAGATACTGTGAAGTAGAGTGCTACGGGTAAAATCTCTTCAAATCATCCCCACTCCGGGCTCGCTCGAGAGATACCCCGTCCACATTCTGGAGGTGGTACCCTCCTGACTTTAAGACTTCTTTTATTATAAAAGGACCCTCCCAATTTGGGTTAAGTTTTCCTACAGAGGCTCCTCTACCTGCCGCGTCAACCTTTTTTAGGACCAAATCTCCTTTCACAAATTGTTTGACCCTTACATGCTTGTCGAAGTACCTCGCCATCCGGCGCTTGACTTCCTCCTGCCGGACCACTGCTAAATCCCGGAGCTCCTCCACGAGATCCAACGAAAGTCTCTGTTCTCCATCCTTCGGCTCCTTCCCTTGCAACCACTACTCTTGGCGATGCGACCTCGAACTCGACAGGTATGACGGCCTCTGAGCCATGAGAGAGCTTAAACGGGGTTTCTCCGGTGGCTGTGTTTGGTGTAGTTCTCAAGGCCCACAGTACTGAAGGTAATTGCTCCACCCAGCTTCCTCTCAAATTCTCCACCTTTTTCTTCAACAAATTGACAATGACCTTATTGGCCGCTTCGACCTGTCCCTTGCAACCACTACTTATTGGCGCTGCCGTCCGTCATGGGCCTGATCGAGACAGCGTCTTCGAACCACTGCAAGTGATGGAGGGGATCGTCCTTCCCTACATAGTAATTCATCTCGGGCTCTCGGAAGCCCTCCAGGACCGGAGCGGACAGGACTAGCTCGCAAAAAGGGGACCCCCGCACTGCCGGTCTCGCCACCCCTACTCGCGCGACGACCTCCCCTGGCGCGATGGTACTCGCCGGACTTGGGAACAGCTCCCTTCCCGCCATGTCCCTCCCGGTCCCTTCCAACATCACCTCCTTTCCCGGCCTTCTCCCCGGGGCGTCTTCTCCGACTCACGCCGAGACGAGTTCCTCCTGAGTCGCGGGAGCTGGCACTGTGGGCAGTGGAGTTGAACAGTCTCCCTGCCGCGAGATCCCCTGCAATAGATCCATGATCCCCTTGATCGAAGCCAGGAACTCCGTTCTTCGAACAAATCCCCCCTGATTATCTGACTCCCCTCCTTCTCCTTCTCCATTATCTCCCGCCATGTTGGTTGCTCAAGGTTCTTCTCTGAGGGCTGCGTCCACGCTCACCGCACCAAAATGTTGGAACCAGCTTTCTGATCCCTCCTAGAGTTCGAAACAGGATGCGGCCCACACGTACTCTCCCTGCGCTACCGCCCTGACGAGAGTTAGCGACCTGAAAACAGACCGAGGGGATTCAGCTTGGAGGTCCCGCCTCTTACCCGGAAGAACTGAGAGTCTTCCCCTCCCTAGCCAGTGCTGAGCTAGGTGCCTGTGAAGAAAATAGTGAGAAGGTTCAACAACCTTTTCTCAGGCACATTATCGGTCTATTTATAGGTTTCTGAATCTGTTCTGCAAATATCATTTCCAAACCATCTTGAAATGACCAAAACACTCTGGACCGGGTCTGCTAATAGCCCAACTCCGCTGTTCTGGAGAGCTATTCGCAGGCCCCCAGGGTTAAAATGTAAAACTATCTGGGGCCCAAAGGTAAAATCCCCCTTATAGTTAAAAAGATGAAAACCGTCTTCCTTCCTGCGGCGAGTGGGGAGGGACCCGCCAATCTCTTTAGAGGATCTCGCCTGTGGGCTACTCGCTCGTGCCCGAAGGTCTCGTCTAGCGAGATCTCACCTAGCGAGACCTTGCCTAGCGAGATCTCGCCTAGCTTAACGAGATCTCTCCCGATAACCGGTCTCGCCTTATCTTGCGAGCTGTCCCTTCTTCCCTTGCTTTGTTGGCCTACTCGCGAGCACAAGGTTGTACATTCTTGATTTTGATTGTGCCAACATAGCTAGTGCTTATCTTTCAAATTCCCTTGATTGTTCTTCTTGTGTTGAGTTCTTCCTCACTAGATTTCTGATTATGCTTTTGAATGTCCTATACTCCATGAATATGATTTCCATGCTTAGTTTTCTTTGGTTATCAAGTCTAGGATAGGTTGCTTCATGTCATTTATCTTGTTCATGTGACTCATGTGGCTCTATTTATTCATGTTCATGTAGCCTTTTTCTTGCCTAATCATGTGATTTGTTCTTGTTCCTCATCATGTAATTCATGTAGATTGTAGATTATAGCTTAATTACTTTTCTAGCAACTTGTCGTCATGCGTGAGAACGATGAAAGGAACGTGTTTAGCTTGGGTTATGGGGCGTTTTGCGAGGCGAATTGTGAACCATGGCAGGAGCGTTTGTGTGAGAATTCTGCAAGGGGTGGTGTGGTTTCAGCCTGTGGCCACCGGGTTTTGGTTTTTGTGGTTAGAGAGACCACTTTGGCCCCGATTTGGGCTGGTTTTGTTTGGTGCATTCCACTTTAGGGCCGCCACCGAAAGACTCTTGCGGAATTGAACTTAACCGCTGCTTATGTTTCACTCGTTTGATTGTTTCTTGTTTGTAAGATGCTGAGTTTGGGCATGTGTATTGCCCTTTTTTCTCCTGCGGGTGGAGCAGGACTTGTTGAACTTGTACGCACTTGGTGCGGTTGACACTTTGGAATGACATTGTTTACTACTTGTACGCACTTATTTTATGCATTCTTTTTACTTATATGAAACATTGCTACGGGGTCGGTAAGCCCCTTCTTTATCGATTATGCAATTCATGCTCTCTTTTGTATAGCTTGGTTGATTGTTGAGGTATTCTTTTTTGAATGCCTCAGGTGCAGGTTGTAGCCGGTTGAGCGGCTAGGTTGGTTGGTGGCGTTTCTTGGGAGCTAGCCGAGCATACGTAGCGAGGTAGTTCTTCTCTTTGTTGTACAGACATACATGTGCCCCAATGGGTTCGTGTCAGCTTGTTGGCGCCCATTGGTGGTTTTCTTTACTTGTGACGTATGAATAATAGACTGTTATGTGACTCATTTGGATGATGTCTTCTTGCTCTTGGGAAGGATTTATGGTAGGTTGCATTAGGTATTTTTAAGCTACACAAAAACCTATTATTGCATATCATGCATACATGTTTTGATCAACTAAGACGTATTTTCCAAATGACGTAAACAAAGAGGATTTCTTATAGTAGTACCACTATAGACTGCATATAGGAGCTCATCATAAATAAACAAAGTATTTCCGCCGCGTACAAATACAGTTTTGATACCTAAGGCCGAGGGATACGACCATTACATCCAATGGTTTTCTTACATTTCACTGTTGAATTTCAACTCATAAAGTAAGCGTCAAGAGTTGCCTGAGCGTGTGCAGTTATCCCCTGCACGACGTGGCATCATAACCCGTAGTTCCTCTTTCTCTGATACGATGTACTCGTTGAGGAAATGCGGGTTGTGACACGGGTCGGTCTCATCAATCCTGTTCTTGGCACACAGCCTGGGTATTTCTCTATACCCATTTCTCTCACAGCAACAGCGGGTCTTTCCTGGGCACACCAGTACTTCCTGTTACTCTTTTCACAAGTGGACACCGCAAATTACAAATGTCAGGGGTCTTTCCTGGCTACCAGGCCAGTACTTTCTGTTACTCGCTTCACAGGTGGACACCCTATGACATCAAGCATCACAAAGGGCCTTTCCTGGTCACACCAGTACTTCCTGTGCCTCATTCACAGGTTGGACCCAAAAACATCACATGGCTATTTTTCCTGGGCTACCACTCCAGTACTTCCTGCTACTCCTTTTCGCAGGTATAACCCGTTGACTCCTTAAACTACATGTTATCACGGAGTCTTCTCCGGTTCGTATGCAACATCACCAATCCAGACCAACCTGTCCAGATGGGCTTCACACAGCATGCCTATTCCGTACTCCATTTCCGGATCTATATGCTAATAAAGGGGATTTCAAGCATCCACCCAAAGATTCCCAAAATCAGCCACCTCTTGGTGGGGGAAATCACAAGATATGCCAAAAGGAAGCCTTCACATGGATAAGAAGAAAAGTTGTTACCCTTGACGACCGCTTTAGTGCCATGACCTCAAAGCTAGCTTGATTTGGCTCGCAAGAACGTTTCCTCCGCAACGCCGGCTTCGGAACTCTTGTCGGTAAACCGCAGCACCACCAGCAGCAGCCCTTCCCCTTCTTCCTCCTCCTTTCTCTCTCTCTTTCTCTCTTTTGAAGAAAGATAAAGGCTAAGAAACAAATGAGCATAAGTTCTCAGTTTCGGCCTTTAGGAAAATGAGGAAAGAAGCTTCAGCCCTTGGATCCAGGCTGAAGGAATGGACGACCACAATTTTGCCAAAACACTGATTTTGACCTGACAAGGCCCGTGACATGGCCGTGTCCCAGGCCGTGTGCCTCAAGCGGTGGTCAACCGACCTATCCAAACCAGTGACACGCCCATGGGACACGCCCGTGTCATGGGCCATGTCACCAACACGCCTTCAGACAGGCCCGTGTCTGTGGCCGTGTGCCTGGGCGAAAAAAATCCCAAAACATCCCGAGACTTCACACGACCTATGACACGCCCGTGTCCCAGGCTGTGTGCCCAGACACGGCACAAAGACACGCCCTGTCGAAATGCTTCGTCGGGCTGAGTTCGTCGACCCGACTTGACACGCCCTGTGACACGCCCGTGTCACAGGCCGTGTGCAACTTCTCGACACTCGACACCCACGTCTCGACACTCGACGATCGTCGAGTAAAAGTCGTCGAGCACACGACACGGCCTTGGACACGCCCGTGTCCTGGGCCGTGTGCCCCCTCTCGACACATCGTCGAGCAAAAAATCGTTGACACCAAAACCGATCATCGACACAACCTCGACACGCCCTGCGACACGCCCGTGTCGCAGGCCGTGTCCGCTGACACGCCCTGGGACACGCCCGTGTCCCAGGCCGTGTCACCCAAAAAGTTTCTGTTTCAGAAATTTGGACTGTTACAATCCTCCCCTTCTACAAGAAATTTCGTCCTCGAAATTCAGACACAGGAAAGGCAACAGTAACCAGCAAGAAAAATGTGACAACATGCAAAATTTTATGTTACAACATCCTCTCTAGAGATTACAAAAATAGCTCAGGGAACTCTTCTCGCATGGTTTGCTCTCGCTCCCATGACAGTTCTTCACAGCTACAGTTGTCCCACCAGACTTCCACCATGGCGACCGTCTTGTTCCTCAACTATTTCTCGGCTCGATCTTCGATCTGAATGGGTCTAACTTTTATTGTTAGCCCATACTCCACCGGCACACGATCATCCGCGATCACTTGAGCTGGATCTTTCACGGCCTTTCGAAGCACCGAGATGTGAAATACATCATGTAATCCACCCAAGTCTGCCGACAGAGCTAGCCGATAAGCCGCTTCGCCTACTCGCTCAACACTTCAAAAGGAACCAAATATCTTGGACTCAACTTTTTCAATCGTCGAATCCTGAAGACACCTTTGAAAGGCTTGATCTTCAAGTAGACCCTATCGCCAACCGCAAATTCCACGTTCCGGTGCTTGGCGTTGTAGTACTTCGCTTGTCGATCTTGAGCAATAAACAATCTCTCTCGAATAGTCCGGATGGTTGAGTTTGCTTCATCAACCTCATTTGGTTTAAAAACCCGAGCTTCGCCCGCTTCTACCCAAGCCATGGGAGTACGACACTTCCTTCCATATAGAGCTTCATATGGTGCCATCCCAATGCTCGCCTGGTAGCTGTTATTATATGCAAACTCTACCATATAGAGATGATCTTCCCATATCTTTCCGAAGTCAAGGGCACACATTCGGAGCATGTCCTCCATTGTTCTGTTGGTACGTTCAGTTTGGCCATCCGTTTGGGGATGAAAGGCCGTACTGAAAGTCAATTTCGTGCCCAACAGTCGGTGAACTAGCCTCCAATCATTTGACGCGAATCGCCCATCTCAATCACTTACGATGCTCCGAGGAACACCGTGAAGCCGCACAATCTGGTCAACATATAACTTTGCCAAACTTTCAACTGAATCATCCTGCTTGTTCGGGAGAAAATATGCCACTTTAGTTAGCCGGTCCACAATTACCCAAATGGAATCATTTCCTCGCTGCCATCTTGGCAACCCATGCACAAAATCCATGGTCATATCATCAAATTTCCACTCTGGGATCGGCAGTGACTTCAAATAACCGCCCGGCTTTTGGCATTCCGCCTTCACCATCGCACATGTTTGGCATTTGGATACAAAAAGGGCAACATCTTTCTTGAGCGCTGGCCACTAGAAAAGCTTCTTCATATCGTTGAACATCTTTGTACTCCCGGGGTGAATGGAATACTTTGTATAATGCGCTTCATACATCAGTTCTTCCCTCAATTTCCCCACATTCGGGACGCACAAACGGCCCTCTTTTCGCAAAAGACCGTCATTCCAGGTTAATTTGCCTTCTGGCCCTTCATTCACATAGTGTAAGAGATCATCATCCAACTCCGTTGCCCGTCGAACTCGGTCTGTAAGGTCACATTGCACCTCAGTCCAGTTCAAACATGCAGTGGCAGTGGAATTCTTGTCAACACAATAGATATCTAACGCCTCCAACTCCTGGATAAGACGTTCATCATGCCTTTGTAACCAATTTGCTCTAGCCGGAACCCGCCGACTCAAGGCATCCGCGACAACATTCCCCTTCCCGGGCGTATAGTGAATCTCGAAAGTGTAGTCCCCAAGTAACTCCAACCACCTTCGTTGTCGCATGTTCAAGTCTTTCTGCTCCAAAAGATACTTTAGGCTCTTATGATCGGTATAGATCTCCACCTTCACGCCATAAAGGTAGTGTCGCCACAACTTGAGTGCAAAAATCACCGCCGCTAGTTCCAAATCATGGACGGGATAGTTTCGCTCGTGCACCTTCAGCTGGCGTGAGCCATAAGCAATAACCTTTCAATTCTGCAGAAGAACGCAGCCTAAGTCGCTCCATGAGGCATCACTATAAATCACAAATCCATCGGTTCCACATGGCAAAGACAACACCGGCGCCGTGGTCAACCGACTCTTCAGCTCTTCAAAAGCTCGTGCACAATCTGGCGTCCAAACAAACTTCTGATCTTTTCGCGTCAGTGTGGTTAGCGGCAAAGCGATCCGCGAGAAGTTTTCCACAAATCTTTTATAGTAGCCCGCAAGTCCAAGGAAACTCCTGACCTCGGCCACGGAAGACAACATTGGCCACTCCTGTATGGCCCTTATCTTCGCTGGATCCACTGCAATGCCCGCTCCACTCACCACATGGCCCAAAAATGCCACTGATGATAGCCAAAACTCGCACTTCGAGAACTTGGCATATAGCTGATTTTGCCTCAACGTGTTCAACACAAACCGCAAGTGAATCTCATGCTCAGCTTTGGACTTCGAGTACACCAGGATGTCATCAATGAACACAATCACAAACAGATCCAGGTACTCGCGAAAAATACGGTGCATCAGATCCAAAAACACTGAGGGCGCATTGCACAGTCCAAATGGCATGACTGTGAACTCATAGTGCCCATAATGCGTTCCAAATGCGGTTTTGGGAATGTCACGTTCCTGAATTCTTAACTGGTAATAACCAGACTTCAGGTCCAACTTTGAATAGACGGTCGAGCCCACCAGCTGATCGAATAACTCATCAATCCAGGGTATCAGATACTTATTCTTCTCGTTCAGCTTATTCAGTTCACGGTAATCAATACACAACCGCAACCCACCATCTTTCTTCTTTACAAAAAGCACAGGCGCGCTCCAAGGTGACATACTTGGGCAGATATAACCTTGCTCTAGCATTTCTTGTAGTTGAACCTTCAACTCAGCCATCTCTTTAGGCGCAACGCGATATGGCGAGCGGGCCACAAGTTTCGCACCTGACACCAACTCGATCGTGAAGTCAATCTCCAGCTGGGGTGGTAGCCCAGGGAGATCCGTGGGAAACACATCTGTAAATTCCGCCACAATCGGAACCTCGCACACACTGGCCTTAGGCTCAACAGCCTGAATCAGTTCAAAATAACATTCCGCACCCTTCCGAACAGCCTTGACTACCTGGAGTGCAGACATCAATGTCCCGCCCACTCCTCGCATACCCGCGAACTTTGTCTCATGTTCGGTATTCTGGCCCAACGTGATTTCTTTGGACTGGCAATCAATCATGGCATGCTGCTCTGCAAGCCAATCCATCCCAAAAATCACATCGAATTCCGATATTTGGAAAACAAATGCAGTCAAACGAAAATCCCGACTTCCGAACTGAACCGCCACATCACAAGCTTGATTCGCAAGCATCCAACAGCCATTCGGCAACACCACTCTGACATTATCTGTCTTTGCACGACTGGGTATCCCAAGTCGCATAATAAACTCACTAGACAGAAAAGAATGCGATGCACCCGTATTAAACAGTGCTCGCGCCAGCGTGTCCCGAATCATCACAAAGCCTATGACAAACATGTCACACACACAAACCGCAAACATAGGGGTACTAAGCAAAGCATACAAACAATAACATATGCAAAACTAAACTCATACCTGTGACAACGTCACTCTGCTTGATGGCTCTTGCAGGCCAAGATTGTAGACCCGGGGTAACGCCTGCGAGGCAGAGGAATCCACCACCGCCTTTCCTTTTTCCGCATAAGATGCTCCCACCTTCTTTTCACTCTTTGGCGGCATCCGACAATCTCGCGCAATATGCCCCATTCGGCCACAATTGAAGCAGATACGAGTATCTAGCTTGGAGGTAGCCCCTGACGTTGCTCCCATTGCAACTAATGAAGGAGCTTGTCCACTAGGATTGGACTTCTTGCCCCATCTCTTCTTATAAAATGGTTTCCCCGATCGGGGCGCCTTCCACTCCGGTTGCGACACAGCCAAAGCTCTCTTCCCTTGCACCCTTTTCATATCCTTCTCCAGCACGCTCGCAGTGTCAACCAACGCTTGGAAACCTTGGTTCACAGAACTTGACACAAGGAACCTCAGCTCGTCCCTCAGTCCTTCATAGAACCTGTTGGTCTTCCTCTGTTCATCAACAAATATAGAACCCGCATACCGCCCCAAGCGAGTAAATTCATGCAGGTATGCGTCAACACTGCCATCACCTTGTGTTAACCTTTGGAATTCATTTTCCATGGCTATCCGCTGAGCCGCAAGAAGGTGCATCGCTAGGAAGAGTCTGGAGAATTCTTCCATCGATACTTGGGTTAACGGACGACCCGCCAAGTGATGCAACTCCATCTCATCCCACCACAATCGAGCTTCTCCTTCAAGCAAAAAGGTAACTAAAGTAACTTTTTGATGCTCTGCCGTTCCAATCGCCATCAGCACTCGCTTGACGCGCGATAGCCAATCCTCAGCCTGCGTCGGAGTTCCCGCTCCCGAAAACGTAGGCGGATGGAAACTCATAAACCGCGTTAGCTGCTTCTCAGCTGCTCGAGGAGCCATATCCACGACAGGTTCAGGCCTTGCCGCCACCTGTTCTGGCCTCACAGCCGCTTGTTCCTGCCTAAGTGGCTGGCCTTGGATCATGGTAAATAAAGCCTCCGCAACTAAACACACATGTTCCGCAGATGGTGGAGGTGTAGGCACCGCGGCTGGTGCCGTACTTTCATCAGAACGCTGGGACTCAGACGGCCCAGCTCCACTTCGTGTCACCTAAAGGTGGACAAGACACACACATTAGCGGTCGTACCCAAGCAAACAACACAAAATAAGAACACGCAGGTTCCTCAAACACACAAATGTGCATTCCTATCATGGACATTCAGGAGTTCATTCATAGACTTTGGTTTGCACAAACACGTGCTCGCCACCCCACAAAAGAAGTCGACCACGACTTCGAGAGGGAAATACCAAGATGACCGATACCAAAAATGTAACAACCCCATCCGTTCATATGGTATATTCTAGAAGGTCCGGCTGGGGCCCCACAGTACATATCACAAAACAGGCGGTGAAGGTACAGGATGATACCAGAGTAGCGCATCGCACCTATCACAAATCATTCTAGCGAAAGCCTAGACTACAACTGGAACTCCTCATGAATGCCCAAATATAAAACTCCACATTTTATACGATATAGGAATGTCTTACAACAAGTACAAAGAGTTGGCCTTATGGCCTTACTTGGCTTTCAAACAGTGGCCTAAACAGATTGGCGCGCAGGCCGGCCACAATAAAAGAAAACACACACCATAAGATATAGCCTTCGAGGGCTAAAAATAGTAGCAGCAACAACAGCAGGAACATCAACCTCTATGCGTCCCGCTCGGCTCTCCAGCACCTGTACAGGGACAATCCACCCAACGGTGGCAAACAAAAGCAACGGTCAGCGTTCAGCTGACCAAATTATAACGACCCTACCCCTTCTCTCGGGGCAGCGGTATTCTTCCCTGCAGGCATATCAAATCACAAGTATGGCAATATATCATCAAAATGTGCTTTCACGCACACAAGCCATCACAACCGTTCGCCACCCGGCCCAACGGTCCGTGCACTCAGGGCACATTCTTGGTGTTCTGGCAAAGCTCTTGCCCACCACCGTATTAGGGTCACAACCCAACGGTAAATCTCTTGAGCATTTACTCCATGGCGTGCAGCCGGAGTTAGTCTTCCTACACCGGGATGGCCCGTAGCCCCCCATTGTGTCATGACGCGCATGCCGAAGACTCTTGCTATGCGCTCCAACAGACCGCACCTTTTGTTCTCACGTCGGACGGACATAGCGCTGGTCGGATCCTCCACCCCCCGTTGCTCAAATCGCCTTGCCTTCTCCGAGTACAGCGTACTCGTGGCTATATCAAAGGTGCGGGTCGGTCTCACCAATCCTGTTCTTGGCACACAGCATGGGTATTTCTCTATACCCATTTCTCTCACAGCAACAGCGGGTCTTTCCTGGGCACACCAGTACTTCCTGTTACTCTCTTCACAGGTGGACACCGCAAATTACAAATGTCAGGGGTCTTTCCTGGCTACCCGGCCAGTACTTTCTGTTACTCGCTTCACAGGTGGACACCCTATGACATCAAGCATCACAAAGGGCCTTTCCTGGTCACACCAGTACTTCCTGTGCCTCATTCACAGGTTGGACCCAAAAACATCACATGGCTATTTTTCCTGGGCTACCACTCCAGTACTTCCTGCTACTACTTTTCGCAGGCATAACCCGTTGACTCCTTAAACTACACGTTATCACGTAGTCTTCTCCGGTTCGTATGCAACATCACCAATCCAGACCAACCTGTCCAGATGGGCTTCACACAGTATGCCTATTCCGTACTCCATTTCCGGATCTATATGCTAACAAAGGGAATTTCAAGCATCCACCCAAAGATTCCCAAAATAAGCCACCTCTTGGTGGGGGAAATCACAAGATATGCCAAAAGGAAGCCTTCACATGGCTAAGAAGAAAAGTCGTTACCCTTGACGGCCGCTTCGGTGCCATGACCTCAAAGCTAGCTTGATTTGGCTCACAAGAACGTTTCCTCCGCAACGCCGGCTTTGGAACTCTTGTCGGTAAACCGCAGCACCACCAGCAGCAGCCCTTCCCCTTCTTCCTCCTACTTTCTCTCTCTCTCTCTTTCTCTCTTTTGAAGAAAGATAAAGGATAAGAAACAAATGAGCATAAGTTCTCAGTTTCGGCCTTCAGGAAAAAGAGGAAAGAAGCTTCAGCCCTTGGATCCAGGCTGAAGGAATGGACGGCCACAATTTTGCCAAAACACTGATTTTGACCTGACACGGCCTGTGACACCGCCGTGTCCCAGGTCGTGTGCCTCAAGCGGTGGTCAACCGACCTATCCAAACCAGTGACACGTGTAACGCCCCCACCTATCACATGACATATAACGGTGGGTCCGGCCGGGGCCCCATGCCATATATCGCAGACAAGCGAAGGAATTACGTGTGGAAATCAAAAACTATACGTATCCTTAACTCATTCCATTCTAGCGCATCATTTTTTATGTTAGCATGAACTCAAACCAGAATGTCCACCAATATATAAAGATTACATTTATATATAACAACACCAGGAATGTATACAACCCACACACCCTGGCTTTATGGCCTTACAGGTTCCTCTTTACACATCACCAATTTCATACATCGGCACGCAGGCCGGCCACACATGAAATCCAAACACAACTCTCGCATGACCTTCAAGGGCCTATAGCAGCAAGCTAGCCATTCTTTCCACTTGTGCATTTCACGCCACAGCACCTGCAAGTAGACATCCAAACCAACACCAAAACCAAAGTAACGGTCAGCATTTGGCTGACCCATTATAACGACCCTACCCCCTACCCGGGGTAGTGGTTCCTTTCCTGTACACAGTGCTATCATCTATCATCAAGTATCATCAAACATCATATGTATATCATTCTCTTTATCCCGCTAGCAAACACATGACATCATAAACGCTGGAATCCACCAGACGTTCCGTGCACTCAGGGCACCTTCTTGGCGTACCGGAATCCACCAGTCATACACCGCCGATTCGAGGTTTTAACTTGATGGTTGACCGGCCCTAGTCCACCAGTCTCGCAAGCTGGCGACATCCCGCCCAAACCACTCAGAGGTACAACCTCACAGCATCCAAAACAACCAGAGTAGGTCGACCCAAACCATGTGGTGTAGCACGCCGGGTTTATCCAAGCTCCCCAGGCATGTCTACCCATCGACCCCCCTCCTATTCCGATCGACCCACACCATGTGGTGCAGCAAGCCGGGTTTAACTCGGCTCCCCAAGCATTGCCACCAATCGATCCCTACCTAACTAGATCAACCCACCCTAGTGGTGTAACAGGCCGGGTTTATCTCGAGCTCCCCAGGCGTGCTACCAATTGATCATATCATAACCAGGAGCTTTGCCAAAGCCTCCTCACATTCAGCATCACATCCATACATTCATCACAATAGAAATCCATTTACATCGTACCAAATCCACAGAGTCTTTTCTGGTTTACACATGAACATCACCAATCCAGACTACCAGTCCAGATGGGCTTCACACAGCATGCCTATGTTGTACTCCATAATTCCGGCTCTAGATGCAGACGCAACGAAGGAATCACTTCACGGATATCCACCTCTTGGTGGAGGATTCCAAGCACATGTATAAAAGAAGGACTTCAATGTCCAAGAAGGAGATCGTTACCCTTGAAGACCGCTTCGGCGCCATGAAGTAGCCGGATGGAAATCACCGCCTCGGCTCTTCCTTCACGAATCCGCTCTCGGATCTTCGCTCCGCACTCCGCAGCTCCTCCAGCAGCTGGTAGTCTCCTCCCTTCCCTCTTGCCTTAGGCTTTTCTTCCTCCCTCTCTTGGAATAAAATGAAGAAGAAGAAGAAGAAGATGAAAAGAGGAGTTAAATCCCCTTTTTCTCGGCCTTCACAATACCTGGACAGAGCCCAACCACTGGATCCAGGAAGAGGGAAACAAACGACTCAGATTTTGCCAGAAAAGCTAAAACACGGCCTGACATGCCCTGTGACACGCCCGTGTCACAGGCCGTGTCCCTCTAAGCGGCAGGCAACCGACTCAAAACCAACAGTACACGGCCATGGGACACGCCCGTGTTCCATGTCGTGTCCCCGACACGCCCTCAGACACGCCCGTGTCTGAGGCCGTGTGCCTCAACGAAAATAATCCCAAAACAACCCGAGACTTCACACGGCCTGGCACACGCCCGTGTTCCTAGCCGTGTGCACCTGGACACACCCGTGTCCCGCAAACACGCCCTAGCTCGAAACATCGAGTTGAGTTCGACGGCTACTGACACGCCCTGTGACACGCCCGTGTCACAGGCCGTGTCCTCACTCGACACTCGACACTCGGCGATCGTCGAGCAAAATTCGTCGACATCAAGGCCGATCGTTGACACGGCCTCGACACGCCCTGCGACACGCCTGTGTCGCAGGCCTTGTCCGCTGTTCGACGACCGTCGACTCCAAATTTCGTCGACTTCACGACTCGACACAACCCAGGCCTGACACGCCCTGGGACACGCCCGTGTCCCAGGCCGTGTCACCCATGCCTGAACCCAAATTTGCTCAAATTGATCTGATTGACTTCGGGGTGTTACAATCCTCCCCCCTTCAAATAATTTCGTCCTCGAAATTTGACTCCAAATCAACCAATCAACCACAAAACAAGTTATTATGCACATTTGCGTGCCGTACCTCAAGCCATCGCCCATACGAACAAACAGACAGCACATACAAACATTCCTAACGTCCACTTGTGCACATTTAGCCACACAAGACATCAAAACAAGAAATCATGATGACAAGTGCACCAAATTTGGATAGATATGTACACCATCTTTTTTTTTCATCACAACTAGATATAAAAGCATAGTTTACATACACAGCACCTCCGGTCATAACATCGAAGTGATTAACATTACACTTCACTTCCGCTCAGCCTCCCGATTTTGAAATTCACGATTAAGAGACAAATTAAACACCCGAGGCTGAATTTCACCAACTGAGCTTTGCGGCTCTTGCACTTCCATCGCATGCAATCGAGGTTGCGTCCGGGGTGCAGATGATTCGGCCACTGCTTTACCCTTTTCTTTATATGACGCACCTATCTTTTTCTCACTCCCTGAAGGGGCCTTCCAACAAAATTTTGCTATGTGTCCTTGCTGCCCACATTTATAGCATATACGCGTATCAATCCGTCCTGGCCCATAAGTAGTCCCCGATGAAATAGTCGACGGCGTTGATTCCGTAGGCCTAAATCTTTTCTTCTCTCGTCGTCTGAACTCCGATTGATCCGACTGCGGCACTTTAGATTCTGCCTTTTCCACCGGCAGTCTCTTATTCTCGTATACTCGCTTCATATCTTTTTCCAAGGCACGAGCTGTATCGACCAATGCTTGAAAGCCTTGGCTCACTGAACTCGGGAGTGCCAACCTCAATTCATCCCGCAATCCTTCATAAAACCGATTTGTCTTTCGCGCTTCCTCCGCAAAGGTAGATCCCGCATATCTCCCCAATCTCGTAAACTCATGCAGGTAGGTATCAATATCGCGCTCACCCTGCACCAAACGGAGAAACTCATTTTCCATCGCAATCCTCTGCGACACCGACACATACTTGGCTAAAAATATTTGGGAGAATTCATCCATGGAAACTTCAGTTACACCTTGACCTGCCAAGTGATGCACTTCCATTTCATCCCACCACAATCTCGCATATCCTTCCAACAGAAAAGTGGCCAACGTCACTTTCTGCTCCTCGACCGTCCTGATTGCGGTTAGGATCCTTTTTACCCTTGCCAACCAATCTTCTGCCTGCGTTGGTGAAAGCGTTCCACCAAACGTGGGTGGATGAAAGTGCATAAAACGTGTCAATGACTAGTCACTTGCTTGCGCTTCCACCACCACTGCAGCATGCTCTTGCCTTCCACCAGGTCTTGCCTGTCCAGTAGGCTGTGCTTGTAACACTGCAAGCACTGTCTCCGTCACCACCCGTATGGCTTCTGCCGAGGGAGGCATAGGCACTTCCACGGGTGCTGCACTCTCATCAGACCGCTGGGGCTCAGACGGCCCAGCTCCATCCCTCGCCACCTATCAATGTACAGAACACCATTAATACTTCCAATCATAACGGTACTGCTACATTGACTACACACTCACGCACATCATGTGCATGACATACATTCCTAGTGGACATTCATGAGTTCAATGATGTTCTCTCCTCCCAAACATTCTAAACCTGGCTTTGATACCACTTTGTAACGCCCCCACCTGTCACATGACATATAACGGTGGGTCCGGCCGGGGCCCCACGCCATATATCGCAGACAAGCGAAGGAATTACGTGTGGAAATCAAAAACTATACGCATCCTTAACTCATTCCATTCTAGCGCAGCATTTTTTATGTTAGCATGAACTCAAACCAGAATGTCCACCAATATATAAAGATTACATTTATATATAACAACACCAGGAATGTATACAACCCACACACCCTGGCCTTATGGCCTTACAGGTTCCTCTTTACACATCACCAATTTCGTACATCGGCACGCAGGCCGGCCACACATGAAATCCAAACACAACTCTCGCATGACCTTCAAGGGCCTATAGCAGCAAGCTAGCCATTATTTCCACTTGTGCATTTCACGCCACAGCACCTGCAAGTAGACATCCAAACCAACACCAAAACCAAAGTAACGTTCAACATTTGGCTGACCCATTATAACGACCCTACCCCCTACCCGGGGTAGTGGTTCCTTTCCTGTACATAGTGCTATCATCTATCATCAAGTATCATCAAACATCATATGTATATCATTCTCTTTATCCCGCTAGCAAACACATGACATCACAAACGCTGGAATCCACCAGACGTTCCGTGCACTCAGGGCACCTTCTTGGCGTACCGGAATCCACCAGTCATACACCGCCGATTCGAGGTTTTAACTTGATGGTTGACCGGCCCTAGTCCACCAGTCTCGCAAGCTGGCGACATCTCGCCCAAACCACTCAGAGGTACAACCTCACAGCATCCAAAACAACCAGAGTAGGTCGACCCACACCATGTGGTGTAGCACGCCGGGTTTATCCAAGCTCCCCAGACATGTCTACCCATCGACCCCCCTCCTATTCTGATCGACCCACACCATGTGGTGCAGCAAGCCGGGTTTAACTCGGCTCCCCAAGCATTTCCACCAATCGATCCCTACCTAACTAGATCAACCCACCCTAGTGGTGTAACAGGCCAGGTTTATCTCAAGCTCCCCAGGCGTGCTACCAATTGATCATATCATAACCAGTAGCTTTGACAAAGCCTCCTCACATTCAGCATCACATCCATACATTCATCAAAATAGAAATCCATTTACATCGTACCAAATCCACGGAGTCTTTTCCGGTTTACCCATGAACATCACCAATCCAGACTACCAGTCCAGATGGGCTTCACACAGCATGCCTATGCCGTACTCCATAATTTCGGCTCTAGACGTAGACGCAACGAAGGAATCACTTCACGGATATCCACCTCTTGGTGGAGGATTCCAAGCACATGTATAAAAGAAGGACTTCGATGTCCAAGAAGGAGATCGTTACCCTTGAAGACCGCTTCGGCGCCATGAAGTAGCCGGATGGAAATCACCGCCTCGGCTCTTCCTTCACGAATCCGCTCTCGGATATTCGCTCCGCACTCCGCAGCTCCTCCAGCAGCTGGTAGTCTACTCCCTTCCCTCTTGCCTTAGGCTTTTCTTCCTCCCTCTCTTGGAATAAAATGAAGAAGAAGAAGATGATGAAAAGAGGAGTTAAATCCCCTTTTTCTCGGCCTTCACAATACCTGGACAGAGCCCAACCACTGGATCCAGGAAGAGGGAAACAAACGGCTCAGATTTGGCCAGAAAAGCTAAAACACAACCTGACACGCCCTGTGACACGCCCGTGTCACAGGCCGTGTCCCTCTAAGCGGCAGGCAACCGACTCAAAACCAATAGTACACGGCCATGGGACACGCCCGTGTTCCATGCCGTGTCCCCGACACGCCCTCAGACACGCCCGTGTCTGAGGCCGTGTGCCTCAACGAAAATAATCCCAAAACAACCCGAGACTTCACACGGCCTGGCACACGCCCGTGTTCCTGGCCGTGTGCACCTGGACACACCCGTGTCCCGCAAACACGCCCTAGCTCGAAACGTCGAGTTGAGTTCGACGGCTACTGACATGCCCTGTGACACGCCCGTGTCACAGGCCGTGTCCTCACTCGACACTCGACACTCGACGATCGTCGAGCAAAATTCGTCGACATCAAGGCCAATCGTCGACACGGCCTCGACACGCCCTGCGACACGCCCGTGTTGCAGGTCGTGTCCACTATTCGACGACCGTTGACTCCAAATTTCGTCGACTTCACGACTCGACACAACCCAGGCCTGACACGCCCTGCGACATGCCCGTGTCCCAGGCCGTGTCACCCATGCCTGAACCCAAATTTGCTCAAATTGATCTGATTGACTTCGGGGTGTTACAACACGCACATGGGACACGCCTGTGTCATGGGCCGTGTCACCAACACGCATTCAAACACGCCCGTGTCTGTGGCTGTGTGCCTGGGCGAAAAAAATCCCAAAATATCCCGAGACTTCACACGGCCTGTGACACGCCCGTGTCCCAGGCCGTGTGCCCAGACACGGCACAAAGACACGCCCTGTCGAAATGCTTCGTCGGGCTGAGTTCGTCGACCCGACTTGACACGCCCTGTAACACGCCCGTGTCACAGGCCGTGTGCAACTTCTCGACACTCGACACCCATGTCTCGACACTCATGTCTCGACACTCGACGATCGTCGAGTAAAAGTCATCAAGCACACGACACGGCCTTGGACACACCCGTGTCCTGGGCCGTGTGCCCCCTCTCGACACATCGTCGAGCGAAAAATCGTTGACACCAAAACCGATCGTCGACACAACCTCGACACGCCCTACGACACGCCCGTGTCGCAGGCCGTGTCTGCTGACATGCCCTGGGACACGCCCGTGTCCCAGGCCGTGTCACCCAAAAAATTTCCTGTTTCAGAAATTTGGACTGTTACACGTTGCAACGCGCAAATTTTGGACTTTCGCCAAAAGGACTCCAATTCAACCCCAGTCAGTGGCGTTGGACTCGTGTGGTCAATACGAAGTAAACGGAGGTCGTCCCAGTCAATTTCGACGACAATTTGTCAACTCATGGTCAAATAAGGCGTAGTCGTGCACCGAAAAGCGTGTGCACACCAATTATGACACGACACCCAAACTTTGACCCGACCCCGTTGACTTGGACCCACTTTGAATTTGACTAGCAAGGGGGTCCCACCCTAGGGTTGACTTGGTCAAACCTACCCTAAAAATCCACTTTTTGGATTTTTCTCCAAGTAGGGGCCCACCTCCTCTCCAAGGGAGGATGGCCCATGCCCCCCCTCACTCTCCTTGGGCCCCCAACCAAAAAGACCCCTTCCTAAAATAAGTGGAGGCGCACCCACTTTTTCTCCCTCCCTCTCACTCCCTTTCCAAGCCAAAAGCCCAAGCCCATAAGGGCTTCATCCTTTTCCCCACATGGGGGAGAATATGGGACCTCCAGCTATCCTTGGACATCTAAAGGGTGGGGATTAATCCCTCCCTAAGGAGGGATTAATCCTACCTTGCCAAAGGGAGGGGAGATCCCCCTCCATAACTCTATAAAAGGCCACCCCACCCCCTCTCCTTCCCCTAATCCTCAGAGCACCTCCTTCCCCCTGCCCAACCCCTTGCCGGAGCTCAGGTTGCCGAAAAAAGCAAAGTTGAGGCCTCCTTCTCCCTCCACCACCACCACCAAGGCATGGTCGACCAGGCCGGCCCCTCCCGAGCCCACCAGACCCAGGTGGAACCTTATCTCCCTCCCCCTCCCCATTCTGGACATGGTGCATGGCCCTCTCGGCGGCCGGAGCGTCGCCGGTGCCACCCTAGCCTTGTTCCAGGCCGGATGGCATCCAAAGAGGAAGGATCCTCCCCCATCACCAGTGGTTGCTCTGGGGGAGTGTTATACCACTGAGGGAAGTGGCTCCCAGCGGTGGAAAGCGGCGGTGCCGCCGGAAAATGCAGTTCCGGCGGCACCCGCAAAAACAGAGAACTCCTCTGTTTTAAGCTAGCGGCGGCGGCCGGCATCGCATGGCCGCCGGACCACTGCCAGCGAGAAGACCGACCCCCGGCACATTGGTCGGGGGTGGAGTGGTTGTCGGCCATCCACCCGAGGAGCGGGGCTGGCGCAGTGGCACCGGGAGCAGGGCCACCGCCACCCCAGGCTCTCAGGATGGGAATTTCCGACGGCGGCCGGCGGCGCCAGGCCGCCGGACCACCGCCCAGAGAGTCGCTGGCCCCCGGCGAGTTGATCGGGGCCGGTGACGGCGGCTAGCAGAGGTTGTCCGGCGGTGGTGGTGGCTGCCACCCTCCATACTGCCGGGAGTAGAAGTGGCAGTCCAATCTCATGATAAGATCGGACGACGCTGATCTCCTCTTTTCCCGCCCCCCGCCTCAACATCAGCGACCCCCACAGCGGATCCGCTGCCGATCCGATGTGGGGACAGAAGATCAAATTTCTCCCTGCGGCTCAATCTCAGCCACAGGTTTAGGTGATCTGCTATTGGCAGACCAAATCAAAGGAACAGAACTTTGGGAAATTTCTGGGCCAAATCTCGGCCCCTAGGGGAAAAGTGACCAACATGAAAAATGTTCCACATGATGAGGGCTACCTCCACAAAATTTTTGAGAATTTTTAGAATTAATTTAATATTTTTAAAAGCAAAAATAAATTTTTTTTGACTAAATTAAATGTTCAAAACACCTTGGAAAATTATAAAAAAATTACTAGGCTCATTTTAGGTCATCTCAAGGGTTGTATCAAAATTTGGGTCATTGGGATAAGTTTTGATATTTTTCCTAAAATATTGAAGCTTAGGGTCACGCACAGGTCTTTTTTCGGCTCGATTTCCCTAAAAGATGGAAATTATAGTGTGCGACCACTCCTTATAATCAAACAAGTACTTTAAACTATTTTATCGATGAGAGCGGTCGAGGCAAGTGACTAAGCTCCAGGATTTCCAAGATTTTGTTAAACTGTCGAGCGCCTCGACTCTCGGATGAATAGGGCACGCTCGGAAGATGATAGTACGAGTGATGGCTTGGAGTTGTCCATGACGGCTAATATGCATGTAACTCCTAGTCAACCCTTGATCTAATTAAGCCGTAATAAATATGGCGCAATCAAATTAATTGGATCCTAACAATAGATGTAACTCATTAAAATCTCCTTTAAATCTCGAAGGAATTGAAGCCTCCTGAATAGGAGTGATTGGACTACAACCATTTTCTTTGTGTTTTCTCCAGTCTCGTACTGGTCAAGCTTATTTTAGTACTTTTTATTCAGTACTACTCCAGTCTCGTACTGGTCAAGCTTATTTTATTACTTTCAATTCAGTACTATTCCAGTCTCATACTGGTCAAGCTTATTTTAGTACTTTCTATTCAGTACTACTCTAGTCTCGTACTGGTCAAGCTTATTTTAGTACTTTCAATTTAGTAGTACTCCAGTCTCGTACTGGTCAAGATCATTTTAGTACTTTCTATTCAGTACTACTCCAGTCTCGTACTGGTCAAGCTTATTTCGGTACTTTCTATTTAGTACTACTCCAGTCTTGTACTGGTCACATTTCATTCCAGCACATTAAATAAGAAGTATAAGCACCGCACTTGTCCTTGTTGTAATTTACTATTATAATCCTGGGTCCTGCTCTGAAGAGCAGTCGTCAAGCCTTAGTCGGGATAACCGGAGTCAAAATAGTCCTCCAGGTCTAGCCCCAAATAATGCGCTCCCACGCTCGTTGTCAAAGTAGAGCTAAGTGCCAACACCGAAGTCTAAAGCCTAGTAGGGCAGGCCGACGTAGACCCGGTGTATATATTGTTTGTCTTTTGTTTAATTGTTTGTAAATTGCTTATGGTGAAATAGTGGCGGGTCAGTCCCTCCCGCAGACCATTCGTACCGGTGCGGGAAGCTCGACGAATCAAGGCGAAAGGGAGATGAGTACCACGGGTGACCGACCGTTATATTATTCCACATTGGGTTTTCCTCCGCTGGTCGGCCAAAATGATTCACCGGATGTCGCTCACATCCAAGAGTACACAAGGTTGTATGTTAGGGCCTGGAGTTGTGTGGTATGATCTCCCATAGAAGTGGCAGGACTAGCCACTGTCACCGATGGCCACATCGGTAGGGCCCCTAGGGCTCGCTACCCTACTGGAATAGAAGCGGTCCAATCTATGTTGACATAGGATTTGTATGCACAGCTATGAATGCCTGCGGTGTGTGCGCGGCTATGAATGTCTGCGGTGTGTGTGCGGCTGTGAATGCCTGCAATAGAATTCGTGATATGAACACCTGATGTGTTGACGAGCTAGTGGAGCCTTATTATAACTAGTTTATATTACTGCTACTTTTCTTTCCAGTTACATTATACTGCACTTTTTATAATTTCTCCTAGCTGTATATATATAAAATGTTGTGATAACCCTCTCTTGCTTCGGCTATTTACTTCTATCGGGTGGGTGTGTGCTCGTCCCCAAGATATAGATCCGAGTAGGAGATTTGTTTCCACTTAGCTCTGTGACTAACGGTTATTTGATTAACCATTCACAGGAAATGGAGTGTTGTAGTGACTCGCTGCCGCAGGAGACTACGCCGGCGGCTAGCACTACTCGAGTAGATGCACCCCCAGAGAGTATGAGTGATATATGTAGAACATGTATAGCCCATGGGATTATATAAGCACTTAGGCTTCATCCCTAGAACCTCTATGATATTGATATATTATATATATCTGCAATGTTTCATGTTAATGCTTTCGCTATACTTTGATGGGTTGTGAATGTTATGATTCAAGCCAAGCAAGGCGGCCATCTAGTGCTTGGATAGGTTGGATCATTTCCCCTAAGAGCACTGGGTGGACGTCTTGGGCCAGTAGTACCCCTCCGGCCCGACCCGGGCAAAAAGGTTGGGGGGGCACTACAAGTAGACCTTACCCCGAGATGATTCCGCTGACAAGGCTCCCACTAGCTGACAGGGCAGGTTGATCTTTCGGAGGAATGAGTAGATCTTACCCCGAGATGATTTCGCTGACCAGGCTCCCACTAGCTGGCAGGGTAGGTTGATCACTCGTGGAGGCCAAGTGTTTTCTATCCCATGGCCGTCTCGTCACCCAGGCTCTCATTAGTTGACATGACAGGTTGACCACTCGTGGAGGCCAAGTGTTTTCTACCCCGAGGCCGTCTCGTCACCCAGACTCCCATTAGCTGGCATGACAGGTTGACCCCTCGGGGAGGCCAAGTGTTTTCTACCCCAAGGACGTCTCATCAACCAGGCTCTCATTAGCTGGCATGACAGGTTGACCCCTCGGGGAGGACATGTGTTTTCTACCCTGAGGCTGTCTCGTCATCCAGGCTCCCATTAGTTGGCATGACAGGTTGACCCCTCGGGGAGGCCAAGTGTTTTCTACCCCAAGGTCGTCTCGTCACCCAGGCTCCCATTAGCTGGCATGACAGGTTGACCCCTCGGGGAGGCCAGGTGTTTTCTACCTTGAGGTCGTCTCGTCACCTAGGCTCACATTAGCTGGCATGACAGGTTGACCCCTCGGGGAGGCCAAGTGTTTTCTACCACAAGGCCATCTCGTCACCCAGGCTCCCATTAGCAGGCATGACAGGTTGACCCCTCGGGGAGGCCAAGTGTTTTCTACTCCGAGGCCGTCTCGTCACCCAGGCTCCCATTAGCTGGCATGACAGGTTAACCCCCCACGGGAGGCCCTGTTTTTGGCTCCAAGAAGGATACGCAGCGAATACGTTGGGTTGGATGTTTCATTCCGAGCAAGGAACTCGCTCAAAAAGAGCGAAGATTGTGTACAACCCCGTATTCACGAAAGGGTGCCCCCAAATGAGGCGTGAGACTTGGTGCGCTTTTTTAAGCTTTTTGGGAGTTCTCCACTCCTGGACCCTAATTTTGGGTGGATCTGCAGGATATACTAGTAGGGGGAGGAAAAATCTACCTCCCCCAGGCCCCTTTTCTAGGGCGGGTGCGGCGAGTTGGTCGGCACCCGCCTCGGCTTGCTAGGTATGGGTGGGAGGAGCGGGATCAGCCAGAGGCCATGGTCCCGCCCCACGACGCCCTAGCCTTGTGCGGGGCAAGACCGGCCGGAGGCCGGGATCTCACCCCTGCTTTGCGGCCTAGCGGGGGGAGACCAGCCGGAGGCCTGGATCTCGCCCCTGCTCTGCGGCCTAGCGGGGCGAGACCGGATGGAGGCCGGGATCTCGCCCCTGCTCCCCGGCCTAGCAGTGCGAGACCGGCCGGAGGCCGGGATCTCGCCCCTTATCCACGGCCTGGCGTGGCGAGACTGGCTCGAGGCCGGGATCTCACCCCTACTCCGTGGCCTGGCGGGGCGAGACCGGCCGGAGGCCAGGGACTCACCCCCTGCCCCCAGTTCTGCGGGATTTGCCCACTCGCTCGGCCACAAGGTGGAGGAGGAGTGGAGTGGTTTACCCCCCACTCGCCTCAATTGTCCAGGGAAGGTGGGGGCATGGTGTAGCCTCCTTTTACCCCCAGACCTCTTTTGGCCATGTTTTTACCGTTGTGCCCCTAGGGGTGGAATTACCTCTTTCCTAACGGGTGTGGATGTTTTTTATTGGCCCAGGGCCTATTTACCTTGGGGGTATTTCTGAACATTTGGTCCCTGAGTTTGGGATAACTATAAATAGACCCTCAGGGGTGCCTTGGAGGACAGACTTCGTCATCCTTTCTCTTCATCCTCCAAGGCACCTAGTGTAACACCCCGAAGTCAATCGGGTCAATTTGGGTCATTTTGGGTTCAGGCATGGGTGACACGGCCTGGGACACGGGCGTGTCATGCCTAGGTTGTGTCGAGTCGTGAGGTCGACGAATTTTGCTCGACGATCGTCGAGTGTCGAGTGTCGAGTGAGGACACGGCCTGTGACACGGGCGTATCACAGGGCGTGTCAATGTGGTCGACAAACTCAGCTCGACGTTTTGAGCAAGGGCGTGTTTGCGGGACAGGAGTGTGTCTAGGTGCACACAGCCTGGAACACGGGCGTGTGCCCGGGACGTGTGAGTCTCGGGTACTTTTACGGTTGTCCAGCCTGATGCACACGGCCGCAGACACGGGCGTGTCTGAGGGCATGTCATGGACACGGCACGTGACACGGATGTGTCACACCGCCGTGTATTGGCTGGACTGAGTCGGTTGACTGCCGCTTAAGGGGACACAGCCTGTGACATGGGCGTGTCACAGGGCGTGTCAGGCTGTGTTCAGGCTTTTCTGGCCAAATCTGAGCCGTTTGTTTCCCTTTTCCTGGATCCAGTGGTTGGGCTCTGTCCAGGTGTTGAGAAGGCCGAGAAAAAGGGGATATAACCCTTTCTTTTCATCTTCTTCTTGTTCTTCATCTTATTCCAAGAGAGGGAGGAAGAAAGGCCTAAGGCAAGAGGGAAGGGAGGAGACTACCAGCTGTTGGAGGAGCTGCGGAGTGCGGAGCGAAGATCTGAGAGCGGATTCGTGAAGGCAAAGCCGAGGCGGTGATTTCCATCCGGCTACTTCAATGCACCGAAGCGATCTTCAAGGGTAACGATCTCCTCCGTGGACATCGAAGTCCTTTCTTTATGCATGTGCTTGGAATCCTCCACCAAGAGGTGGATTCGCGGAAGTGATTCCTTTGTTGAGTCTGCATCTAGAGCCGGAATTATGGAGTACGGTATAGGCATGATGTGTGATGCCCATCTGTACCGGTAGTCTAGATTGGTGATGTTCATGGATAAACCGGAGAAGACTCCGTGGATTTGATGAGATGCAAATGGATTTCTGATGTGATGAATGTATGGATGTGATGATGAATGTGAGGAGGCTTTGGTGAAGCTCCTGGTTATGATATGATCAATTGGTAGCACGCCTGGGGAGCGCGAGATAAACCCAGCCTGTTACACTACTAGGGTGGGTTGATCTAGTTAGGTAGGGATCGATGGGTGGCAATGCCTGGGGAGCCGAGTTAAACCCAGCTTGCTGCACCACATGGGTGGGTCGATCGAAATAGGAGGGGGGTCGATGGGTGGTAATGCTTGGGGAGCTTGGATAAACCCAGCTTGCTACACCACATGGTGTGGGTCGATCTACTCTGGTTGTTTACGGATGCTGTGAGGTTGTACCTCTGATTGTTTTGGGCGGGATGTCGCCAGCTTGCGAGACTGGTGGACTAGGTCCGGTCAACCAACACGTTAAAACCTCTAATCGGCGGTGTACGACTGGTGGATTCCGGTACGCCAAGAAGGTGCCCTGAGTGCACGGAGCGTCTGGTGGGTTGCAGCATTTGTGATGTGATGTGTTTGCTAGCGGGATAAAGAAATGATATATATATATATATAATGCTTGATGATGCTTGATGATAGATGATGGCACTGTATACAGGGAAGGAATCACTACCCCGGGTAGTGGGTAGGGTCATTATAATGGGTCAGCCAAATGCTGACCGTTACTTTATTTTCTATGTTGGCTTGGGTGGAAAATTGCAGGTGGAGTGAACAAGTGGAAATGGCTGGCTTGCTGCTATCGGCCCTTGAAGGCCATGCGAAGAGTTGTGTTTGGATTTCATGTGTGGCCGGCTTGCGTGCCGATGTACGAAATTATTGTTGTGTAAAAGAGGAACCTGTAAGGCCTTAAGGCCAGTATGTGTGGGTTGTTTACATTCCTGGTGTTGGTAGATATATAAATGTGGTATTTATATATTGGTGGACATTCTTGTTTGAGTTCATGCTAACGAAAAAATGCTGCGCTAGAATGAATGAGTTAAGGATACGCATAGAGTTTGATTTCCACAAGTAATTTCTTCACTTGTCTGTGATATATGGTGTGGGGCCCCGGCCGGACCCACTGTTATATGCCATGTGACAGGTGGGGGCGTTACAAAGTGGTATCAATGCCAGGTTTAGATTGTTTGGGAGGAGAGAACATACTTGAACTCATGAATGTCCACTAGGAATGTATGTCATGCACATGATGTGCGTGAGTGTGGAGTCAATGTAGAAGTACCATTATGATTTGAAGTATTAATGGTGTTCTGTACATTGATAGGTGGCGAGGGATGGAGCTGGGCCGTCTGAGCCCCAGCGGTCTGATGAGAGTGCAGCACCCGTTGAAGCGCCTATGCCTCCCTCGGCAGAGGCCATACGGATGGTGACAGAGACAGTGCTTGCAGTGTTACAGGCACAACCTACTGGACAGGCAAGGCATGGTGCAAGGCAAGAGCATGCTGCAGTGGTGGTGGAGGCGCAAGCAAGTCATTGACAGTTTTATCATTCCACCGACGTTTGGTGGAGGCTTTCCCCAACGCAGGCGGAAGATTGGTTGGCAAGGGTAAAAAGGATCCTAACTGCAATCACGACGGTAGAGGAGCAGAAAGTGATGTTGGCCACTTTTCTATTGGAAGGAGATGCGAGATTATGGTGGGATGAGATGGAAGTACATCACTTGGCAGGTCGAGGTTTAACGGAGGTTTCAATGGATGAATTCTCCCGAATATTTTTAGCCAAGTATGTGCCAGTGTCGCAGCGGATTGCAATGGTAAATGAGTTTCTACGTCTGGTGCAGAGTGAGCGAGATATTGAAACCTACCTGCATGAGTTTACACGATTGGGGAGATATGCGGGATCTACCTTCGCGGAGGAAGTGCGAAAGACAAATCGGTTTTATGAAAGACTATGAGATGAATTGAGGTTGACACTTCCGAGTTCGGTAAGCCAAGGCTTCCAAGCGTTGGTAGACACAGCTCGTGCATTGGAGAAGGATATGAAGCGGGTACAAGAAAATAAGAGACTGCCAGCGGAAAAGCCAAAGTTTAAAGTGCCTCAATTGGATCAATCGGAGTTTAGAAGACGAGAGAAGAAAAGATTTAGGCATGCGGAATCAGCTCCGTCGATTGTTTCTTCTGGGGCGACTTATGGGCCAGGACGTGTTGATACACGTATATGCTATAAATGTGGGCAGCAAGGACACATAGCAAAATTCTGTTGGAATGCCACTCCATGGAGTGAGAAAAAAGACAGGTGCGTCATATGAAGAAAAGGGTAAAGCAGTGGCCGAGTCATCTGCACCCCGGACGCAACCTCGATTGCATGCGATGGAAGTGCAAGAGCCGCAAAGCTCAGTTGGTGAAATTCAGCCTCGGGTGTTTAATTTGTCTCTTAATCGAGAACTGCAAAATCGGGAGGCTGAGCGGAAGTGAATCGTGACTTGACTCCCTTGGATGCTATGACTGAATAGTAACTTGATGGATCGTCCATGGCTGTGTATGCAAACTATGTTTAAATATAGGGGTGATGAATGAACGATGTTATACATATCTATCAAAATTTGGTGCACTTGTGACTGTGAGGAGATAGATTGATCATGATGTCTTGTTCTGATGTATTTTGTGGCTGAATGTGCACAAGTGGAAGTTAGGGATGTATGTTTGTGCTGTAAGTTTGGTCGTATGTGCGATGGCTTGAAATACGACACGCAAATGTGCATAATCAATTGTTATGTGGCAGATTGGCTGATTGGCGTGAGTCAAATTTCGAGGACAAAATTATTTGAAGGAGGGGAGGATTGTAACACCACGAAGTCAATCGGGTCATTTTGGGTTCAGGCATGGGTGACACGGCCTGGGACACGGGCGTGTCCCAGGGCGTGTCATGCCTGGGTTATGTAGAGTCATGAGGTCGACGAATTTTGCTCGACGATCGTCGAGTGTTGAGTGTCGAGTGAGGACACGGCCTGTGACACGGGTGTGTCACAGGGCGTGTCAATGTGGTCGACGAACTCAGCTCGACGTTTTAAGAAAGGGCGTGTTTGCGGGACACGGGTGTGTCCAGGTGCACACGGCCTGGAACACGCGCGTGTGCCAGGGCCGTGTGAGTCTCGGGTACTTTTGCGGTTGTCCAGCCTGATGCACACGGCCGCAGACACGGGCGTGTCTGAGGGCGTGTCGTGGATACGGCACGTGACACGGGTGTGTCACACCGCCGTGTATTGGCTGGACTGAGTCGGTTGACTGCCGCTTAAGGGGACACGACATGTGACACAGGCGTGTCACAGGGTGTGTCAGGCCGTGTTCAGGCTTTTCTGGCCAAATCTGAGCCGTTTGTTTCCCTTTTCCTAGATCCAGTGGTTGAGCTCTGTCCAGGTGTTGAGAAGGCCGAGAAAAAGGGGATATAACCCTTTCTTTTCATCATCTTCTTCTTCTTCATCTTATTCCAAGAGAGGGAGGAAGAAAGGCCTAAGGCAAGAGGGAAGGGAGGAGACTACCAGCTGCTGGAGGAGCTGCGGAGTGCAGAGCGAAGATCTGAGAGCGGATTCGTGAAGGCAGAGCCGAGGCGGTGATTTCCATCCGGCTACTTCATGGCACCGAAGCGATCTTCAAGGGTAACGATCTCTTTCGTGGACATCGAAGTCCTTTCTTTATGCATGTACTTGGAATCCTCCACCAAGAGGTGGATTCGCGGAAGTGATTCCTTTGTTGAGTGTGCATCTAGAGCCGGAATTATGGAGTACGGCATATGCATGCTGTGTGAAGCCCATCTGGA
Source organism: Platanthera guangdongensis (assembly GCA_039583875.1). Classification (NCBI taxonomy): domain Eukaryota; kingdom Viridiplantae; phylum Streptophyta; class Magnoliopsida; order Asparagales; family Orchidaceae; genus Platanthera; species Platanthera guangdongensis. The sequence goes on from CM077166.1 coordinate 162,757,819, forward strand.
CTAGTAGTCTGGATTGGTGATGTTCATGGGTAAACCGGAGAAGACTCCGTGGATTTGATGAGATACAAATGGATTTCTGATGTGATGAATGTATGGATGTGATGATGAATGTGAGGAGGCTTTGGCGAAGCTCCTGGTTATGATATGATCAATTGGTAGCACGCCTGGGGGGAGCGCGAGATAAACCCGGCCTGTTACACCACTAGGGTGGGTTGATCTAGTTAGGTAGGGATCGATGAGTGGCAATGCCTGGGGAGCCGAGTTAAACCCGGCTTGCTGCACCACATGTGTGGGTCGATCGGAATAGGAGGGGGGTCGATGGGTGGTAATGCTTGGGGAGCTTGGATAAACCCGGCTTGCTACACCACATGGTGTGGGTCGATCTACTCTGGTTGTTTATGGATGATGTGAGGTTGTACCTCTGATTGGTTTGGGCAGGATGTCGCCAGCTTGCGAGACTGGTGGACTAGGTCCGGTCAACCAACACGTTAAAACCTCTGATCGGCAGTGTACGACTGGTGGATTCCGGTACGCCAAGAAGGTGCCCTGAGTGCACGGAGCGTCTGGTGGATTCTAGCGTTTGTGATGTGATGTGTTTGCTATCGGGATAAAGAAATGATATACATATAATGCTTGATGATGCTTGATGATAGATGATGGCACTATATACAGGGAAGGAACCACTACCCCGGGTAGGGGGTAGGGTCGTTATAATGGGTCAGCCAAATGCTGATCGTTACTTTGTTTTCTATGTTGGCTTGGGTGGCAAATTGCAGGTGGAGTGAACAAGTGGAAAGGGCTGGCTTGCTGTTATCGGCCCTTGAAGGTCATGCGAAGAGTTGTGTTTGGATTTCATGTGTGGCCGGCCTGCGTGCCGATGTACGAAATTATTGTTGTGTAAAAGAGGAACCTGTAAGGCCTTAAGGCCAGTGTGTGTGGGTTGTTTACATTCCTTGTGTTGGTAGATATATAAATGTGGTATTTATATATTGGTGGACATTCTGGTTTGAGTTCATGCTAACGAAAAAATGCTGCGCTAGAATGAATGAGTTGAGGATACACATAGAGTTTGATTTCCACAAGTAATTTCTTCGTTTGTCTGTGATATATGGCATGGGGCCCCGGCCGGACCCACCGTTATATGCCATGTGACAGGTGGGGGCGTTACACCTAGCTCAGCATTGGCTAGGGAGGGGGACATCTCCAAGGTCTTCCGGGTGTGAGGTGGGACCTCCAGGCTAGATCCGACAGTTTGTTCCTAGTTTCCTGAGCCTTTGGTCCGTGACATTCGCCTGAGTGCAGTAAGTGTGAGGTCACCCCTTTTTAGGGACCTCGAACTCCACAGAGACCGATTTCTCGGTTTCAACACTTGCCATACTTATGGCAAGTCAGGACACCTTACCAGCAATTATCATGTTGATGCCCCAAAGACACAAAACGTTCAGTCAGGAGAAGCTGCAGGACGAGTCCCACTTACTTGTTCTACGTGTGGTAAGACAAGATATAATGCCAGAAAATGTCAGAGTGATACTCCAGTGGCAAAGAAGGCTGGGTCTAGAGAAACCTTTGGGCAGGGAGGCCCAATCCACTGTTATAACTATGGCAATCCGGGACATATAGCCCGTGACTGTTGGGGTGGGTTTCCGAAAATAAAGAAAAAGGCATAAGACCATAAGCAAAGGGACGTGATGACAGCTACGGTTTAGGTTATAGCTTTTATACCTATGTCTTGAATAGTTACTGGCTTTTGATTTGTGTAAGTAGGATTTTTCCCACTCTTGGTGGTGGGGAGTACTGTTCGTTATAGGACTTCTCACTCCTTAACACCCAAGGTTTTCATGTGGTTCATCCTAGTGCTTCCCGATTGTAGGTATTCAAACAGAAACATTATCATTAAAGATCGTAGGTGGTTTGATCTTAGGCATGGACTGACTCTCGGAGCAACATGCATGGGTTGGCTACAACCCTAAGGGAGGTCACTAGGGCAAAACCCACAGGTTGCGAGACTAAGTTAGCAGTTCTTGAGGGGGGGGGGGCAGAGTTGTTACTAACTCTACTAGAGACTAAGAACCCCAAGCCTGGGTTGGTCGGTGTTTCGGTGGTGTCAGAGTTTGCCGACGTCTTCTCCAAAAATTTCCCTGGAGCCCCAATCAGAGAGAGATAAAGTTCACCACTGAGTTGGTTCCTGGTGCCAAACCGGTTTCGCAGTCTCCTTACCTCTTAACGCCAAGAGTGATGGCTGAGTTGAAGGTGCAACTTCAACTATTGATAGAGCAGGGTATGTGCGTCCAAGTTCGTCACCTTGGGGTGCCTCGGTCCTCTTCTTGAAGAAGGATGTTAGTCTACAACTTTGCATCGATTATCGGGAACTCAATAAGCTAATAGAGAAGAGTAAGTACCCGATTCCGAGGATCGATGATTTGTTCGATCAGCTAGTAGGATCAACTATGTATTCGAAGCTGGATTTAAAGTCTGGTTACTATTAGTTAAGAACCAGGGAGAGTGAAATTCCCAAGACGGCGTTCAGTACATGATATGGGCAAGATGAGGTCACAGTCATGCCTTTTTGGCTGATGAATGGGCCATCTGTGTTTATAGACTTAATGAACCAGACGCTCAAGGAGTAATGGGATCGGTTTGTAATATTGTTCATCGATGATATCCCGGTGTACTCCCAGTCCAAGGATGATCGTGCAGAGCACTTGCACATTGTTCTGGAGACCTTGAGATGTAATTAGTTGTACGCCAAGTTCCGTAAATGTGATTTTCGCTATCTTCCGTAGAGTTCCTTGGTCATATTGTCAGTGGTGAGTGTATCACGGTGGATACAGCTAAGGTTGCTACAATTCGAGAGTGGCCTGTATTGTTTTCTATAGCGGAAGTTCGGGGCTTTCTTGGGCTTGCCGGCTACTGCAGGTAATTCGTAGTGAACTTCTCGTGGATAGTGTTACCTCTCGCAACACTGATGAGGAAGGATCAGAAATTTGTATGGTCGCCAACATGTGCTCAAGCTTTTGAAGAATTGAAAAGTATTCTGACACGACGCCTATCATGTGTTCATCATGTGGCACAGGAGGCTCGAGTTATACAGCGACGCTTCGGGCATCGGCTTAAGCTGTGTTCTACGTCAACATGGGAGGGTAATAGCGTATGGCTCATGCCAATTGAAGGGGCATGATAGGAGTTATCTGATATACTACTTGGATTTGGCGGCCGTGATATTTGCTTAAAATCTTCGGAGACACTACCTATATGGTGTGAAGGACGATATTTATACTAACCATAAGAGCCTGAAGTATCTACTAGATCAGAAGGACCTAAACATGCGATAATGAAGGTGGATGGAGTTTCTTGGAGACTACACCTTCATAATACACTACGTGCCTGGGAAAGGTAATGCGGTTGCGGATGCGCTAAGTCACAGAGCTCCAGTACATGTCAATTGGCTGTCAATGCCTCACGAGCATTTGGTATGAGAATTGGAAGCCTTCGAGATCTCTTGTATTGATAAGAGGTCTAGTCCTGAAGCTTAGCTGAACTGCACAGAGATGCTGTAAGACCCCCCCCCCCTCCCGAAACACAAAGCACGACATGAGGGGAGTCTTATTCTCAGAACAACCGCCTTGCGGTAGCGTCAGCACACGGGCTAACATGTACTATATGACTCATATTCGGCCTGCTAATCATATCATCCATGCCAACCCAACATAAAGAATATAAAACAGAAGTCAAAATGCACACTAGTATAATAGTCCAGAAGTATAATAAAATTAAGAAGCAACCAAGGCTTCTATAATATCAGAGTACATGCCCCAAAAGGCTACAAAAGAGTCTCTCTAAAACACTCACATCAGTCACCGATGGTACCATCACATCAGACCCTGTCGTCTTGGCCTTGCTGCCCTCCTGCATAATCTGCTATTGCTCTGTTTGCGGGGTTTCCTCCTAAAAAGGAAGACGTAGCAACCGTTAGTCATAAAGACTAAGTGGCTATCACATCCGCTCCTTCGGCGACTCCTCAGCACCGGGCGGAGAAAGGAACAATGGTCAATATATATAAGTAAACAGTAGTACAAGCAGGTGATATAAGAGTAAACAATATCAGTGTATATCAGCAATTACAACAAACGAGTACAATAATTATCATTAGCAGTTCTACCATCTACAACAGTATATAATATGAAAGCACGACATGAAGTAGCTTAACTTATATGAATGAACATACAGACATATAAGTTAAGGATATGCTCAATAGTAAAGTAACACATCATATAAGAGTGCCCATACAAACTTATGCGATAAGGATTTTGTGTATGTAATGTAATGTGATGATATGAATTCAATGCAATGGCTCACCCATGCTCATGCACATGCAACTGCTATGTCAACACAGACTTGTAGTTCCCACTTTTCGAGCAGGTAACTAACCTCTCAGGCATCATCCGTCGTGGCCAGACGGTGACAGTGGAACGAGCTTTCAACTACTAGGCAGGCATCCACATTACCTGGCCTAAGCATATGTATGCCTCAATGCTAAGAACATAACAACGGTGCTCACATGACTACTACAGCTCAGAAGGAGCCTCAGGTAGGTGTGCTCTGAGGACCAAGCCCATCTGGCCTATCATCGTGGCACAGAAGGAGACCCGGGAATAAGCACTGAGGACCAAGCCTGTGTGAACAGAAAATAAACAGGCAGAAGATTTGGAATAACAAATTTTATTATCCAAAATAAGTGTGTATTATAAAGGTATAGCCTCCCTTTTATAAAATGGAGTAGATGAGAGAGATTACAAATAAGTAATGTAGGACTAAATAATTACAAGTATATGCGGCTTTACAAATAATAAAACCGAATAAGTCGCGTGGTTAGACAAGCAGGCTAACCGCTCGACAACTACCAGAAGGAGAGAACAAGCTGCCATAGAGAATAAGCCGCCACAGGAGACCGCTAGACCGCCGGTCTCCAAGTCTCCTGAGACAAACCGCCAGACCGCTGGGATACCAAACGGCAACATCCATGCAGCCAAGTCGCTGGGATAAACTGTCAGACCGCCCGACCTCCGAACAGCAACAGACCGCCCAACCTCCATACTGCAACACTCCCCCTCAAGCTGGAGCATAAATATCAATCATACCCAGCTTGTCGCAAATGTAGAAAAAGGAAGCGTACACCTGCTTGGTGAAAATATGTGTCAACTCCTTGTCGGAAGTGACGAACTGAGTACAAATCTGTTTCTTCAAGATCTCTTCCCGAATAAAATGACAATCGACTTCTATGTGTTTTGTTCTCTCATAAAAGACCAGATTTTTGGAGATGAATATCACGGCCTTGTTGTCACAGAACATAGGAATAGGATAGTTGTAGACCTCTCCTAAGTCAAGCATGAGAGCTCGTAACCATTTCAACTCATATATGGTCGATTCCATACTACGATATTCCGCTTTTGCACTAGACCTTGAGACCACAGACTATTTCTTGCTCTTCCAGCTTACACAATTTCCTCCAACATATGTGTAGAAACCTGATGTTGACTTGTGGTCACCTTTGTCATCAGTATAGCTCAAATCTGAGTACACTTCAATGCTTAAGTGACAATTCTTTTGAAAAAGGAGTCCTTTCCCTGGCGCTGCTTTAACATACTCCAATATCCTTAGGGAAGATTGTAGATGACACTCCCTAAGAGCTTGCGTGAATTGGCTCACCTTGCCCACAACATAGGAGATGTCAGGTCTGGTTACCGTGAGATAAATGAGTTTGCCAACCAGACGCTGGTACCTCATAAGATCAGATAGAAGAGGCGAGTCATCTGTCCAAGTTTTGTCTTCTTCAACATCCATGGGACATTAGGCAAGTTTAGCACCAGTCAACTCTGCCTCTTTTAGAAGATCAAGTGCATACTTTTGTTGGGAAAGGACCATGGAGTTGGGCGTCCTAGAGATTTCAATCCCCAAAAAGTATTTTGGGGAGCCCATATCCTTTGCGACCAGGTGTTGACAGAGGTGTTTCTTTGTCAAAGCTACCCTATATGTCATCCACATATACAACAAGAACCACTAGACCCGAGGAGGCTTTGCGAATGAATAAGGAGTGATCGACAGAACTTCTTGCAAAACCAATGGCCGCAACAATGCCGCTAAACTTGTCAAACTAAGACCACTGTCTCCACTTAGAAGGGAAGAGAGGTTGAAGTCACTGCAATAGGAACAAGTCGCGGCGACTGAATAACAGGTCGCAGCGAGAAGAAAGAGGAATCAAAGAGGCCGTGCACACAAAGGGCAACGACAAGGAGAGAAAGAAACAGTGCAAACAGGGAGAAATCAAGCAGAAGAAACAAGTCGCGAAGACAGGTCATGAGAAGAAGAATCAAGCCACGCAGACAAAGAAGGCTCACAGAATTAGGAGGAAAAGATCGAGTCCCTCTGATACCATGAGCGAACAGAAAACAAACAGGCCGAATATTTGGAATAACTAATTTTATTATCCAAAAAAAGTGTGTATTACAAAGGTATAGCCTCTTTTTATAGAATAGAGGAGATGAGAGAGATTACAAATAAGCAATGTGGGACTAAATAATTACAAGTATATGCGGCTTTACAAATAAACAAACCGAACACGCGCTTAGACAAACAGGCTAACCGCTCGACAACCACCAGAGGGAGAGAACAAGCTGCCATGGAGAACAAGCCGCCACAGGAGACTGCTAGACCGCCAGTTTCCAAGTCGCCTGAGACAAACCGCTAGACCGATCAGATACCAAACAGTAATAGCCTTGTAGACAAGCTGATGGGATAAACCGTCAGACCACCCGGCCTCCAAACAGGAACAATCCGCCCGGCCTCCATACTGCAACAAAGCCCAATCGCCCAAGGTCTATCTGTCAACTCTCGTCGGTGTGACGACTGGAGAGCCCGTAGACCTGCCATACTATCCTTAACCCAGGATTTGACACCACGTGTCTACTTATACCGCATGCAATTTCACATCATCATGGAACGAAAGGAGCCTATGGGAGCGTATGACTAGAGGAACAAGCCCAACTATCCACTCAGCGCGGAAGGAGCCTCGGGAATGAGCACCGAGGACCAAGCCCAAAGTCTCTTTTCATCAATACCCATCCAGTGCGGTCAAACACGTGCACTTACACCCTTCACATTCTCGTGCACCATAGCACTTAAGGATTCATCATCAATACGGGTGGCTTCACAACTCACCAACCTCACATTGCTACCCAAAGGGATGCACGACACTAAGCAGTGAACCACTTTTCACCTACCTTATTTAACACATCTCGAGGCCACGCTTCAACCTCTTCTGATTCCTTCTAAGGATCAAGCGTCCAACAACCATTATTCATCCATCACGGTAATAGCATCGACATAAAAATCGTCCACCCCTAGCATTAACATGAATTCACTGTTTACTCGTTCAATTACCGAACATCACATCTTCATCCAAACCTAATCCATTTCACAATTACATTCATGTCCTATTAGGTTTCCCAACCATTTGTTTATCACATGCACATAGGAACAAGTTCGCTAAAATCTCAACATTATCCTTATAGTCTCTTTCTCAAACCAAGCCTAATGCTTCACTAACCCGAGAATATTAAGTTCACAACGCTTGACTGTGCAACCAATTTGACTGGACATTCCCGAGTCTACAATACTCATATGAAGACCTGTAACAATCCGTTGGAAAGGTATTTCTAAGGACTACAACATTGGTATTTGGACAATCACCCAGATCAGGTCGTAACGTATCTGAAATTAGCCTCGAAGTCTGTTGCGTACAGGAAGTACATTTCTGCACGAATAAAGTATAAGAACAACAAGTTCGATTGGGATCTCCTAAGGCTACAAATGTCATATGAGAACATGTAACCATCCGTTGGAAAGGTATTTTAAAGGGATACGATACTCATGTTTATCCGAAAACCCAGATCTGGTCGTTCCATGCCCAAAAATGGCCTCAAAGTTCGTTGTGCGCAGAAAACAGATTTCTGGGCGCATCTTACAGCGGAACGAACAACATCGGTTCATCTTCCTCCTCAAGCCAATATTTCCAAAATTTCATCTAGCATTCCTCCTCCCTTATTCGCCCTCATAGGATCGTTCTTCTTCACAAAACCAAGTCCACCGTCTCCTCTTAAAAGGGCGGAGAGGTTGAAGTCAACTAGTCTCTAGGGCGAAACCCTAGCACGATCCCTTCCTAGGAAATCTTCATCTTGCAAATCGAACTCCTTTGAGTCGACATCTCTCCTAGGAATTAACTATAGATCTAGCACCAAGGGAGAGGGTAGGAAGCTCACATCATTTCCGGCGGTTCTGATATTTCCGGCCATGGACCTCGTTACTCTTCGTTGCGACATTCTCTTCTTCATTGGCGGTGTTCTTCCACGAAAATGGACAGATCTTCCTCCAGAAATCTCCGTCTCCGGTGACTGCTACTCTCCGACTATTTCGCACAGTTACGGCTCAGCAAAATGAAAGTATAGCGATGGATAGGGTTCGGCTCTTCCATTTTATAACAAGATTTTAGGTTTACCTCCCTTGCCACGTGTCACCGTGTCATTGGACCACCCTTTATTACCCTAAATTAGGTCTTATTGAAAGGACAGGTCCATGGAAGCTAAGCCGCACTCATCCCGAAATCCGATTCAACCCGCCTACATAAGCCAGCGAATTCTGCTTGAGCCGAAAAATGCGCAAGTCAAATTTGGCGAGTATTGGCTTCCATACTCGACGAATCGGTGAGTATCGTCGGCATATTCGACGAACCCTCCTTCGGTCCCTCCGAATCGGCTAAGCGATATTCGCCGAATTCGGCGACTATCTTTAGTGATATTCAACGAATTCTCTTCGGTCGAAACTCCAACTTCAATCTCGTCGAACTCCTTCAACGATATTCGACGAATTCGTCGGATATCAACAATGATATCCGACGAATTTCCCTTAGACTATTTTCTACAATTCCTGACATTGAGTGTGTCAAGTATCAACCAGCGATACTCGACGAATAGGAATCAAACTCAACGAATTTGTTGGATATCCTCAGCGATATCCGACGAATTTCCCTTGAACATTTCCTCCAATGATATTCGACGAGTTCATCAGATATCAACAATGATATCCGACAAATTTCCCTTTAGGCTATTTTCTCCAAATCCTAGTGTTGAGTGTGTCGAGCATCAACCAGCGATACTCGATGAATAGGAATCAAACTCGACAAATCCGTCGGATATCCTCAGCGATATCCGACGAATTTCCCTTGAACTTCTCCTCCAATACAATTCGACGAAATCGTCGGATATCCCTGAAGATATCCGACGAATTTCCCTTGGCCAATTCCTCTTAGGCCACCCCCCTTCGATCCGTTGGGTATCACCCATCCCATCACTTCACCCAACGCACTCAAAACCTTTTTCTAGTGCACCCTGAGCTTGAGTCAAGTTTCTTGACTCAAAACATGCATGAGGGGACTAGCGCGAAACAAGACGTTATATATGCAGCATGACCTGGCTAATCGGATCCTGCAGGCTTTAGAGTTGGGTGACAGCATGAAGCGGTTCATGGCTGAGGCTTTGGGTGGGTCAAATGCCCAATTTACTAACGATGATGGGTTATTGTGGAAGGACATTCGTTTGTGCATCCCAAGTGTGGGTAAACTACAGGAGGAATTAATATACATGGCTCATCATACTAAGTACTCGATTCACCCTGAGAGAACCAAGATGTTCAAGGACATGAAGAAACTGCTCTGGTGCCCAAGTCTGAAGAAAGACATAGCATTATATGTGGCAAAGTGTCAGACCTGTGCCTTGGTGAAGGCCGAATGCCAGAAGCCTGGCGGATTCCTGAAGTCCTTGTCTATATCGGAGTGGAAAGTTGACGTCATCTCCATGGATTTCATGGAAGGTTTGTCGAGATCGCTCAAGGGGAACGATGTCATCTGGGTAGTCGTTGATCGTTTAATGAAGGTGTCACAATTCATACCCAAAAGGAAGGATGATTCAGTGGAGAAGCTGGCAAAGATTTTTGTGGACAACATAGTTTGTTTGCACGGCGTACCCTAGAGCATCGTTAGTGACCGAGACGGTCAGTTCACATATAACGATTGGAGGCTCATTCATCAGTTGTTGGGTGCCAAGTTGAACTTCATCACGGCTTTTCACCTACAAATAGGTGGTCAGACTGAAAGGGTGAACAAGATGATAGAAGATATGCTTCGTATTTGTTCTTTGGAGTCTGGGAGAAGGTGGGAGGATCATCTTTTTATGATTGAGTTCGCGTACAATAAGAACAACCAAGCCAGCATTTATATGGCGCCTTTTGAGGCTCTGTACGGAAGGAGGTGTGATACGCCGTTCGCTTGGGTAGAAACGGGAGAATCGAAGCTGTACAAGCGCAGGGACGTCTAAACTGCTACTTTAGCGATACAGTTGATTCGAGAACGATTACTTGTTGCTAAAGAAAGGTAGGACAAGTACTACAATGCCAAGCATTAGTGTTGAAACCGATTTCTCGATCTTCTGTGGAGTTCGCCCTTGGGGAAGGGGTGGTCTCGCACCTACTTCACTCCTGCAAGAAAAACAACAAAGAAGACAAGGAAAGACCGACTCAAGGGCTCGGTGGGGAGGTCCCACCACACACCCAGAAGATCTCAGAGCGCTTCCCCTCCTTAGCCAGAGGCCGAGCTAAGGTACCCTCAGAAAGCACTTGAAAACTGGAGCAGGAAAGCACTGGAAGCCTTGCTTTCTGAGGTACCCCTTGGGTCCTATTTATAGTTTTTAGAATCTGAACTGCCAATAACAAAAGGAACTGACCTGAAGTTACCAAAAAGCCCTTGGCTGGGTCTGCCAACGGCCAAACTCCGCTGTTTTGAAGGGCTATAGGTAGACCTGCGGGGGAAAAACAGTAAAAAGTACCTCATAGGTCCAGACGAGTTGGGGAGCATGTTCACCTCGACATATCCCGCTCTCCAACTGTTGCCGAGCTCCGTTGCGAGAGGCAGGATGGCGAGCTCGACCATCCGTCGGTCTCCATTAGTCGAACTCAGTTCGACGATTTTTGGACTAGCTCGGTGATTGCCGAGCTCGCGGTCGATGAGTACCGATCTCCGGTCGACGAATGTCGAGCTCCTGGTCGACAAAAGCTAAGCTCGGGCTCGACTTCTCTACTGCCGAGCTCGCCCACTATCTTTAGCCCGACTTGTCTGGTTCCTAGCAATCCTGCTCGCCGGGCACGGGGTCGTACATAATCCCCACTCTTTTTGAGCTTGGCAAAGCTCGAAAAGAAACATCCAACCCCAAGTGTGCGGCGAGCGCTGAGTGGCGAGTTAGAGGGAATCTTTAGGTGGGGTCCACCTGCGGCTATATATATACACCTGCATACCTGCTTGACTCTTGCCATTCCCTTTGCTCTAGTACTGCCAAGATGCTGATTCCCAAGGAAATCCAAGAGCGCCTCAACCAGGCTCGCCAGGCCTCGACTGCTCGCGTGATCGCTCTGACAGCGGTCCATCCAATGTTCCTCAAGTTCACTCTGCCGAGCCCAGCTCAAAGAGGTCGAATTCATTCCCCCAAAGTGGCCGAGCCAATTTATGAAGACCTGAGGACCACCCTGGAGATGGGCACCGGCTACTCCACTCGGACAGTTCTTGAGAAGGATAAATAGGTTGTCGTGGTCAGCGACGACCCGGATGGTCAACCTGATGGCGGGGGCATCACGCCGCGAGTACACACACCGCGAGGCGAGACCACTCTCGCAGACTCGCGGTTCATGACACCGGATAACGTCCCGGGACCTCCCTCTTCTCTTTGGGATCCTGCCAGTGAGCTCGCAGAGGCCGAACTCGCCGGTGCGCGCCCCCTATCCTCAGCAAACTGACGCGGCTGCGGGGGCGGGTCTGGGAACCATCCCCACCCCGGGATTCGAGCTCCTCTCGCTGGGGGCTCGCGGCCCAGGTCGAGGGAAGGATTTGGGGTTCATCCCTCCCAGCATTCCTTTGAGCCGCCGAGCTCATCAGGTTAATTTTGCTTGAATTCTTGCCTCATGAGCTTTTTCTGCATTCCTCTTATTGCTGACGTTTATCTTCACAGCTCCCCCCAGCCAATCTGCTACCGAGGAATCTTTAGGCCGGGAATAGGAGGTTAATTCCCCATTTTCTCTCCAAGTTCCTCCTCCCCTTCCAAAGTGAGAGAGAAGAGGAAGAAGAAGGAGGTTTCCGGCCGCCGGCGGAGCATCGGAGCACCGTTTCGAAATCGGAGAGCGGATCCGTGGAGGGAAGGTCATTGCGAAGAGTTCTAACCGCGTAGTTTTTCCATGGCGCCAAAACGGACTACAAGGGTAACGATTCTCAACTTGAGCGTTTGAAGCTCTTTCTTTTGCATAGGGAACCCCGCTCCCGCGAGTGTGCGGCGAGTGCGTGGTGTCCCTTGGGGTTGATATGATTAGTCCCCCTTGTGTTGCATATAGAGTCCGGAATCGTAAGTACGGGCATAGACATTGTGTGTGAAGCCTACCCGGACGTGTACCGTCTGGATCGTTGATGTTGCATTTGATGTGGTTTTGCCGGAGAAGACTCCGTGCTTTGGATTTTTCGGGTTTCTACGCGGTAGATTGCAGCAGGGATCCTTGGAGGTTAACTTCAAGGCGCACCCAGAAAACTGAGCGGAAACGTGTTCTGCTAACTTGGCGGTCTGGGAACCGGCCTTGATCATAACTGGGTTATGAGATTGTTGAAATTTGTGAAGTGGAAGTGGTTGACGGGACAAGCCGGGCGGCCTGGGGCGGACAGCTTTGGCGGACTAGGCAGACTGGGCGGACTGTGATGTGCGGCCTGGTGGAAGGTCTAGTGAAAAGCCGGTTGTTCTTCTGAGCGGTTTGCACGGGTTGAGTCCGCGGACTATGCGGCCTGGTTTCTGCAGATAGGGGGTTTGCTGAATTGGCTTTGCCAAGGAGCGGCCTGAGCGGATGGAGGCTTGCGGACTGGTGCATTGCTCAGTGGCCGCGGGTGCAAGCTTGTGCTGATAGGCGGTTTGGCTCGTGTCCGCGGGTAGCTTGCGGACTGTGTGTCCGCGGTGTGGGCTGTTGTGGACTGAGCTTAGAGCTTGGCTGAGGCCTTGTCGAGCTCTGGTGTTACAGCAGGTGCCCTGCTATGGAGATCGATTGGCGGACTGGGTTTGGAGTCCGGGGATGGCTGCTGCGTTGGACAGGAGTGCGAGGAGCTCGCAGACTGATGGCGGTCTATGCTAGGGTGTTTGGCAGACGGGAGTTTGTGTCTGCCATGCTCGCATTGGCCGCTGATGGTTTTGTACTTGGTCACACCATGTGCCAAGTTCATGGTGTCCGCCATATCCACCAAGTCCGCTGTGACCGGGCGGACTGTTGTTGTCCTTTGGTCGTGGACTTGTGGCGGATTGAGGTGTGAGTCTTGCGGACTGCCTCGGGTTGGTGCGGACTTCCATTGAAGGGGGCTGCTGTCCTGTAGTGGTTGGAGCTTGCGGGCTGATGCCTTGTCCGCATAGCTTGGGCGGACTGGAGAGGGTTCGTCAATGGTTGCCTTGCTCCTGGCGGTTTTCCTTAGTATCCGGCTAAGTCCTTGCGGACTCCGCGGACGGTGTTTTTGCTATCGCCCGGGCTAGGGCGGTGTCCCTATCTCTTGGGCGGTGACCATACTCCTCACCTTGCCTATAAATAGGACCCCCCTGACACATCTACAGTAACCTAAGTAACTTGAGTGAACAGTAAGTTGGGTAGGGCAAGGAGCTGCGGTCTGTGTTTGTCAGTCCGCGCAGATTGTTTCAGGCTGACGGTTTGCTATGTGCAGGTCGCGCAGATAGCTTCAAGGAGCCAGGAGTTTGGCTGTGACTTCGGTCAAGTACTTGGAAGTGTGCGGTCTCTGCGGACTCAGCAGGAGTTCGCTCTGCGGCTTGTCAGTTCTGTTTCATCTTTGTCAGCTTCAATAACCTGTCCGCCGTCTTCAGGCGGGTAGGGGTGTTCCTCAGTTCAGGTCCAGCAGGAGGCGAATAACGTGTGTCCGCGCGGCCTCGCGGCTTCGGCGGACTCTGTGTCTTTTCGGCGAATTGCAGCATAGCTGGGCGAGCTCAGCGGTCTCGGCGACCTCGGCGACCTCGCGGTCTCGGCGGACTCCGGTGCTGTCCGCCCGACTTGTTTTTTGGTGCTTTCTGTTTACAGCTGTTGTACTAGTGAAATCATGTCTCGCTATGTATGCCTCGTGTTGTAAAGAAGTGAATGTGTAAAAGACCTGCTTGTGCTTCCATTGTTTGTTGGGATTTACCTCTGTTCCTTGGTTTCCGCTGGTTCAACGTGAGAACTGGGTAGTTCCGAAGATATTAATTTGGCGTTTGGGCTATCTTGCTGACCACGTTGAGAAAATTTAACAGAGATTGTTTTGGGAAAATTTGGGATCCGTGAGAAGCTTGGCCCGCGCAAAGGACTTAAATTGGACATGCGGCGTGAGCAACGGGCAAGTGGAATTGCCTAGGCTATGTGGTTCGGTGCGAGAGACCCGAAGACGGGGACTGGCCGTTGGCATAGTCGGAGCCTTAGACGGTGGTCAGAAAGGCTAAATGCTCACATGTTGTTGCCATCCAGGGGGTGGGGTGAATGCACTGATGGGTCAGGTCACCATGAATGTGCCCTGATTGCACGGGGTGTTTGGCCGTGCGAGCCTACACCTGTGGCGAAATATAATTGCGTTGTATATATTATTGGGCTAATGTTATGCAGGGAAAGAGCACCGCCGTCCCGAGTAAGGGGCGGGGTCGTTATAATTTGGTCGGCTTTTAGCTGACCGTTGCTTTATTTGCCACCGTGCGGTGGTATGTTCTTGCAGGTGCTGCGAGCCGAGCGCCAAATAGCGGGCTGGAGCCCATGTTGCTGTGGCTGGCCTAGAAGGCCGTAGAATAGCTGTTTTTATATTTATCATGTGTGGCCGGCCTGCGAGCCGATGTATGTAAAACACTCTTTATTAAGTGAACATTTGTAAGGCCTTAAGACCATGTACCCGTTTCTGTGTATTTGGGATTTCTTTCCTGTTGTTGTAGCTGTGGACATTCATATTGATGGATTTAATTTTGGGTTCAGTCAACTTTAAAATCTTCCGCTAGAATGCTCTGTGATTAGGACTAGTAGTCTTAATTGGTTGGTTTGATTATTCATTTAGTATCCCTTCCACTTGTCTGTGGTATATGGCGTCGGGTTCCAGCTGGACCTTCTGTTATATGCCATGCGACAGATGGGGGTGTTACAAGAAGTACCCCTGCCTGACGTTTCTTCCCTCCAGGGTCCACTCCCGAGTAGCTCCCACACTCTCTAGAGTGGACTTCCTACAAGATTCTTTGTACCTCCCCCTCGGCAACGCAACGACCAGCATCCCCTAAAGTGTCTTCCTGTACAGCTGCTGGCCCCCCCCTGCTGGATGTTAACCCAAAAAATTCGGCGATCCTTCCCAAGGTGGCCAGCTGGCTCATCGTGACCCTTAGATTTCTCCCTTTTGATCGCGATGGGTCCCAGCGTAGGCGGACAGTCTTCCCTATCCCCT
>CM077166.1:162773889-162783889 GCA_039583875.1 Platanthera guangdongensis
ATATAATATCTAATATATATATATATATATATATATAGATATATATATATATATATATATATATATATATATATATATATATATATATATATATATATTATATATATATATATATATATATACATATATGTAAGTGTATTCTGTCAATATGAACCGTTTGATCTGGTAAGATCATAATATCTTAATCGTTAGATCACTGATATACCATCCAATCAATCAAGAGCGTCCAATAGGGCCCGATTTGCATAAAGCACTGCATGCTCTAACAAGGCCCGTTTGCATAAAGCCCAGACGCTCTAGCTAACCTAGCCTGTTTTATGTCTCCTCTCTTATAGTTTGAACATTGTGTCTTGATTGCACTTTTGACATTAACAGTAACAATTTTTTTGGTTTGGTTTTTGAGGAAAGCCGCAAACCATACCACCCCTACATGATTTTTCAGGAATGTGAAACCGACCTGAACTGTGTAAATCATTGGAACCGAACCAAACTAAATGGTTCGGTTCGATTTGTGAATTAAAATATTAAAACATAAATACATAATATTAGACCAGGAATAAAAATTAAACGACAAACATGAGCGTGCACTAGGGCCCGATTGTATAAATCACTGCATGCTCTAGCAAGGCCCGTTTTGCATAACTAAATGGTTCGGTTCGATTTGTGATTTAAAATATTAAACATAAATACATAATATAAGACCAGGAATAAAAATTAAAAGACAAACATGACATTTGTCCAAGTAAAAAAATGAAAAATAAATACAATTTTATTATATTTTAAATGAAAATTATTTATATAAATAATCTTTGATATCATGTTATTATTATTATTATTATTATTATTATATATATATATATATATATATATATATTGTTGACATACCATCCAATCAATATGAACTCTTTGATCTAGTTAGCTCATAATATCTTAATCCTTCGATCACTGATATACCATCCAATCAATCAAGAGCATCCAATAGGGCCGGATTGCATAAAGCACCGCATGCTCTAGCAAGGCCCTTTTGCATAACTAAATGGTTCGGTTCGATTGTGATTTAAAATAATAAAACATAAATACATAATATAAGACCAGGAAAAAAAATTAAATGACAAACATGATATTTGTCCAAGTAAAAAAATATAAATAATCTTTGTATCAAGTTATTATAGATATATATATATAATACTTAGTTGACATACCATCCAATCAATATGAACCGTTTGATCTAGTTAGATCATACTATCTTAATCGTTCGATCACTGATATACAATCTAATCAATGAAGAGCGTCCAATAGGGAACGATTTCATAAAGCACTGCATGCTCCAGCAAGTCCCGTTTTGCATAACTAAATGATTCGGTTCGATTTGTGATTTAAAATATTAAAACATAAATACATAATATAAGACTAGTAATAAAATTAAACGACAAACCTGATATTTGTGCAAGAAAAAAAATGTAACATAAATACAATTTATTATATTTGAAATGTAAATTATTTATATAAATAATCTTTGGTATCATGTTATTATATATATAAATATACTTTGTCGACATACCATCCAATCAATATGAACTGTTTGATCGGGTTAGATCATACTATTTTAATCGTTCGATCACTGATATACCATCCAATAAATCAAAGAGAGTCTAATAGAACCCAATTTGCATAAAGCACTGCATGCACTAGCAAGGCCCGTTTTGCATAAAGCCCACATACTCTAGCCAACCTAACCTTCTTTATGTCATCTCCTCTTATAGTTCGAACGTCGTGTCTTGATTGCACTTTTGGCATCAACTGTAACATTTTTTTTTATTTGGTTTTTGAGCAAAGCCGCAAACCTTACCACCCCTACATGATTTTTCAGGAATTTGAAACTGACCCGAACCGCACAAATCATTGGAACAAAATCAAACTAAATGGTTCGATTCGATTTGTGATTTAAAATATTAAAACATAAATACATAATATACGACGAGAAATAAAAATTAAATGACAAACATGATATTTCTTCAAGTAAAAAAATTGAAATATAAATACAATTTTATTATATTTGAAATGAAAATTATTTATGGAAATAATCTTTGGTATCATGTTATTATATATATATATATATATTTATATATATATATATATACTTTGTTGACATACCATCCAATCAATATGAACCGTTTGATCTGGTTATATCATAATATCTTAATCGTTCGATGATTGATATATCATAAAATCAATCAAGAGCGTCCAATAGAGCCCGATTGCATAAAGCACCGTATGCTATAGCAAGGCTCGTTTTGCATAATTAAATGGTTCAGTTCGTTTTTTTGATTTAAATAATTAAAATATAAATTCATAATATAAGACCATAAATAAAAATTAAACGACAAACATGATATTTGTCCAAGTAAAAAATTAAAACATAAATACAATTTTATTATATTTGAAATGAAATTATTTATATAAATAATCCTTAATATCATTTTATTATAGATATATATATAGTTTGTTGACATACCATCCAATAATATGAACCAATTGATCTGGTTAGATCATAATATCTTAATCATTCGATCACTAATATACCATCCAATCAATCAAGAGAGTTTAATAGGGTCGGATTTGCATAAAGCACCACATGCTCTAATAGGGTCGGATTTGCATAAAGCACTGCATGCTCTAGCAAGGCCCATTTTGCATAAAGCCCACACGCTCTACCCAACCCAGCATGCTTTATGTCATCCCCTCTTATAGTTCGAACGTTGTGTCATGATTGCACTTTTGGCATCAACAGTAACAATATGTTTTGGTTTGGATTTTGAGCAAAGTCGCAAAATCATTGAAACCAAACTAAACTAAATGGTTCGGTTCGATTTGTGATTTAAAATATTAAAACATAAATACATAATATAAGATCAGGAATAAAAATTAAACAACAAACGTGATATTTGTCCAAGTAAAAATTGAAACATAAATACAATTTTATTATATTTGATATACCATTCAATCAATGAAGAGTGTCCAATAGGGCCCAATTGCAAAAAGCACTGCATGCTCTAACAAAGCCTGTTTTGCATAACTAAATGGTTTGGTTTGATTTATGATTTAAAATATTAAAACATAAATACGTAATATATGATCAGGAATAAAAATTAAATGACAAATATGATATTTATCCAAGTAAAAAAATTTTAATATAAATACAATTTTATTATATTTGAAATGAAAATTATTTATACAAATAATCTTTGGTATCATGTTATTTTATATATATATATATATATATATATATATATATATATATATATATATATATATATATATATATATATACACTTTGTTGACATACCATCCAATTAATATAAACCGTTTGATTTGGTTAGATCATAATATTTTAATCGTTCGATCACTGATATACCGTTCATTCAATCAAAAAGCATCCAATAGGGCCCGATTTGCATAAAGCACCAAATGCTTTAGCAAGGCCCGTTTTGCACCAAATGCTCTAGTAACAATATATTTTGATTCCCACTATGATTGCCTCAATTATCTGTGCTTGAATCATATTTAAGCAGAAATCAGATTTCTACTATGATTTAGTTTTCCAATGATAAATCAAAATGGGATTGCTCCTATATGACATTTGAAATGAGTACAAAACCAGTACATCACTTATAAATAGCAATTAAGAACTAATCCATACATCAAAATTTCGAGATATTTTTTTATTACATACAAAGGATTGAGTAAGATTTACACTGTTAAGAACCCCGGAGCCCTTGGCTGAGATCTTGGCTCTTGCAGGTCGTCTCATCATGAACCAGAATCTTAACAGTCACTCCATTGCTATACAAATGGGCTCTGCTATTTTGTTGAACTCTATCACTAATACGACTAAACATTATTGAAAGCAGAGGGATGCCTTAGGTTCCGTTTGGCATGATGGTGGTGGTCACGAACACAGTGATTAGGAACTATAGTTCATGAGCTTTTATGTTCAAAATTAGCTTTTTTTCTTGATGGAGGTCATCATTGTTGTCACTTGTCATGCCAAACACATTGTATGACGGTGGTGTTTTTCTCCAAATTCACCAGAGCAAAAACGTCGTTGCAGCAAACATAGGCGATGTATTTTTTTAACCTAAAGTCTTTAGAGAAGGAAATTGGCTGACGAATAGTTGATATACCAGATAACTCCAGCCCTTCATCTTATTCTTGCCTGCACTCGGTTTATTAGGACCTTCTCATTTCAGAAGTTTGTACAGGAAAGGAAAAAATTATTATTTCAATATCAGGTTTAAAAAACTGAGAACTTGGAGATTAGGGACAGAATATGAAGGGATAATTTTTCAACTGCCTCACAAAGGATATAAATCTACCATGCTTAAGCCCATGAATGAAAAAAGAAATCCTGCAATATTTTTGGATAATATTTTGTGCGTTTTGATTTTACGTGCATAATAATAAAAAATTTCACACACCACCACTGCCGGCGGCCTGTCCGGCCTACCCCCACCGGGTTCGTCGGCGGCCGGCGACCCTGTCGGTGGAGACCGGTCAGGCTGCAGCTGGCTCCGCTGACAGCGTTGGCGTATTAAATTTATTATTATTTTATAAAAATAGCCGCAGTCGCCGGCTGCGTCGACCCCCGTCACGCGCGACCGACGTGGACTTGCAACTTCCACTGGCTTTCGCACTTCCTCGTCTCAGATTGCTGCTTGGCTTCGCCATCTCTCTCACCATAGCCTTCATGACTCCAATGGAAATTACAGAAAATAGCCACACCACAATTAAAATTAGTCTTCATAAAAACATTTCATGCAATTATTTGATCTGCTACAATTCAATAAGGAATAACATTTCTTCTTTATTGTTACCGTACGGCTAAGAGAAGATTGAAGAGAGAGGTAAAATATATAAAGAGAGAGATTCTTTCACAACAACTTGCATTGCGGGCTTCTTTGGGCTTTTTCTCACTATTTCCATTAGAACCACCACCGCGTTTCCTGCAAATATATAACATATTATAAGAAATAATCACAATAAATCATTTGTTAAATTTTATTAATGAAAAAAGATTATCATATTTCCAAACCTTCTCCATCTTGAAACTCTTGTAAGTAGTGTGCCGGGGTTTTGTAGTGGTAAACTGGTGGTGGCGGTGATTTATAAAATAAACCGGCGGGGGAGAGTAGACAGACGACGATAGAGATTTATAATGGTAAACTGGAGGCGGCGGAGATTTATCATGGTAGACATGCGGTGGCCAAGCTCTGCTTCTCTTCCTCTCCTTGTCGCTGCCCTCCGTCGCCTCATCCCAATCTCCCCTGACTCTCCTGGTATATCTCAATATATATCATAATGTTTAAGCGGCGGATGAACAACGGCTCTGTCATCTATATATCATAATGTTTAAGCGGCGGATGAACAACGGCTCTGTCATCCGCCACTTTACATTAATATATATATATAATATTATATCATATTATATAGATATCGTACCATAAAATATTAATATCATATCATATACTATTGCAGAACAGCGACTGAACAGCAGGGCCGAGAAAGGGTATAATATAGATATGATGGCATATAATATTAATATCATATAATATAATATTACAGAACAACGGCTGAATAACAGATCAGAAAAAGGGAAATATGGGAAATTCAAGTACGTGACCGACGATAATGGCAATTGCAGAACAGTGGGTGAACAACAGAGCAGAAAAAGGGTATTATGGGAAAATCACTTGCTGTGACCCACGACTCCTACCCAAATATCTTTATTAATATAAATATATTATTTATATAAATATTCTTTGATATCATGTTATTATATATATATATATATATATATATATATATATATATATATATATATATATATATATATATATATATTATTCTAAAAAGATATATGGTGGTCTGGCAATAGCGTGAGTCTGAAAATAAGGGGAAAATAGGTGGCCATCGGATTTGACTGTTTTAATCCAGAACCGTTGGATCTGGGGCTGCAAATAACATATTTGGTTTCCAAATAAAAAACCCAAAACCCTTAACTTCGTCTCTCTCCTAAACATGATCCAGGCATTCTCTCCCCCCCCCATTTTCCCGGCCTTCCTTCTCGCCTCGACCGAGCCCTAGATCACTGCTCGAAGTTGTTCGCTTCCCTGCATAACACCTTCCTAAACTGTGGCTTTGATCGCAAGAACCAAGGGCACGGTGATCTCCCTCTCATTATTACCATTTCCTCTCCTTGCAGTCCATCGACTCTCTCTCACTGCTTCTCGTTTTGCTGCGCCATGGTTATAAGTGGAGCAGCTTCGGAGGAGTCACCACTTGGGACGAAGAGGGACAAAACTTGGAGGAATGTGACGCCTGGAGCAAAGCTTTAGAGGAGTCACGCCATTGCCATATGCAATTGTTGCAGGTGCTGACGTTATTCTCCCTCACTCCTCTCTCTGAATTTCTTTCTTAGCCAAATGATTTATCCAATCATTGGTTTATCCAAATATTATTCATTTTATGCATATGTTATGTTTGATGAAATGCTCTAATGAAAATTTGTTTCTCAAATTCTCCCATTAAAATTTAGCTTCCAAAAACTCTGATTAATCCATAACTTTCATTGAAGTCTTTTGATTGTTACATCTTCTCCTTGGATCTAGGCCATCAATAGGGGTAGATTATTGCGGTATTTTGTTTTGATGGTTGCAATTACTTTTTCATTCTCTCTTAGCTGTCACATGGAAGACTTGCTTGAATCTTTTACACCTTAGTTATGTTATTTAATTTTTCAAGAGATTTGGTAATTTTAATTGCTGGGGGTCGCCGGTCAGGCAGCCGGCGGCTCCGCCGCCGGCGGGGAGAGGGCCGTGAGAATGGGGGGAGCGATTTTTAAAATTTTTAAATTAAAAAATTAAAATTTTTTAATTTAAATATATATAAAAAGTTATATAAAATACATTTAAAAAATAAAAAAGAATGAAATTTTAATTATAAAAAACCCGGGAGCCGGGCGTAGCCCGCTAGGGGGCAGGCGGAGCCCGCCGTCGCCGCCCGGGTACTGTGGCGCATGGCCATCGGGCGGGAGGCCCGTGCCTGTCACTCGTATATATATATATATATATATATATATATATATAGATATATATACTTTGTTGACATACCATCCAATCAATATGAACCGTTTGATCTGATTAGATCATAATATCTTAATCGTTCGATCACTGATATACCATCCAATCAATCAAGAGAGTCCAATATGGCCGGATTTGCATAAAGCACCGCATGCTCTAATAGGGCCGGATTTACATAAAGCACTGCATGCTCTAGCAAGGCCTGTTTTGCATAAAGCCCAGATGCTCTAGCTAATCTAGCCTGCTTTATGTCATCCTCTCTTATAGTTTGAACGTTGTGTCTTGATTGCACTTTTGGCATTAACATTAATAATTTGTTTTGGTTTAGTTTTTGAGCAAAGCCGCAAACCGCACCACCCATATATTATTTTTCAGGAATTTGAAACCGACCCGAACCACATAAATCATTGGAACAGAACCAAACTAAATGGTTCGGTTCGATTTGTCATTTAAAATATTAAAACATAAATACATGATATAAGACCATGAATTAAAATTAAACGACAAACATGATATTTGTCCAAGTAAAAATTTGAAACACAAATACAATTTTATTATATTTGAAATGAAAATTATTTATATAAATAATCTTTGGTATATGTTATTATATATATATATATACTTTGTTGACATGCCATCTAATCAATATGAACCGTTTGATCTGGTTAGATGTTAATATCTTAATCGTTCAATCACTGATATATCATCCAATCAATCAAGAGCGACCAATAGAGCCCGATTGCATAAAGCATCACATGCTCTAGTAAGACCCGTTTTGCATAATTAAATGGTTCAGTTTGATTTGTGATTTAAAATATTAAAACATAAATACATAATATATGATCAGGAATAAAAATTAAATGACAAACATGATATTTGTCAAAGTAAAAAAATTGAAACATAAATACAATTTTTTATATTTGAAGTGAAAATTATTTATAAATAATTTTTGATATCATGTTATTTTAGATATATATATATATATATTTATACTTTGTTGACATATCATCCAATCAATATGAACCGTTTAATCTGGTTAGATCATAATATCTTAATCGTTCGATCACTGATATAAAATCCAATCAATCAAGAGCGTCCAATAGGGCCCGATTTGTATAAAGCAATGCATGCTCTAGCAAGGCCCGTTTTGCATAAAGCCCACACGCTCTAGCCAAACTCACCTTCTTTATGTCATCCCCTCTTATAGTTCGAACATTGTGTCTTGAAAAGCTCTAATGAAAATTTGTTTCTCAAATTCTCCCATTAAAATTTAGCTTCCAAAAACTCTGATTAATTCATAACTTTCATTGAAGTCTTTTGATTGTTACATCTTCTCCTTGGATCTAGGCCATCAATAGGGGTAGATTATTGCGGTATTTTGTTTTGATGGTTGCAATTACTTTTTCATTCTCCCTTAGCTGTCACATGGAAGACTTGCTTGAATCTTTTACACCTAAGTTATGTTATTTAATTTTTCAAGAGATTTGGTAATTTTATTTGCTGGGGGTCGCCGGTCAGGCAGCCGGCGGCTCCGCCGCCGGGGGGGAGAGGGCCGTGAGAATGGGGGGAGCGATTTTTAAAATTTTTTAAATTAAAAAATTAAAATTTTTTTAATTTAAATATATATAAAAAGTTATATAAAATACATTTAAAAAAATAAAAAAGAAAGAAATTTTAATTATAAAAAAACCCGGGAGCCGGGCGTAGCGCGCTAGGGGGCGGGCGGAGCCCGCCGTCGCCCCCGGGGTACTGTGGCGCATGGCCATCGGGCGGGAGGCCCGTGCCTGTCACTCGTATATATATGATATATATATATATATATATATATATATATATATATATATATATATATATATATATATATATATATATATATATATATATATATATATATATATATATATATATATATATATATATATATATATATATATATATATATATACTTTGTTGACATACCATCCAATCAATATGAACCGTTTGATCTGATTAGATCATAAAATCTTAATCGTTCGATCACTGATATACCATCCAATCAATCAAGAGAGTCCAATATGGCCGGATTTGCATAAAGCACCGCATGCTCTAATAGGGCCGGATTTACATAAAGCACTGCATGCTCTAGCAAGGCCTGTTTTGCATAAAGCCCAGATGCTCTAGCTAATCTAGCCTGCTTTATGTCATCCTCTCTTATAGTTTGAACGTTGTGTCTTGATTGCACTTTTGGCATTAACATTAATAATTTGTTTTGGTTTGGTTTTTGAGCAAAGCCGCAAACCGCACCACCCATATATTATTTTTCAGGAATTTGAAACCGACCCGAACCACATAAATCATTGGAACAGAACCAAACTAAATGGTTCGGTTCGATTTGTCATTTAAAATATTAAAACATAAATACATGATATAAGACCATGAATTAAAATTAAACGACAAACATGATATTTGTCCAAGTAAAAAATTTGAAACACAAATACAATTTTATTATATTTGAAATGAAAATTATTTATATAAATAATCTTTGGTATATGTTATTATATATATATATACTTTGTTGACATGCCATCTAATCAATATGAACTGTTTGATCTGGTTAGATGTTAATATCTTAATCGTTCAATCACTGATATATCATCCAATCAATCAAGAGCGACCAATAGAGCCCGATTGCATAAAGCATCACATGCTCTAGTAATACCCGTTTTGCATAATTAAATGGTTCAGTTTGATTTGTGATTTAAAATATTAAAACATAAATACATAATATATGATCAGGAATAAAAATTAAACGACAAACATGATATTTGTCAAAGTAAAAAAATTGAAACATAAATACAATTTTTTTATATTTGAAGTGAAAA
>CM077166.1:162786389-162905112 GCA_039583875.1 Platanthera guangdongensis
ACCGACCCATACCATGCAAATCATTGGAACCAAACCAAAGTAAATATTTCGGTTCGATTTGTGTTTAAAATATTAAAACATAAATACATAATATAAGACCAAGAATAAAAATTAAACGACAAACATGATATTTGTCCAAGTAAAAAAAATTGAAACATAAATACAATTTTATTATATTTGAAATGAAAATTATTTATATAAATAATCTTTGGTATCATGTTATTATTATTATTATTATTATATATATATATATATATATATATATATATATATATATATATATATATATATATATATATATATATATATATATATATATATATATATATATATAGGAGTCGCAGGTACGGGCCTCCGCCCCGATGGCTACGCGCCACAGTACCTGGCCGCCGACGGCGGGCTTCGCCCGCCCCACCACCCCCGGCAGGCTCCGCGCCCGCACACCCCCAGCGGGCTCCGCGCACCGCCTGAGACGACGTGACAACTTTTTTATAAATTAAGTTTTCTATATTAATTTTAATTTACATTTTAAAAATAATTTATATAATAATATAAAATATATTTTATATAGTAATAATTTATATAAAAAAAATTATATTAATAATAATTTATATAGTAATAATTTATTTTATATAATTTTTATATATTAATAATTTTTTATAATATATTTTAATTTTATATTTTATATATATTTTATATGTTTTAACTTTTATATATAAAAAAATGCCCTCCCCCCCCCCCCCCCCCCCCGCGAATTCATGACCTCCCCCACCGTCGCCGGCGGAGCCGCCGGCGGCCCCTAGCAGGTTCGCCGGGAGCAGGTGAACCTGCCGGCGGTGATCCGGTGGCGCTCCGGCGGGGCCACCGCCGGTGGTGGCCATGACCGTGAGGCCCAGATTTGTGCCTCACGGTCAGGGCCACCACCGGCGGTGGCCCCGCCGGAGCGCCACCAGATCACCTCCGAGAGCGAACCTGCTGGGGGCCGGCGGCGGCTCCGCCACCGGTGGTGGGGAGGCCGTGAAAATGGGGGAGGGGGGGGCGATTTGGGTGATCGGGGTTGAGGAGAGAGAAAGAAACAAATTTTTTGGGTTTTTTTAATTACAGACCTATGTCACTATTTGAAGCCCAGGATCTAGCGGCTTAGAAATAAGATAGTCAAATCCGACGGTTCATATAATTAGCCTATTTTTGAACTCATTGTTATTGACAGACCACCATACTTGTTTTTAAAATAGTATATATATATATTATATATATATATATATATATATATATATATATATACTTTGTTGGTATACCATCAAATTAATATGAACCGTTTGATCTGGTTAGATCATAATATCTTAATCGTTCGATCACTAATATACCATCCAATCAATCAAGAGCGTCCAATAGGGCCCGATTTGCATAAAGCACTGCATGCTCTAGCAAGGCCTGTTTTGCATAAAGTCCACACGCTCTTGCCAAACTCGCATGCTTTATGTCATCTCCTCTTATAGTTCGAACGTTGTGTCTTGATTGCACTTTTGGCATCAACATTAACAATATGTTTTTGTTTGGTTTTTGAGCAAAACCGCAAACCGTACCACCACTACATGATTTTACAAGAATTTGAAACCGACCTGAACCGCGAAAATCATTGGAACCGAACAAAACTAAATGGTTCGGTTCGATTTGGATTTAAAATATTAAAACATAAATACATAATATAAGACCTGGAATTAAAATTAAACGCCAAACATGATATAATTTATCCAAGAAAAAAACTGAAACATAAATATAATTTATTATATTTGAAATAAAAAATATTTATATAAATAATCTTTTGTATATGTTATTATATATATATATATATATATATACTTTGTTGACATATCATCCAATCACTGCATGCTCTTGCAAGGCCCGTTTTGTATAAAGCCCACACGCTCTAGCCAAACTCGCCTGCTTTATGTCATCCCCTCTTATAGTTTGAACGTTGTTTCTTGATTACATTTTTGGCATCAACAGTAACAATTTGTTTTTGTTTTGTTTTTGAGCAAAGCCGCAAACCGTACCACCCCTACATGATTTTTCAGGAATTTGAAACCGACCAGAATTGTGCAAATCATTGGAATCGAACCAAACTAAATTGTTTGGTTCCATTTGTGATTTAAAATATTAAAACATAAATATATAATATAAGACCAGAAATTAAAATTAAACGTCAAACATGATATTTGTACAAGTATAAAAATTGAAATATAAATACAATTTTATTATATTTGAAATAAATTTATTTATATAAATAATCTTTGGTATATGTTATATATATATATTTTTTGTTGACATACCATCCAATCAATATGAACCATTTGATTTAGTTAGATCATAATATCTTAATCGTTCGATCACTGATATACCATCCAATCAATCAAGAGGGCCCAATAGGGCCCGATTGCATAAAACATCGCCATAAATAAATAATATAAGACATGAATAAAAATTAAACGACAAATAAGATATTTTTCCAAGTAAACAAATTAATACATAAATACAATTTTGCATTTAGCTCACACGCTCTAGCCATCCTAGCCCGTTTTATGTCGACTTTCAATTGAATTTTTTCTCTCATATTATTTAAACACAAAAAAAGGTTTCAAAGCCAACGATGTGGGACTAAATTTAGAAAGAAAAAAAATTAAAAACCGAATAAAGATATACAAAGGGCAGGATTCCATCCGGAATCATTGGCTTGGAAATCCAGAGCCTTATCCATTAGACCATTAAATCTTTTTTATATGCGTTAATAATATCATTTATTTAATACATACAATCTCTAGTTTTTTTTGTTTTTTTTACAATGTAATAATTCAAAAATAAATAAAATGTTATAATGATAAAAACAATATTAAGAAATGTCGAGGATGGCGCAAAACCGAAACCACTCCGCAAGGGTGCGGTTTTTGACCGGCCAAAACCGCACCGCATCGTGCGGTGCGGTTTGGTTTCGGTGCGGTTTGGCGACGGTCTTGGCTGTGCGGTTTCAATTTTTGGCAGTTTTTGGGTCTTTTGATTTGTGATTAATTTTTGTACAAACAAAACACATGATTGTCAGCTACTAACTATTTAAATATATACAACGTTACATGAGCTCTATGTTAACTATAATGGAGGGTGATAAACAAAACAACATGCAAAATTAGGGTAAGCTTAATCAGATAAAGTCTGTGCGCACACTACATATAGGATTGATAGAATAAGAATAAAATTAGGGAAGACATCAGGTTCATAAGATTTTAATAAATTTGTGAATATTTCACAAACGAAGCTTAGCGGTATTATCAAACTCATTTTAATGGAAATTTAAATCTATTGGTAGAGGAGAAGAGGATGATGGGTGTGAAAATACCTAAATCCGGGCAAACGAAGCCTAAGCCACACCAAAGTGATCGTCTAATAGGAGTAGTACTTTCACTGGAGTGATTTCTAGAGCCTGATGGATATCACAAGCGGGAATGCTGAAAAAATTCATGGGAGAATAAAATGAGAGGGATGGTCGCCGATCACGATACACAAGCGGAAGCCGAAGACGAGCTATCTCCTGTCGGTTTTTGTAGTCGCACCTCGCCTCGCTTTGGTTTTAGAATTTTAGTCATATACTCATACTTAATTACTCATTTAGACATTTTACATTTAGTGTATAAATGATTAAAAATAATTAGCAATGAACATGAACAACAGAATAGGCGAACAACAAAGGGGGCAAAGGTGTGGTGCGGTTCAGCTGTTCAAGTTGACATCTTATAATAAATATTAATATACTATACTATTATTGTATTAACCGTAAAGGGGGCAAAAATTATATTAGCGCTAAATAATTATATTAATGTATTATATTTCATATATTACTCACTACGGTTCGGTTTGCTCGATTTTGAGGAGGCCAAAACCGAACCGCACCGTGCAAGGCGCGGTTTTCATACACACAAAACCACACCGCACCTCACATTATCGGTTTGGTCTGAAATGCGGCGCGGTTTGGTGTGGTTTTTGGTTTTCCTGCACAGGCCTAGTGATGTCCGCCGCCGCAGGCCGGATACTGTCGCACGGGAGGCCCCCGTGAACTGTCACTCGTATATATAAGAAATTATATTGTAACATCTATATGGTTCAGTCCGGTTTAGTTTGGCTCAGTTTAACATTAAAAATCATAAATCAAACCACGGTGTTTTCAAAATTTGAAACCATAACCAAACCGCCGCCAATGAAAACCGAACTGCCGCCGATGAAAACTGAACCTCCGCTAATGAAAACCGAACCAAACTGTGTTATTCTATTCGGTTTGGTTCGATTGGTTTTTTACTTGCGCCCCAACTCACAGACATTTTCTTCCAATGCTCGTCATAGTCGCATCCCTAGCCGTCGCGCAATCCCATCCCAACCACTGTTGTCCCTGAAATGAGCATTCGAAGGAGACGCCCCATTCATAGATCTATGATGAATACCTTCTCTGACGATTCATTCTCCTTCTTTTGGGCATCCGTTTACTCAAAAGTTTCATCTTTTTTTGTGGATTGCTGGGGTTTGCTTCAGATTTCCGCCAGTGTTATTTCTTCTTCTTATCCTTCATTCTCTGCTTGTTTGCCGCCAGTGGTGTAAGACCCCCCACCTCCCGGATCCCAAACACGGCACGAAGGGGGAGTCTTATGCCCAGAACAGCCGCCTTGCGGTAGCATTAGCACACGGGCTAACCTGTACCACAAGACACCTATTCCGCCGGCTACAGCAATATCAATAGAACATGCCAACCCAACCAAATATAATAAGCAAGAGAAGTCAAAATCCACACTAAGTAATAATGTCCAAATACATCAATAAAGGAGAAGCTAAAACATGCTTCTACATATATATCAGAGTACATCTAAACATTGCCCAAACGGGCTACATCAGAGTATCAAATACTAATATCCGTAACCGACGGTATCGACGGCGCCGTCACTTCAGGCCATGTCGTCCTGGCCTGGCTGTCCTGCTGCGTAGACTGCGGCTGCTCTTCCTGCGGCATGACCTCCTAAAAAGGAAGATGTAGCAACCGTTAGTAGAAACGACTAAGTGGTTTCACATCCGCTCCCCCGGCGACTCCTCGGCACCGGGCGGGGAAAAGGAACAAGAGTGCAGTATATAATAAGTATGCAAGTAAAGGAAGTACAAGCAGGTGGCAGTAGTGTAAGAGTAACAATAACATGAACTAGCAAATATTTAAGAGATACAACAAACTAACATGTATAAGTAACAGCAGGAAAGTAACTTAACTTATAAGAATGTCCATACAATCTTATAAGTTAAGGATCAGGTTACATAAAGGTAACTCATCGTATAAGAGTGCCCATACAAACTTATACGATGAGGATCTTGTTGTGCAATGTCATGAAATGCTATGAATGCTATACAATGACTCACCCATGATCACACCCATGCAATTTCCATGTCGACACAGACTATAGTTCCCACTTTTCGAGCAGGTAGCTAACCTCTCAGGCATCAGCCGTCGTGGCCAGGCGGTGATAGTATAACGGGCACTTCTACTACTAGGCGGTTATCCACACTACTTCACCCAGGCCTCCGTACGCCTCAATGCTAAGAACACAACAGCGGAGCCCATGTGTATTATGGCCCAGCGGGGTCTTGGGTAGATGTGCACCAAGAACACATCCTGAACTGGCCTTGTGTGATCCGGAAGGGGCCTCGGAAGTAAGCACGAGGACACAGCCCAACCGTTCACTTGGCACGGAAGGGGCCCCGGGACGTGAACACCGAGGACACATCCTGAAAGTCCACCTAGTGTCAGCTATGTGCACCTATGGGGGGGGGGGGAATAGGTGACAAGTAGCGCTTTTGCGGAATTTACGAACGTACCTGCACAATAAAAATAAAAAGCACAGCACACAGAATACACAGGCAATTTATAGTGGTTCCCCGACTTGGGTACATCCACTTTCCCCCTTCGACCTATCTCCCCAACAAGGGACGACTCGGTCACTTCTCCAACGGGATTGAAATCCAATCCCTGCACTAACGGAAGGAACCCTTCCACACGTGAGAGTCAACACTCCCACAAAACGGGTTGCACCCAACCCTTATAACACAGAATAATCGTTCCTTTACAACAAAAGTAAATATGGAATGTACACGAGATACAAACTTCGTTTGGAGACTACGGTGTTCCTCTTCGTTCGATGACGTGTTCGTGAAGTCAACGAAAAGTCTACAACCTTGGTCTCTCTTGGAAAGGATCTTCCCGAAACCGGCGGCGGCAATCCGAGCGGCGGCTTGGTTCGGGATCGACGGCAACGACGATGCGCAGCAGTAGTACTTCTGAGATCCAATCTTCGTTGCAAAGCAAACTAGGTCTACCAACGGTCACTCTAGGATCGGTCGTCTCGATCGATTCGGACGGGGGAGTTTTTCCCGGTCAACAAATCGAGAGACAAGGGATCTCTGGATAGACACGTGAGACTCAAGCTTTGCTAAGCTTCTGTCGCTGGAGATCGGGAAGAAATGCGATCAGCAGCGGCGACGGACTTGCGCGAGCGGCGACGGAGGCGGCGGAGAGATTTCGCGATTTTAGGGTTGCACTCGCTCGGCTTCTTTCTGTCTCGGTATTCCGTTCAAAATACCCGTGTATAAATACTGTAGTTAACTCCAATATGACCGTTTGTGGGACCCACAATAGAAATCCCCAAATCCCGGTCCAGAAATTTAACAGCGGCAGAATCCGGTTCAGGAAGTTCCAGAAAAACGCCAAGTCAAAATCGGTGAGAATCGAAAGTGATTCTCGCCGAGTCGCCAAGAATCAAAGGTGATTCTCGACGATTCGGCGAGAATCAAAGATGATTCTCGTCGAATCTGCCTTGGTTGCACGCACTGCTTTAGGCCAGGTCGAGACGGCGAGAATCAACCAGTGATTCTCGTCGATTCGACGAGAATCACTAGTGATTCTCGCCGAATCGGCGAGAATCACTAAGTGATTCTCGTCGATTCTTACTTATACGCAGAAGTGCTTGCTTAGAAGTTGCTGGATCGAGTTCGGCGAGAATCAACTTCTGATTCTCGACGAATCGGCGAGAATCCCAAGTGATTCTCGCCGAATCGGCGAGAATCACTTGGTGATTCTCGTCGATTCTAACTTAGACGAATTTTCGTCTTTCCACCTATGAGATGCTCCTTGACCCATCCTTGCTCCTTGTCTGCTCCTGCATATTTACAGCCCTGTGCTTGAAAATAAGTGCACTCCAATAGAGAGAGTACACGTAGGCCAACACACTGATCTGCTCAACGAGGGATTACGTCGTGCAGACCCGTGTATATTGACCTACTGCACCCTGACATTGGTGTGCACTTAGCGTGGAAACACTGCAAGCACAACTAGAAGGATTTTATCAAATACATAGTCTATTGACCTTAGCTTGTCCAGGGGCTTCTTCAAATCAGGTACATTGTGGATACAATACCCAACAATCGCCCCCTATTTGAAGAAGCCTAAACCCTACAAGCTAAGGTGAATAGAGCAAATGAGAAGCCATCAGAATATTTTTAGCTTATGCAGCACATAAAGGCTTCAAGGTATATCAGATGGATGTCAAAAGTGCATTTCTAAATGGAAACATCAAAGAGGAAGTATACGTCAGACAACCTCCAGGTTTTATCTCTCCAACTTATCCTGATTATGTTTTTAGATTGAACAAAGCATTATATGGTCTCAAGCAAGCTCCTAGAGCATGGTATGAGACCCTAGCATGCTTTCTCTTGGAAAATGGTTTTATAAGGGGTAGAGTAGACCAAACTCTTTTCATTAGAACCCATAAGTCCCATACCCTACTAGTACAGATTTATGTAGACGATATTATTTTTGGTTCTACTGACTCCAAATTGTGCAGAAGGTTTTCCAACCTAATGCATTCTAAATTTGAAATGAGTAGCATGGGTGAGCTATCCTTCTTCCTAGGATTGCAAGTCAAGCAATATGCTGAAGGCATCTTTATTTCTCAAACCAAATATGCAAATGAATTGGTTAAGAAATTTGGCATGTCTGAAGCATCTTGTATGAAAACACCCATGCCTACTAATGATGTATTGGATGCTGATGAACATGGGAAACCTGTTGATCAGACAACATATAGAGCAATGATTGGCTCTTTACTGTACCTTACAGCTAGTAGACCAGATATAATGTTTGCTACATGTATATGTGCTAGGTTCCAAGTAAGCCCTAGAGAGTCACACCTAACACTAGTAAAGAGGATTCTCAGGTATGTTAAAAGTTGTCCAAATCTAGGTCTCTGGTATCCAAAAGATTCAGCATTTGATTTAACTGGATTTTCTGATGCTGATTATGCTGGATGCAGAATTGACAGGAAAAGCACTAGTGGAACTTGTCAGTTCCTTGGTGATAGACTTGTCTCCTGGTTTTGTAAGAAACAAACTTCTGTGTCAACTTCAACTGCTGAAGCTGAATATATGGCTGCGGGCAGTTGTTGTTCACAAATCTTGTGGATTTAAAACCAACTCCTAGACTATGGATACAACTTAGAGAAGTCTAAAATCTTTTGTGATAACACCAGTGATATTTCTATAGCTCAAAATCCAGTCCTCCATAGTAGGACAAAACACATAGAGATTAGGCATCATTTCTTAAGGGATAATGTTGAAAAGAATAAAATTGAACTGCAATATATCCCAACTGATTTACAAAGGGGAGATATTTTCAAAGCCCTTGGATGAAAAAAAAACACACCTTCTTCCTGAATCAGTTAGGAATGTTAGATGGAGGAAGTCTTAAATAATATCCAAGATCTTAAAAGCTTAAAAATTGACCAAGACTAGGCAAACATCTTGATTTTTCTTAGTGTCTAGAGTTTTTCTGATCTCTGAACTGAGCTCGACGATTTTCCCCCAGATCGTCGAACGGAGATCGACGATTTCCGAAATCGTCGACCTGAGTTCAGCGTTTCTCAGATAATATGAACTATCTCTTCCTGTCAACGATCGTCGAACGACGCTCGATGATTTTGTTCTTTGAACGATCGTCGAACTGAGATCGACGCTCTCCAATATCGTCGAACGAAGATTGACGATGTTGAAGACTCTTCAGATTCCTTTAGAAGCCTCGATCGTCGAACTGAGTTCAACGATCTTTCCAATTCTGCGTCGAACCCTAATATAAAATTCATTTTTTGCCGTCGTTCTCCTTTGCGCTTTTGATTTCTCTGCAAGAACTTTCTTTCCCTCCAAACATTTCTGCACTTGGTCGTTATGTTTGTTGAATCTTTGCAGGTAACTATGGTCGTGTCTGTTGCTGTTCTCGCCACCATGAAGTTTGATGCTGACTTCGACATAGACATGGACTCCTTCAGCACAACCGACCAAGTTTTTCAGGATATCTTGGGGTTATTCAAAGAGCAGAACCTGACAGCAATCATGACCACAAGGATTAAGCTTACATCTGATGAGATTAAGGAATGGGTCTACACTGCTCACAATCAGGACAACTCCACCATTGTTGGGTCAATATCTGGCACTCAGGTACCCTTAACCCCAGCAATTTTAACAAAGGTTTTTGAGTTAAGAACTGGTGGAGATACTGCTGACTTGTTTGGAGAAGAGTATACTGAATTGCTTGCCAGAATGGGTCATTCTGAGGCCAACCCTAGCAAGCTCTTGAAAAAGAACCTTTCTGTGGAATACAGATTCCTGGCAGATGTAGTTGGGAAAGTGCTACTGGCTAAGCACTCTGCTCATGATACAATCTCAAGGTATCAGCTCTGCCTAATGGGAGCCCTAGTAGACATGAAGAATTTGAATTGGGGAGAAGTATTCTTTGACCTCATTAAGAAGAAGATAAACAAAAGTTTTGTAAACTTTGGAAGAATTATAGGGGTGTTTCTGCAGCATAGGTGCCCTGCTTTGCTGGTCTCTTCTGGAATCCACATCAATGCATCCAAGAGACTGTCTTGGGCCCTGTTTGGTAAATGGGACAGACAAATCATCAAGCCCAGTAGGCCCTCGTCCAGCACTCCTTCAGGCACCAGGACTCTCAGAGTCACTTCTCCACAGGTCTCTGCCCCTGCAGATGACCTGCGTGCTGATGTTGCTCCTCCTCCTCCTCCTCCAATTCCATCCCTTCCCATACCATCTACTATTCAAACTCCATCTACCATCATCATCTCCAGCCCCTCTCCAACATCCACACCATCTCTAGTCCCTACACTTCCCCTCACAGAAGACCAATTCCATCCATTATTCTCCTACCCTCAACCAGATGCCACTTCATCACCCTCCATCCCTTCCTTCACCCTCATTGATGATTCCTTTATGGGTGATTCACCATCCTCTCCTCCTGAGCTACCCTCATCCTCAACTTCCTATCAAGACTTTCTACAAGAGATAATTGACCAACCCACCTTCACCCCATCTATCTCCATCCCACTGTCCTCCATATCCACCTTACCCACACCTCAGCCATCTCTTCCCCCCATTCACCAGCTCTCCACTACCCTCACCAACAGCTGCTCCTCCTTCCTCTACCTCTGCTCTAGTCCCTACAGAGCAAGTAGACATTCCAGCCCTTGCTGATAGGCTGTATGACTTGCTAGCCCCCAGGCTATCTCTTCTTCTGGAGACCTCCTTGGCTCCATTACTCCTGTCAGTGGCAGCCCTCTCTGCCAGGCTCTCATCTCTTTTCCCTCAGGCAGCCCCTTCTGTAGTGTGCTTTGATCCAGCCATGTCTGAATCTAGGCAGGGGGAGATGCCCTATGAAGTGAGTCTGCCTGCTGCTATTGCTGCTGTCTCAGTGAGCCTGCCTACTGCTGTTTCCTCAGTTCCTGCTGCTCCTACTGCTGTGTCTCAAGATCAAATTTCTCCTGCTGCAGTCTTTGCAATAGACCTCAGGTCTTTGCTTTCAAATTTTGATTCTATATATTTCAGCTGTCTGCTAGAGACAGTTGCTGTCCAGCCCCCAGAGGATCTGTCCAAGGCCCTTGTGCCATTCTCTTGCTGTGACCCCAGTATCATCACCTCATTAGTCCACTCAGTATATGCTGCTGCTGAAAGCATTGCTGTTGTTTCTGATGTTGCTGCCTCTACTGCTGCTGAAAATTTTGACACTGTTGCTGATATTTATGTTACTGCTGATGAACCAACTTCTAAGGAAATCCTTATGACAGAGGCACCTGAGTTTGAGCCTTCTGCATTTTCTGATGATATCTCTGCTACTGATATTACTGTTATTGAATCTGTTGTTGTTGCTGTTGTTACTGTTTCTACTTCAATTGCAACACCTTCTGTATCTGCTGATGTCACTACTGTTACTGCTTCAACCTCTGCTGCTACACCCTCTGCTGCATCATCTGTTTCTATACAACTCAAGAAAGATTTGATGAAGAAAATTGATGCCATGTATGATGATCAGAGTTCTGAAAGTGATGAGTACAGAACATACTCTGATGATTCTTCTGCTACCATTGCCAGGAAAAGAAAGGCAAGGAGCAAAGCCATGAAGAGAGTACCTCCTGCCAAGGTCACGGATAACAATGACATTCCCTACTACATTCTTCATGATTGCCCTATCACTGAGCACTGGATGCAGTACTCTAAGAATCAACTGAAAGAAATGAAAAAGAAAAGGAAATATGAAAAGGGTTCTTCACAATTCCAACACTCTCATCCTCCTCCACCACCTCCTCCCGATGCAGGTGCAGGTGGAAGTTCTACTGCTCAACCCCCTGCTAGAAGTCAGGCCCCCTATCAGCCTCATGCTAGATCCTACCATAGGGGAAGTCAATCCAGGGATTCTCAATCCAGGAGAGGAGGATACAGAGGCAATCAAAGAGATTTCCAGGTCTACTCCAAAGGATACTCAAGGCAACATCCATACTCCAGGGAAGGCCAAATTTCTTCTGACACCACATCTGTTCATTTTCCCTATAAGCTGAAGGAAACTGTTTCATCCAGGCCTCCTCAAGATAATCCTTCTAACAGATATGAGCCACCAATACCTTTTGAGGACCCTGAGAACAATCCAGCTGCTTGGACTGCAAGAATGAAGGAACTTGCTGCACTAGATAAAATCAAGAAAGCTAAAGAGCAAGGAAGAGATTTCTCAAATATCTCCACAATTTCTGAACAGAGAAAGAAAGAGCTAGAAAGATATACATCAAGCAAATTTTTTGATTCTGACAGGTACATGGAACTGCATCCTGAAGCTGTAGTTCCCAGGCCTAAACAGCAAACCACTTTAGGTGCAGCAGATGATACTAGATCAAAGAAGGAAGCCCTCAATCCCAACAGAGAAATCAAACTTGTTAAGGGCAAGGAAAAGAAATGACAATGTAAGGTGACAATCTCTCTAATTATTCTCTGGGATGATATATATATATATATCTGTGGTTCTGCTGTCCAGCTTTTCTTTTTGATTTTCTGTATTGCTACTTGTATGTCATTTAAATTTTTCCAAACTTTGTAAATAGTAATCCTAACCCAAATAGGGGGAGATTGTTGGAACACCCTGTTAAATTTTCTCAACGTGGTCAGCAAGATAGCCCAACGCCAAATTAATATCTTCGGAACTACCCAGTTCGCACGTTGAACCAGCGGAAACCAAGGACTAGAGGAACAAAGGTAAATCCCAACAAACAATGGAAGCACAAGCAGGTCTATTATTCATTCACTTCTTTACAATGCGAGGCATACATAGCGAGACATGATTTCGCTAGTATAACAGTTGAAAAACAGAAGCACCAAAAAACAAGCCGGGCGGACAGAACCCGAGTCCGCCGAGACCGCGAGGTCGCCGAGGTCGCCGAAGCCGCCCGAACTATACTGCAATCCGCCGAATACCACGGAGTCCGCCGAAGCCGCGAGGCCGCGCGGACACACCGTTATTCGCCTTCTGCTGAACCCGAACTGAGGAACACCCCTACCCGCCTGAAGCCGGCGGACAGGTTATTGAAGCTGGCAAAGATGAAACAGAACTGACAAGCCGCAGAGCGACCTCCTGCTGAGTCCGCAGAGACCGCACACTTCCAAGCACTTGACCGAAGTCACAACCAAACTCCTGGCTCCTTGTAGTTATCCGCGCGACCTGCACACAGCAAACCGTCAGCCTGAAACAATCCGTGCGGACTGGCAAACACAGACCGCAGCACTTTGCACACCCCAACTTACTGTTCACTCTAGTTACTGTAGATGTGCTAGGGGAGTCCTATTTATAGGCCGGGTGAGGAGTGTGGTCACCGCCCAAGAGATAGCGACACCGCCCCAGCCCGCGCGAATACAAACCACCGTCCGCTGAGTCCGCGTGGACTTAGCCGGTCACCCAAGGAAAACCGCCAGGAGCAAGGCAACCAATGACGAACCCTCTCCAGTCCGCCTAAGCTAAGCGGACAAGGCATCAGCCCGCAAAGCTCCAACCGCTTCAGGACAGCAAACCCCCTTCAATGGCTGTCCGCACCAACCCGAGGCAGTCCGCAAGACACACACCTCAATCCGCCATAAGTCCACGACCAAAGGCAGCTAAAGACAGACCGCCCGGTCACAGCGGACTCGGCGGATACGGCGGACACACTGAACTTGGCACCAAGTGTGACCAAGCCCAAAACCATAAGGGGCTAATGCGAGCTTGGCGGACGAAAAACTTCAGTCCGCCAAAACACCACAGCGCAGACCGCCACAGTCCTTGAGCTCCTCGCACTCCTGCCCTATCACAACGATCAATCCCGGACTCCAAAACCAGGCCGCCACAACGATCTCCACAGCAACTCCCCTGCTGTGCCACCAGAGCTCGACAAGGCCTCAGCCAAGCTCTAAGCTTAGTCCGCAACAGCCAATACCGCGGACACATCAGTCCGCAAGCTTCCCGCGGACAAGAGCCAACCCACCTTTCAGCACAAGCTTGCACCCGCGACCACTGAGCAAAGCACCAGTCCGCAAGCCTCTCTATCCGCAGATACCAGGCCGCACCAAACCGCAAACTCCATGCAACAACCCGCTCAGAACACAGCCGGCTTCCACCAGACTTCTCACCAGGCCGCAAACCTCAGTCCGCCCAGTCCGCCCAGTCCGCCAAGGCTGTCCGCCACAGGCCGCGCGGCCTGTCCTGTCACCCACTTCCACTTCACAAAAATTCAACACTCCCCTTGAAGTGAGAAGTGGTGACCAAGCCAGCAAGCTGCGCAAGCGTTCAAAAGGCCCCTTCGACAGTGGCTTCGTGAAGATGTCAGCAAGATTATCCTCACTCCGAACATGCCCGACCAGCAGAGACCCCTCCAACACCTTCTCCCTGATGAAGTGGTGATCAATCTCTATATGCTTGGTCCTGGCGTGACACACTGGATTGTTTACCAGTTTGAGAGCACTCTCATTGTCACCCCGGAGTAAAGTAGGCCCATGCACTTCTTCATGAACATCCTCTATAAGCCTCCTCAACCAAACGGCTTCCCGAGCAGCCAAGGTCGAAGCCTTATACTCCGCCTCCGTGGTTGAAACCGACACTGAGTCCTGCTTCTTGCTACACCACGAGATGCTAGCTGATCCGCAAGTGAACACATAACCTGAAGTAGACCTTCGATCATCCGAATCACCGCCATAGTCAGCATCCGTGTACCCGAGCAATGCAACTTCCGCGTCCCTTCTATAGAGGAGTCCCATGTCAGAAGAAGCCTTGACATACTTCAGAATTCCCTTCGCCGCCACTAGATGAGATTGCCTTGGTTCAGCCATATACCGACTTACTCGGCCAACAGCATAAGCGATATCCGGCCTTGTAATCGTCAGGTAAATCAAGCTCCCAACAAGAGCCCTGAACACCAAGGGATCATGAAGAACCCTTCCCTCATCCCGTCGAAGCTTCAGCCCAGATTCCAGTGGAGTAGAGCACTTCTTCCCTTCGCCCATGCCAAACCGCTTCACAATGCGATCAGCATACCCTTTCTGGCTAATGAGAACCCCGCACTCCTTCCTCTCCACTTCCAGACCAAGAAAGTGATGCAACTCTCCCAAGTCTTTCATCTCGAAGCGTATAGCAAGCTCTGCCCTGAGCCTTGCTACTTTCCTCCTCCGAGTTCCCTGTGATGATCATATCATCCACATACAGCAGGACCAAGACTCTTAGCTCTCCCTTCTTCTTGACGAACAAGCTTGAATCCGAGTTGGAAGCCAGGTATCCACAGAATTGCAAGTACTCTGCAATCTTCCCATACCACGCTCGAGGAGCTTGCTTCAACCCATAGAGAGCCTTCTTGAGTTTGTAGACATAGTCCGGATGCTTCTCAGAGACAAAACCAAGCGGCTGATCCATGAAGATGTCCTTGTCAATCTCTCCGTAAAGAAAGGCATTCTTCACATCAAGTTGCCACAACCTCCATCCCTTGCTAGCAGCCAAGACGATCACCACTCTTACAGAAGTCATCTTCGCAACTGGACTGAATGTCTCCTCATAGTCTTCTCCATACTGCTGTGAGAATCCTCTAGCGCCAGGCGAGCCTTGAACCGATCAATGCTCCCATCAGCCTTCTTCTTCAACTTATACACCCACTTGCAAGTAACCGGAGTAACGCCATCAACCTTGGGCACAAGGTCCCAGGTTTCATTCTTCTTCAGAGCATCAATCTCTTCCTTCATGGCATCATCCCACTCCTTCACTCCAGTGGCCTCGTTGAAGTTTGCAGGCTCTCGCTCATCCAGAGGACCTGCAAAGAAGCAGGAGACAAAGCTCACTGCATTCCCATCACAGTACCGAGCCGGTGGCTTAACCACCCTCTTCGATCTCCGAAGACATGGCTCCT
Organism: Platanthera guangdongensis; assembly: GCA_039583875.1. Classification (NCBI taxonomy): domain Eukaryota; kingdom Viridiplantae; phylum Streptophyta; class Magnoliopsida; order Asparagales; family Orchidaceae; genus Platanthera; species Platanthera guangdongensis. The sequence goes on from CM077166.1 coordinate 162,802,211, forward strand.
TGCTCACGGCTTCCGTTGCTTCTTCGGGCTCCACTCCTACTTGGGGCAAGCATTGAGTAGTGCTCCCCCTGCTTCCTGAGCCAGAAGGCTCAGCCTCGGAGTTCGAAGCAACAAGAGCTGCTGGTGAAACAGCAAGCTCCTCTTCCAAGCCTTCAGCAGCCTCCACCGGTGCTTCATCATCCTTGCTACTTCCGGTTAGCTCCACCGAGCCACCTCCATATGACGTCAGCTCGTCGAAGACAACGTCTCTTGACACCACGAACTTCTTCGTCACAGGGTCCATGCACTTCCATCCCTTCTTCCGCTCATCATAGCCAACAAAGACAAGTTTCCTTGCCTTCGCATCCAGCTTTGTCCGTGAAGCATCCGGGACATGCACGTAGCAAATTGAACCGAACACCCTAAGGTGTTCAACACTCGGCTTCTCCTTCAGTAACAGCTCAATAGGAGTCTTCATGTTGATAGGGCTGAGTGGCATCCGGTTGATAACATAAGCAGCACAAGACATTCCCTCCGCCCAAAAAGACCTTGGGATATCTTTCGCATGCAGCCAGCATTTGCAGGTTTCCGTCAAATGACGGATCTTCCGCTCCGCTACCCCATTTTGTTGTGGAGTGTGAGCACAAGTAAGCTCCTGTTGGATCCCGTGCTTCCTGCAGAAGTTAGAAAACTCGGAAGAGACAAACTCCCCCGTTATCAGTTCTAAACTTCTTAATCCGTAGGCCAGCCGGCCTTCTACCAACTCCTTGAACTCCACGAACAAACGGAAGACTTCCGACTTCTCCTTTAAGAAGTACACCCAAGTATACCTTGAGTAGTCATCAACCAAGACAAGCATGTATCTGCTTCCACCAAGGCTGGCAGTAACCGTCGGTCCTATCAGGTCGCCATGAATACACTCCAATGGTTTCTTGCTCCTTGTTTGTGATTTATCAAACGGAAGGCGATGTGCCTTACCGTATTGACAGCCCGCACAAACATGCCCATCACCAAAGAAGGACAACTTCGGCAACCCCCTCACCAGACTTCTACTCGCCATTGCCTTTAGCTTGTCCATGCCAAACATGCCCCAGCCTCTCATGCCAGATAGCCGCACTATCATTGGCCCTCATTCTATCAACATAAGCACTGGTGGAAAGAACATACAAGCTCTTCACCCTTCTCCCAACATGAGCAACATCAGCCTTCACCGCTGATACGTTGCGAAGGAACCTCACGTCTGTTGGCCCAAACAGAACGTGATACCCAGCGTCCACCGCATTGGTCACCGAGAAGAGGTTCTTCTTCATGCCCGGTACGTGATACACACTCCTTAACGTAAGTGGCCCCTGATCACTACCCAATGACATGACCCCCTCTTTCTCTACCGCATAAACAGTATTATCAGCAGTGATAATAGCTTCATTACCTGAGTAAGCCTGCATGGAGGTGAACATCGATTTGTCTCCGGTGAGGTGATGACCACACCCGGAGTCCACGATCCACTCGCCGTTGAAGTCCTCAGCAGACAAGGCCCGGACACAAGTGCCCGTCAAGAAAGCTCCGCCCATTCTGCTTCTTCACTTCTCGAACAAGCTTCCTCCTTTCCCGCAGCATGCCCAGACTGCAGTTTGACCTTGCAGTCCCGCTTGAAGTGCCCACGCTGATGACACCGTAGCACTTCAGATTCTTCTTCCAGTCCTTAGGAGCATTGCTCCTCTCCGGCGAATATGAAGTTGAAGTCTCCTTCTCAACAGCGGTCTGCACCTTCTTCTTCTTCTTCCCATCCTTTCTTCTTTCCTGAGAAGAGAGCTTCGCTGCCTTCCTGATTCAGGTTCACTCCAGCCATCTGCCTTGCTAAGCTCTCCTGCGAGGCAAGCAGATTCTCCAGCTCCAGCAACGACGGCTGAGTAGCCCACCCTTGAACAGATGTGACAAAGGCCACATACTCCTTCCGCAAGCCGCGGATAATGTGCCTTTTCATCTTTGCCTCAGAGATAGGCTCATCAGGATCCAGTGCCGACAGCTCAGCACACAAGCTCTTCATCTTTAAGAAGTACTTGGAAATGGAAAGGTCTCCCTGAGTTGCCCTGGCCAACTCATTCTCCAGGAACTGAAGCCGCGCCACATTCTTCCTATTGAACAACTCATCAATGGTTGTCCAAATATCAGCAGCCGACTCACATCCAATGATGTGATCAAACAGTTCCGGAGACACAGCTCTCTTCAGAACGAACTCCGCCTTAGCATTTGTTCTTCTCCAGAGCCTCACCTGCTCAGCAGTACCGAAAGCAGCAGTGACTTCCTGTCTGTCGTCTCCACCAACGACATCCCACAGCTCCTCGCCAAGAAGATAACTCTTCATGCACGACTTCCACTTCTTAAAGTTAGTCGGCGTTAAGAGTTCAATGCCCAGACCTCTTGCTAAACTCCCTTCCATTGCAACACCTGTTGGCAACCTTTCAACAGCTCCGAGCAACAACACAGGTTGATCACCACTCAATCACAGAGTAACAACACTGGCTGACTTCCGCTCACGCAACTGAACCTCAGCAACCTCGCTTTGATACCATGTTAAATTTTCTCAACGTGGTCAGCAAGATAGCCCAAACGCCAAATTAATATCTTCGGAACTACCCAGTTCGCACGTTGAACCAGCGGAAACCAAGGACTAGAGGAACAAAGGTAAATCCCAACAAACAATGGAAGCACAAGCAGGTCTATTATTCATTCACTTCTTTACAATGCGAGGCATACATAGCGAGACATGATTTCGCTAGTATAACAGCTGAAAAACAGAAGCACCAAAAACAAGCCGGGCGGACAGAACCCGAGTCCGCCGAGACCGCGAGGTCGCCGAGGTCGCCGAAGCCGCCCGAACTATACTGCAATCCGCCGAAGCCGCGAGGCCGCGCGGACACACCGTTATTCGCCTTCTGCTGAACCCGAACTGAGGAACACCCCTACCCGCTTGAAGCCGGCGGACAGGTTATTGAAGCTGGCAAAGATGAAACAGAACTGACAAGCCGCAGAGCGACCTCCTGCTGAGTCCGCAGAGACCGCACACTTCCAAGCACTTGACCGAAGTCACAGCCAAACTCCTGGCTCCTTGTAGTTATCCGCGCGACCTGCACACAACAAACCGTCAGCCTGAAACAATCCGTGCGGACTGGCAAACACAGACCGCAGCACTTCGCACACCCCAACTTACTGTTCACTCTAGTTACTGTAGATGTGCTAGGGGGGTCCTATTTATAGGCCGGGTGAGGAGTGTGGTCACCGCCCAAGAGATAGCGACACCGCCCCAGCCCGCGCGAATACAAACCACCGTCCGCTGAGTCCGCGTGGACTTAGCCGGTCACCAAGGAAAACCGCTAGGAGCAAGGCAACCAATGACGAACCCTCTCCAGTCCGCCTAAGCTAAGCGGACAAGGCATCAGCCCGCAAAGCTCCAACCGCTTCAGGACAGCAAACCCCCTTCAATGGCTGTCCGCACCAACCCGAGGCAGTCCGCAAGACACACACCTCAATCCGCCACAAGTCCACGACCAAAGGCAGCTAAAGACAGACCGACCGGTCACAGCGGACTCGGCGGATACGGCGGACACACTGAACTTGGCACCAAGTGTGACCAAGCCCAAAACCATAAGGGGCTAATGCGAGCTTGGCGGACGAAAAACTTCAGTCCGCCAAAACCCACAGCGCAGACCGCCACAGTCCTTGAGCTCCTCGCACTCCTGCCCTATCACAGCGATCAATCCCGGACTCCAAAACCAGGCCGCCACAACGATCTCCACAGCAACTCCCTGCTGTGCCACCAGAGCTCGACAAGGCCTCAGCCAAGCTCTAAGCTTAGTCCGCAACAGCCAATACCGCGGACACATCAGTCCGCAAGCTTCCCGCGGACAAGAGCCAACCCGCCTTTCAGCACAAGCTTGCACCCGCGACCACTGAGCAAAGCACCAGTCCGCAAGCCTCTCTATCCGCAGATACCAGGCCGCACCAAACCGCGGACTCCATGCAACAACCCGCTCAGAACACAGCCGGCTTCCACCATACTTCTCACCAGGCCGCAAACCTCAGTCCGCCCAGTCTGCCCAGTCCGCCAAGGCTGTCCGCCACAGGCCGCGCGGCCTGTCCTGTCACCCACTTCCACTTCACAAAATTCAATACACTCTATTACTAATTTGGGTCAGGATCACTATGTCTCTAGGAAACCAATGTTTGACCTCCTGTATAGCTCAAAAGGTCAATTAGAATTGAGTCTAAGGGTTAGAAGTCTAAGTTTGGAAGCTGCCCTCAAGACCAAGACTTTTTCAGTTTGAGACTAAGTCATATCGTCGAGCTCAGCACGACGATTCGTCGAACTCCGATCGACGATCGTCTAGCTCAACTTCGACAGATCGTCGAACTCCATTCGACGATCGCTGAGCTCAACTTCATCATATCGTCGAACTCCATTCGACGATCGGTGAGCTCAGTTCGACGATCTTGACTCAGCTTTGGATCTCTATCTCTGAGCTCAGTTCGACGATCTTTGAGCTCAGATCGACGATGTTCTGCTGCTGTATAAATCCATATCGCTGAGCTCAGTCCGACGATAGCAGAGCTCAGTTCGACATTTTCAGATAACTTCAAGGATGTTTCTAGATTCAAATTCAAATCAGTTAAGGAGTTATTCTACAATTAATTCAGAAGATTTCCTAGCCGTTTTCATTTATTTCTGGACCAAGTTTCAAGGGATTTTCAAGGAATAATTCTATGGACTTTCCTCCAGAAGACATTTTTGCAATTAAGGATGCAATTAATGAAGACCAACGACTATTCTTGACAGAGAATGTTTTTCCATTCAGTATCAGAGAATAAAGAGAAGAGAATTTTTGAATCTCTGAGGCAGATCACATACATACACAGACACACACAGACAGACATCAGTATTCTTCAGAACAAGAACAAAAATATTTTGTCTCAAAGAATTCTCAAGAACACACATCCAAGGAGTTCAAATTTTTCTGAAATCTTCAGATCTCTCTAGTTCTCAAGTGTTCAAGGTCAACATCTTTCAAGACTCCAGACATCCAACATTTCAGCTGTTGCTGAAATCATCTTTTGCTGGATCTCTACTTGTGAAGGCCTATCACCCTACAACAAAGCTTCTTTTCCTGAAGATCTCAAGGACTCAGGGGGCTTTGACACCATCAATCCACATAGTCTTCTCAGTTGTTTGAGAAAGAGAAGACTTCCATCACTCTCTCACCCCCATCTCTGTAAAGGGTTTCTCAAACTCCCTTCAAAAGTTTAAACTTGGTTTTTGAGCACCTTGTCAAAAGCTCATTGGTGGCAAGACACCTGATCAAAAAATCTGATTTGGTTTTTGAGCACCTTATCAAAAGCTCATTGGTGCCCAGGACACCTGATCAACTCATCCTGCAGTGGATTCCTACCTAGGGTGGTAGAAGAGTGGATGTACCCAAGTTTAGGGGAACCACTATATTTCCTTGTGTCATCTGGTTTTGCTTGTCTTTATTTTTGTTTCTGGCTGTGATTATTCTGTGATTAGCTTTTGATTAGTTTAGTTCTGTGATTAGATTTATTACTGCTTCTCTGCTCACTAATATTACAACAATTATTGTAAAAAATTTTCAAGCACCATATACTCTATTCACCCCCCTCTAGAGTATATATCAGATCTAGCTGCACTTTCAGCTGGCAGCAGATGGACCATTGTTCGGATTCTCAGGAGAGAGGAAGGAGGTCGAGGGGAGTGGGACTCCAGCTAACCCTGGGAGGGGGGGGGGCTATCCAAGAACTGTCGTTTTGTCATAGTGGAAGCCCCCAGCAGTTACAACACTATTTTTGGCACCCCTTGATTAATGCTTTTAGATGCATGCTTTCCTATTTCCACCAGTGACTGAAACTCAATGTCGAAGGTACTCAAATCAGAGCACGGAGAGATCCGAAGGCTGCCAGGAAATGCTACGTGATGGCGGTAAACACTATCTCATGGCAAGGAGAAGCCGAAGAGATGAGGAAGTGGATGGAACAATGGCAGCAGGAGTTCGTTGGCAGAGCAGAGGAGGAGAAAGAAAAGGATGTCAGAGGAGAGGGATAAGTGGAGATGGTAGGGGGCATTGTGGTAGAGCCGGAAACGACGGGGAGAAGGATGGAGAGATGGGGATGGAAGAGGAGAAAGAAGAAGACGGAGATGGAGGAGAAAGAGAAGTGGAGGTGGTAGGAGGCATTGCGGTGGAGCCGGAAATGGCAGGCAAGGATGATGGAGAGATGGAGGTGGAAGAGGAGAGGGGTCGATGGAAGGTGAGGGGAGGAGGAAAGAAAAGAGAAAGATGGGGGAAGCAGGAGGGTCGCCCAGAAGGGAGGCCCTGCTGGAAAAAAGAAGAATTACGCTACTGGAAGGAGGGAGCACTAGCGAGATGGAGATGGAGAAGCTTTGGGAAGAAATTACGGTGACTGTTATGGAGCACAAGGCCATAGACCGGGAAGCCAGAAAGCAGGAGGAACTGGGAGAGCAAGAGAAAGAAGAGGAGCCATCAAGGCTGAAGGCAGCCGTGGAGGTTCTAGAGATGGAGATCCTCACTACAGAAGGAAGAAAAGAGAAGATAAAGGTCAGCGGCGAGCTCAGCCAAGAAGACCAGAGGAGATCAAGGCATGCGTGCAGAGGAACATCGATGTCTTCGCTTGGAGTGTGGCTGACATGCCAGGGGTCGATGCGAACGTGGTCTGTCACCGTCTCAACCTCGACCCCAACACTCGCCCAGTGCAACAGAAGAAGAGGGCCATCACCACTAAGATGGCCGGACCCTTTAGAGAGGAGGTAGAAAAACTGCTTAAGGAAGGGTTTGTGTCTGCCTGTAAGTATCCAGGGTGGGTGAGCAATGTTGTAATGGTTAAAAAGGGGGAGGGTAAGTGGAGAATGTGTGTAGATTTCTCTCTTAAATAAAGCATGCCCCAAGGATTGTTACCCTCTGCCTCAAATCGACGCGCTGGTTGACTCAACCGTCGGTTTCTCACTAATGAGTTTTTTAGACATGTTTTCAGGATACCACCAAATACGCATGCACCCTCCAGACGTCAAGGATGTCACCTTCGTCACAGAGGATGGATACTTCTGTTTTAACATGATGCCCTTTAGGTTAAAAATGTGGGCGCAACTTATCAAAGGATGATGGATCGGATCATCCGAGAGTAGAAGGGGAGGAACCTTGAGGTTTACATGGATGACCAAATGATCAAAAGTCGGGACCTCAGATCTAATGTCTTGGATCTTGAGGAAACCTTTGAAACCTTAAGAAAATATAAATTGAGGCTCAACCCCCTGAAATGTATTTTTGGAGCCAGTAGGGGAAAGTTCATGGGGCATCTCCTTACCCCATCCAGAGTAGAGTCTAATCCCGATAAAGTAAAGTCAATTCTAGAGCCGGAATCTCCCAGTAATACCAAAGAAGTTCAACATCTCACCGACAAGCTGGCCGGACTAAGCAGGTTCCTCTCCTGAGCCGAAAAAAATGCTCACCTTTCTTCCGGACTTTAAGAGGGGGTAAGAAGTTTGAATGGACCCCTGAGTGTGAGGAGGATTTTCAGGCTCTAAAGCAGCAACACACCCCGGACGCCTCTACTCCAGGGACCAAGGGAAGGGGAGGTCTTGTTCTTATACCTAGGAGTGGGGACCGGGGCCGTGAATTCGTTTCTTGTGCGATAGGAAGGAAAAAGGCAATTTCTGATCTATTACGTGAGCAGGGTCCTAAAGAAGGCAGAACTCGGGTACCCCATCCTTGAAAAGCTAGTGTTTGCTCTCATCATATCAGCCCGGAAGCTTAGGCCGTATTTTTAGGCCCATTCGATTCAGGTGGTGACGGATCACCCCCTCCGTCACATCTTGGAGGGGGTGGAGCACTCTGGTAGGTTGGATAAGTGGTCGATAGAGCTCAGTGAATTCGACCTCACTTTTACTCCTCGGCTAGCCATTAAGGCACAAGATATGGCCGACTTCCTAGCGAACTATGTGATTGAGATCCAAGAGGCTAAAGCACCCCCTCGAGCAGCTTGGGAGATGCTGGTAGATGGAGCGTCAGGAAAAAACTCTTTTGGAGGAGGGATGATCTTGGTATGTCCAGAGGGGACCCGAATTGAGCAGGCTTTAAAGGTCCACTTCGCGATCACCAACAACCAAGCAGAATATGAGGCGATCATCGCAGGGCTCAGGTTGGCTAAGGAGTTTGGCATACAAGACATTAAGGTCTCCATGGACTTTATGGTGGTTGCGGGCTAGATCAAAGGGGAATTCGAAGCAAGGGAGCCCACCCTCCAGCTGTACCTAGGGAAGGTCAAAGACGTCATCGGGCAGTTCCGTAGTTTTTCGATTCAGCACATCCCGAGGAATGAAAGTGCTTAGGCTGACAAACTTGCAAAATACGGCCCTTGAGTCGGAGGAACGGTGACGAAGCTCTTTAGGCTGTCTGTGGAGGAGGGAGAACTCATGGAGATAAACCAGCAAGGGTCTTGGATGGACCCCTTCATCACTTTCTTGACCTCGAGACAACTTCTTGATAGAGATCTTAATAATAAGCGGGTCAGATATAAATCAACGTACTATCTGTTGAAAGATGGGGCGTTGTACTGTAAGACACTGTCGTGTCTGCTGGCTCGATGTGTGTCAGAGGAGAATGCGGGAGTCATTTAGGAAGCCGGACCTTAGCGGGGAGAGTGTTGAGGCGGGGATACTTCTGGCCTACCCTCAGGAAGGATGCTGAAGAATTTGCCAGAAGATGTCAAAAGTGTCAAGAGTTCGCCCCCTCCAACTCCTTCAAGCACAGAGGCTACGAACAATCACGGCTCCCTGGCCTTCGCAATATGGGCGCTAGATCTGGTGGGTCCTTTTCCCCAGGCTAGTGGTCAGAGGAAGTTCCTGCTGGTCATGGTAGATTACTTTTCAAAGTGGCTGGAGGTGAAGGCGTTGGCTAAGGTGACATCACATGTGGTCAAAAAATTCGTATCGTGAGAGATCATCTGCATGCATGGGCTACCGCTGGCCATTGTGACTGACAATGGACCAAAATTTGCTAGTAGGGAATTCGTTGATTTCTGCATCCGTCTCGGCATAGACCTCCATTTTGCCTCAGTTCATCATCCACAGAGCAATGGACAGATGGAAGCAGCAAACAAGATCATCGTCAATCTTTTGAAGAAGAAAGTGGAGAATCTAAGGGGGAGCTGGGTGGAACAGCTCCCTTCAATTCTCTGGGCCTTGAGGACCACACCAAACACCGCCACAGGAGAGACCCCATTTAAGCTCTCTTATGGATCGGAGGGCGTTATACTAATAGAATTTGAGGTCACATCCCCAAGAGTAGTCGTTTCATGGGAAGGAGATGAAGGTTGGATGGAAGAGAACGTGGAAGAGCAAAGACTCTGTCTTGATCTCGTGGAAGAACTCAGGGACTTGACGCTGATCCGGCAGGAGGAAGACAAGTGACGGATGGCGAAGTACTTTGATAAGCATATAACGATCAAGCAGTTTCATAAGGGTGACTTGGTCCTCAAGAGGTGGATGCAGCAGGCAGAGGGGCATCAGTAGGAAAGCTCAATCCCAACTAGGAAGGCCCTTTTGTAGTGAAGGAGGTCTTAAAATCGAGGGGGGGGGGTACCACCTCCAGGATATGGACGGGGTACCTCTCGATCGTGCCCGAAGTGGCGATGACTTAAAGAGATTTTATCCATAACACTTTTTGTTCATTACACTTTTTGTCATTCAATACTTGCAATTTTGATGTGGCCTTCTGATATGATGAAACCGCAGGTGTCCTTTTTCATGGCATTAAGAGTGAAGTAGGTACAGGGTATAAGACCCCTCCCCTTACCAAGGAGGCTCCCAGTCTTATGCCCAGAACTGCCGCCTTACGGTGACACTAACTCACGGGTTAGTCGACACCGCAAGATGCCGATCCTGCAGGCCATTACGATCATATAACCTGTTCAGCCAATTGAGAAATAGAAGCATAAATGCGGTGTAGAAACAGCTAGTCCACAAGTCACAGCGCTATCATCTATAATGAAAATGAAAGTACAATAGAGTCCAGAATGAGTACAATAAAAGGGAAAGGGCTTATGCTCTGTACATGTAATCAAATCTCTCTCTCTCTCTCTCTCTCTCAAAACGACAACAAAGCGGAAGCTAAACTATCATCAGAAAACTCGTCCCACCTGACAACGGGTTACAGTAGTAGTAGAAGGTGGTGGTGCTATCAGCTCCTCACGTCCTACCACCTCGTCCTGCTGATCGTGCTGGTACTCCATCTGCTCGAGCTCCTAAAATGATTTGGTCACAACCGACCGTTAGTCATAAAGACTAAGCTGTTTTCTCCACACCTCGCCCTCGCAACTCCTAGGAACCGAGCGGGAGGACGAAGCGGAGGACAACAAGGGGTATAATAAGAAACAGGTGACGGTGAAGCTATACTAACAAGTAAGTATAGTAACAACTATTTCTACTCTAACAGTTCTATATATATAGCACATGTAAGGTATGAAAAACTGTACAGAAAATAAGTAAGGTGTTGTAAGTAAACAAGGTACTGAAAGTAAACAGAGTAAAAAACGGCAAGTAGAATATGCTACTACTGAACTACCATCACAGAAGTACCTTAACTTATATGAATGCTCATACAAACTTATAAGTTAAGATTTCCAAATATAACTTATCATATAAAAGAGCTCATACTAATTTATATTATAAGGATCTATGACGCGTATGACCTAGTTATGAATGTATGATATGCATGGGTTTTATGATTCATGCAAGTGCAACTCACATACACGACTCTGTGATCATAGACTTTTAGTTCCCGCTTTTTGGAGCTATCATCACTCTCTGGTACCACTGTTGTGGCTACGGCAGTAGTGGAGCGGGCGTCTCCACTCCCAGGCGGGTATACACACTACCAAGCCTAGACCTCCCAAACGCCTCTATACATATACTAGGTGCACTCTAGAGTCATTGCGTACTATTTGTTGGCTACCTACCAGTCTTTTTGGTCGAGTGTGCGTTTTTGGGGATCGTCCTCCAGACCGCAGTGTAAAACAACCCACTGGCCCCTTAAACCATCACACCTCGCTAGAGTCACCGTACTACCATCGGTGTGACGATTGGCCCAGTACCGCATTATACAACCTCGTATTCGCGAAGAGTGGGCCCCAAACAAGGCGCAAGGCTTGGTGCACGTTTTTAAGCTTTTTGGTAGTTTTGCACTCCTGGAGGCCAATTTTTGCTGGACCTGTGAAATATACTAGTAGGGGGAGGAAATATTTGTCTCCCCCTCGGTGCACGTTTTTATGCTTTTTGGTAGTTTTGCACTCCTGGAGGCCAATTTTGGCTAGACCTGCGAAATAAACTAGTAGGGGGAGGAAATATTCGTCTCCCCCCCCCCGGTAGACGTTTTTAAGCTTTTTGGTAGTTTTGCACTCCTGGAGGCCAATTTTAGCTGGACCTGCGAAATATACTAGTAGGGGGAGAAAATATTTGTCTCCCCCCCGGTGCATGTTTTTAAGCTTTCTGTGAGTTTTGCACTCCTGTAGGAAATTTTTGCTGGACCTGCATAATATACTAGTAGGGCGAGGAAATATTCGTTTCACTGTATTTGAGTGAATGTTTCGTTGTACTCCAGTGAACGTTTTACTGTACCTGAGTGAACATTTCATTGTACTCCAGTGAACGTTCCACTGTACTTGAGTGAACATTTTACTGTACTCCAGTGAACGTTTCACTGTATTTGAGTGAACATTTCGGTGTACTCCAGTGAACGTTTCACTGTACTTGAGTGAACGTTTCGCTGTACTTGAGTGAACGTTTTACTGTATTCGTGTGACCACTCGCCAGACCGCTGTCTCGCCATGCTCGCTGCCGCTCGCCAGACCGTCATCTCGCCATGCTCGCTGCTACTCGCCAGACCGCTGTCTCGCCATGCTCGCTGCCGCTCGCGAGGCCATCGTCTCGCCATGCTCGCTGCAGCTCGCCAGACCTCTGTCTCGCCATGCTCGCTGCCGCTCGCCAGACCGTCGTCTCGCCATGCTCGTTGCCGCTCGCCATACAGCTGTCTCGCCATACTCGCTGCCGCTTGCGAGGCCGTCATCTCGCCATGCTTGCTGCCGCTCTCCAGACCGCTTCTCTCCATGCTCGCAGCCGCTCGCCAGACCGTCGTCTCGCCATGCTCGCTACCGCTCGCAAGGCCGTCGTCTTGCCATGCTCACTGCCGCTCTCCAGACCGCTGTCTCGCTAGGCTGCCCTCTCGCCAAGCAGGCCACTGTCTCGCCTAGCCCCAGCTCGCAGGTCGCTAGCTCACCCGGCCTCAGCTCGCTTAACCACCAGGGTAGTCCCTCAAACCGTGCGGCCCGCCCCCTGCTCCCAGGTTCTCCGGGGAGGTGGGGTATGGCTCCTCCCGCCCTTGGATCTCTCTTTTGACCATGTTTTTACCATTTTACCCTCGGGGTGGAATTACCTCTTTACCCCCCGATGTGGCTGTTTGTTATTGGCCCAATGCCTATTGGTCATAGGGGTTTTTCCGACCTTTTTGTCCATGAGATTGGGAAAACTATAAATAGACCCTTGAGGGTGTCTTTGAGAGGATTGGATTCAGAGCCACAAAATCGCTTTGCTCTCTTCCTCTAGGGCATCTAGCGCAACATTGGCTAGGGAGGAGAAAGACTTCAAAGGTCTTCCGGGTGTGAGGTGGGACCTCCGCACTAGAGCCGAGGGTCTGTTTCTAGTTTCTTGGTCCTTTGGTCCGTGACGTTCTCCTGAGTGTAGTAGGTGCGAGTAGCACCCCTTTCCAGGGACCCCGAACTCCACAGAGGCCATTTTTGGTTTCAACACTTTTGGTGTGGTGAGCGTGGAGAGTGATCAGCACAGAAGATCTCGGGAGAGTGCCATGACTGGAGGTCAGGAAGGTAGTGATGATCTCGGCGAGCTCCCCATCCTAGGACCCTTTGTGGGGAGGAAAGAGTTCATGGCCTCCATCCAGGGCATCATGGAGATGCTGCGAAGCATTTCTCCTCAGGGTGGCAGCTCCACCCCAACCCCCCAGGAGCTAGCTCCACCCCCCATGACGAGTCGACTCCCAGGGGTCTAGGCGAGATGAACCCAGCATGGGGAGAAGGAAGTGCGCCAGGAAGAAGGCCCGGGAAAGAAAGGATGGCAGATGGGGTCGAGCGAGGCCTCACTGGTCGAGAGTTGTTCTCCAACCCGGCGAGTGCCAGCCTTCCAGGCGATCAGGTCACGCGAGGTGGCGTGACCACCCCTCAGGGAGTCTCCCTTCAGTGAGCTGATCATCTCAGCTCCCATTCCCGAGGGGTTCTGAGATCCCGACATGACTTACTATACTGGGAAGGATGACACCGTCCAGCACCTGCAGTGGTTCGAGGATGCCGTCTCCATCAGGCCGATGATGGATGTCTTCAAGTGTCTCCGGAGCTTCCAGCTTCGCTTCTCCACCTCCAAGAAGAGGAAGAAGAGTCCTGAGTCCATCTTCCTGATAAGGTAGGCGGGCGAGGAGTCGCTAGCCCATTACGTTGACAGGTTCCAAGAGGATATCCTGGATGTCCAGGAGATGTCGGGGTATGCCCTCCAGATGGCATTCACGGTGGGGTTGCGCGAGGGGTTCTTTAAGATGAGCCTGACTCGAAAGGCCCCCTTTCCTTTGAGGAGCTGATGGAAAGGGCAGCTGAGAGATAGGCATGGATGTGGCCAACCCGGTATTTGTCAAGAAGTTGGCAAAGCTAACAGAGATGGAGTCGAAGGAGCAAGATGGCTCGAGACATCAAGAGGGAAGATGGAGAGAGGAGCAGAGAGCTCGGGAGGGTCCAGAACCAGGTTGGAGGCAGCAGGGAGGACCTGCCCAGGGTCCAGGAAGAGCTCTCATCCAGGGCGGAGGGAACTTTCATGGGGGCCAAGGGAGATTCAATCTTCCAGAGGCAAGCCCCAAGACAGCTCCTACCCCCGCCACAGCAAGCCTTGGCAATAGGTGAAGGGGGAAGAGGCAACGGGAGAGACCGCCGAGCCCGTCGAAGGAGGGAAGGAAGAGTGTTGCTGTACTATGACTTCCACCAGGTGGAGGGGCACGCGACAGCTACCTACCCCCGTTTCCTAGAAGTGAGGGGCGAGAGGCCCTGTCCAGCAGCAGCCGCCGGTGCAGGTTGAGGAGGTTCCACCCAGAATAGAGGGGATGACATATGTGAGGACCAGGTCGATGTCGGACCCCAAAGTGTGTATAGCAGTGATCCACAGAGGAGTAGGGATCGAAGCCACTCGGAAGGCAAGCCTCCATGTGATGTACCGACGGGCATCGCCTCAACATCCCAGACCTTGCCCCAGGAGGAAGATCACCTTCTCGGTGAAGGACCTGCCGGATTATGAGAGATCCGTTCTGCGATGCACTGGTCGTCCAGACAGCCATCGAAGGCTACACCGTCTCCCGGATCTTGGTTGACAACGGAAGCTCTGTCAACGTCGTTTTCAAGAAGGCGTTTGACGAGATGAAGGTGGAGCCAAGGAGGGTGTTGGCCTCAGACGGACCCCTATTCGGATTTTCAGGAGAGAGGAAGGAGGTTGAAGGCGGAGTAGGACTGCAAGTAAAATTGGGGGGGGGGGGGGCTCAAGGAACTGTCGGTTCGTCATTGTTGACGCTCCAAGCAGCTACAACGCCAACTTTGAAAGGCCCCTCATTAGCGCATTCCGTTGCATGCTGTCATCGTACCACCAGTGCCTCAAGTTCAGCTCAGGAGGGATACAGGTCAGAGTCAAGGGAAACTCCATGATGGCAAGGCAGTGTTATGTCACGGCCGTCAACACCATCTCTTAGTTGGCCAGGGCGGAGGAGATGGAGAGGATCATGGAGAGCCTGAGCAGGATGGAAGTGTCCGACAAGAAGAAAACGGAGGATGGTCATCATGCTCAGGTCCTTGAAGAAGCCTCGCCTTGGGGGAGTCTTTTCTTTTTCTTGACTTGTAACAAGCTTTACCCTACTGAACAGCTGAGCCAAGGGACCATGTAACCCATATTTTTAACCATTTGAGGATGTTGGATTTGGTAAGGTTTGATTGAGATGCCCAAGTCCCTTTGCTCCGATGACGGTCCCGCTGTCAGGCTCTCATTAGCTGGCAGGGCAGGCGTACCTCTCATGGAAGCCCAAGTCCCTTTGCTCCGATAACGGTCCCGCTGTCAGGCTCTCACTAGCTGGCAGGGCAGGCGTACCTCTCGTGGATGCACAAGTCCCTTTGCTCCGATGACGGTCCCGCTGTCAGGCTCTCACTAGCTGGCAAGGCAGGTGTACCTCTCGTGGAAGCCCAAGTCCCTTTGCTCCGATGACGGTCCCGCTGTCAGGCTCTCAGTAGCTGGCAGGGCAGGCGTACCTCTCGTGGAAGCCCAAGCCCCTTTGCTTCGATGACGGTCTCGCTGTCAGGCTCTCACTAGCTGATAGGGCAGGCGTACCTCTCATGGAAGCCCAAGTCCCTTTGCTCCGATGACGGTCCCGCTGTCAGGCTCTCATTAGATGGCAGCGAAGGCGTACCTCTAGTGGAAGCCCAAGTCCCTTTGCTCTGATGACGGTCCCGCTGTCTGGCTCTCATTAGCTGGCAGGGCAGGCGTACCTCTCGTGGAAGCCCAAGTACCTTTGCTCCCATGACAGTCCCGTTGTCAGGCTCTCATTAGCTGGCAGGGCAGGCGTACCTCTCGTGGAAGCCCAAGTCCCCTTTGCTCCGATGACGGTCCTGCTGTCAGGCTCTCATTAGCTGTCAGGGCAGGCGTACCTCTTGTGGAAGCCCAAGTCCCTTTGCTCCGATGACCGTCCGCTCTGTCAGGCTCTCACTAGCTGGCAGGGCCCGTGGTACCTCTCGTGGATCCCCCTGTTCTCTTTTCTCCGAGACGGTCACGCTGTCAGGCTCTCACTAGCTAGCAGGGCCGGTGATACCTCTCGTGGATGCATCTGTTCTCTTTTCTCTGAGATGGTCCAACTATCAGGCTCTCACTAGCTGTCAGGGCCGGTGGTATCTCTTGAGGACCTCAAGTCTTCCCTACCCGAGGCCGTCTCATCACCCAGGCTCCCATTAGCTGGCATGACAGGTTAACACCTCGGGGAGGCTGGGTGTTTTTTACCCCGAGGTCGTCTCGTCACCCAGGCTCCATTAGCTGGCATGACAGGTTGACCCCTCAGGGGGCCAAGTTTTTTCTACTCTGAGGTCGTCTCATCACCCAGGCTCACATTAGCTGGCATGACAGGTTGACCCGCGGGGAGGCCAAGTTTTTCTACCCCGAGGTCGCCACTCAGGCTCCCATTAGCTGGCATGACAGGTTGACCCCTCGGGAGGCCAAGTCTTCCCTACCCCAAGGCCGTCTCGTCACCCAGGCTCCCATTAGCTGGCTTGACAGGTTGACCCCTCGGGGAGGCTGGGTGTTTTCTACTCTGAGGCCGTCTCGTCACCCAGGCTCCCATTAGCTAGCATGACAGGTTGACCCCCTCGGGGAGGCCAAGTGTTTTTACCCCAAGGCCGTCTCGTCACCCAGGCTCCCATTAGCTGGCATGATAGGTTGACCCCTCGGGGAGGCCAAGTGTTTTCTACCCCGAGGCCGTCTCGTCACCCAGGATCCCATTAGCTGGGATGATAGGTTGACCACTCAGCGAATACGTTTGGTTGGATTATTCTTTCCGAGCTTGTGCCAACCTCGAAAAGAGTGGGGATTGTGTACAACCCCGTATTCGCGAAGAGTGGGCCCCAAACAAGCGCAAGGCTTGGTGCACGTTTTTAAGCTTTTTGGTAGTTTTGCACTCATGGAGGCCAATTTTGGCTGGACATGCATAATATACTAGTAGGGGGAGGAATTATTCGTGTCACTGTATTTGAGTGAACGTTTCGCTGTACTTCAGTGAACGTTTCACTGTACTTGAGTGAACGTTTCATTGTACTCTAGTGAACGTTCCACAGTACTTGAGTGAACATTTTATTGTACTCTAGTGAGCGTTTCATTGTATTTGAGTGAACGTTTCGCTGTACTCCAGTGAACATTTCTCTGTATTTGAGTGAATGTTTCGCTGTACTTGAGTGAACGTTTCACTGTATTCGTGTGACGGCTTGCCAGACCGCTGTCTCGCCATGCTCGCTGCCGCTCGCCAGACCGTCGTCTCGCTATGCTTGCTACCGCTCGCCAGACCGCTGTCTCGCCATGCTCGCTACTGCTCCGCGCGGCCATCGTCTCGCCAAGCTCGCTGCCGCTCGCCAGACCGCTGTCCCGCCATGCTCGCTGCCGCTCGCCAGACCGTCGTCTTGCCATGCTCACTGCAGCTCGCCAGACCGCTGTCTCGCCATGCTCGCTGCCGCTTGCCAGACCGTCGTCTCGCCATGCTCGCTGCCACTCGCAAGCAGGCCGTCATCTCGCCATGCTTGCTGCCGCTGGCCAGACTGCTGTCTCGTCATGCTCACTGCCGCTCGCCAGACCATCGTCTCACCATGCTCGCTGCCGCTCGCGAGGATGTCATCTTGCCATGCTCGCTACCACCGCTCGCCAAACCGCTATCTCGCTAGGTTGTCGTCTCGCCAAGCAGGCCGCCGTCTCGCCTAGCCCTAACTCGCAGGCCGCCAGCTCACTCGGCCTCAGCTCGTTTAACCACCAGGTGTAGTCCCTCAAACCGTGCGGCCCGCCCCCTGCTCCCAGGTTCTCCTAGGAGGTGGGGGTATGGCTCCACCCACCCTTGGATCTCTCTTTTGACCATATTTTTACCATTTTACCCTCGGGGTGGAATTACCTCTTTACCCCCGGTGTGGCTGTTTTCTATTGGTCCAAGTCCTATTGGTCATAATAGTTTTTCCGACCTTTTGGTCCATGGGATTGGGAAAACTATAAATAGACCCTTGAGGGTGCCTTGGAGAGGATTGGATTCAGAGCCACAAAAATCCCCTTGCTCTTTTCCTCCAGGGCATCTAACTCAGCATTGGCTAGGGAGGGGAAGACTTCAAAGGTCTTCCGGGTGTGAGGTGAGACCTCCGCGCTAGAGCCGAGAGTCTGTTCTAGTTTCTTGGTCCTTTGGTTCGTGACGTTCTCCTGAGTGTAGTAGGTGCGAGGTCACCCCTTTCCAGGGACCCCGAACTCCACAGAGGCCATTTTTTGTTTCAACACGCATGACCTGCCACAAGTTTATTTTTATGCACATACAAGATATTCCAACCCGAACATCCAGCTTGTAGGACCAACCCGTCCTGAAACCCTCCAACCCATCACGGGTGAGATTGCACATCAATGCCTCAGTTCTGAATCCCTCTAACCCTTCACGTGTGAGAATGTACATCATTGTCTTAGTTCTGAATCCCTACAACCCTTCACGGTGAGAATGTACATCAATGTCTTAGTTCCAAATCCCTCCAACCCTTCATGGGTAAGAGTGTACATCAATGTTCCCTTAGCCTATTAGACTACTCTTGTCTAATGTTTGTTATACCTATCAATTTAGGGTTAATCCCAGGACTGCCCAGGGCATGCTCGGTGAAGGGCTCTCGGGGGCACTAGGAACTACGATGGGCTGAAGCCCAATGCTCCCTTTCTCAAGGACATTTACTTTTATTAATGTCTAACCACGATCCATACTAACTCTCATTGTTACTCTGGGACAACGCTAGTAATTTAGAATGTTATCAGGAGAGCGACGATCATCCACCGATCTCTGTTCTAGCCACTATCCTTGGGATTTTCACTCTACCACTCGTTATCGAGAAGTGACCTATTGGACACCAACCAGGGTTCATCTTCCTAACATAGATTCCATCTCAACCGATAATCTTATCCCCTGAGGGTCCTAGTATTATGTGCTATTTTTTTACTAAGCGCACCCATGACGTAATGTTGACCCGTATGACGTGTCTTCCAAACTCTTGTGCCAACTACCCCTAATTATTTATCATGTTTTGCTATGACGTATGATATTGACATCCTAGGTTTCATTATTTTTCTAAGGGATTAAGGGCCTAAATTACTCTTTTAATTGAGTGATCAAGGTCACCTTGCACATGATGTAATACATATAATGGTTCAACATACCTAAGGAATTTACTATGTATTCCATGAGGTTAAATATCACTGCCTATCAGGTTTCATAATTTTCTCATGCAAATTTCTATTTCATTTCCATTTAATATTAAAATCCTAATTTGACCACTATCCAAATAAGGTACATCAACTACACAACCAAAAATTCTAAGAAAATTAATGAGTATCCATGTTGATATAATAAAGCTAAATACAGAATTTCAAAATCCTAAGCACTGATTTGACATAACATATCCATATGAACATTATTACCAAAATGCTATTATTAGGATTTTCAGCATACAGAGACATCCAAAAATTCTCAAATAATTTAACAGAGATTGATTCACAGGAATAAACTACTGTAAATTTTTCCATAATATTAAACAGTAATTTCACTTATTTTTAATTAATTTCCATAATGGGCAAAATGTAAATTTTACTTAAATTCCAATTTAACATTATTTAATAGTCCCATAAATTTTTCAGAGGTGAACTATGTCCTTCTAAAGCTTGTGACAAAATTTCAGGATTTAATAACTTCATTTGCCCTAGTTTCAAATTTATTTCCTAACTAGACATATTTTCTAATAATTACAAATAATGGGATTTCTGATCCCAAAAATCCCAAACTCCCCATGGGAGGTATATTTCATCCCTATAATCATCTGTCCAGAGTTTCATAGACATGCAATGGTCCAAATGGGCTAAATTCCATTTTTTATTTTTACTATAGGCACCCCATATTTAAACATACATATCTCATGCATGTTGGATTTCCCAAACATGCAAGGGTCAAAATGACCTGACCTTTTTACCATGGTTTTATATTGCCCTAGTGGACATGCCACCAAAATTTGGGGCCATTTGGAGTGATAGATCCCCAAAAATATACTTAATTTAATTATTAGTATTTAACCAAATACTATATCAAAAGTCTGACAAAAAATTCTCATTTTTGTCAGAGCCTAGGTTACCCTTAACACAAGACTGACCAAAATTCAGGTCATGATGACTTATGGTTTGGCTTGGGCATTTAATTTAGATCTGCCCTAGCCTAGGACTACTCATGGTAAAATGGTCCTACAGGGAGTTCTATTGTACCAAATCATGACTTTAGGGTATCATGTTAAAGGTAAGTTCAAGGCCTACATTTTTCATGTTGATAAATACCTCTGAATATGCCTCTACCAGGCCTAAAATTAACATGCAATATCACTATAAAAGTGTGAAAAATACACTATTCATAAATAATCAGATTAATTAATTTAAATGGGATAAAAACGGACGGGATCGCGTCATCATCCCCATCAGCCAACGGCTGAGATTGAGCCATCTTGGGCCAAGTTTGTTGGCTTATTCCGGCCACCTGGGCTGGCACCACCGCCGACGATTATCGCCACCACCTCCGTTGAGGTGGTGGCTAGCGTTTCCCGGCGGTGAGGCTGTCGGAGGCGGCTCCTCCGGCGATCCCAAGATAGAAGAAAAGCTCAGCAAAATGCACACAATCTCTCATGGATCGGGCTCAATTAAGCCCGATGTCTAACCTAATTGATCTAGGAAGCTAGTACGGGTGAGGTGTGGCGAAACGAACCTGTAACCGGGCTTAGCGGCGTGTGCGGTGGTGGTGTGCCATGGCCGATGATCTCTTTGACGATCTAGCCCGATTCTTCGTTTCACCAGCAAACTCCTTGCTCCAGGTATCAAACTCCACTCGTTTTAACCTCTTGAAGCTGATGGTGGGCTTGGATTAGACTGGGAGTGGCTGTGTGAGGAGTTTGATTAAGGCGGGTGGCCGGCCATGAGCATAGGAAGCTCCTCCTTGCTGCCAAGTGTCCACCAGCCCCTCAATTCTGCTGAAAAGAGTCTTGGGAGCTCAGTCATGAGCTTGTGCAAAGGGAAGGAGTTCCAAGTGTCCTCCATTCCCCTTTTCCTCCCTTCTCTCTTCCCCTTTAGCCAACCCCCCCCCCCAAAAAAAAAACAAAACCCCTTGCATGTCACTACCCTCCAAATTCATAGGGTAGGGGATGTAAATGTGCCCTTGGGCTGGTCATGGGCCTTGACTTATGGGCTTAACCCTTTGGGAATGGGCTTGGTCCTCAAATCCTCTAAATAGGCCTAAGGTTGACCAAGTTGACTTCTAGGGTTAAATGGGTCAACTTGATGAGTGGGCTGACCTCATTTGATGGTCATGGACCCGATGGTACCACCCAACTTAGGTTGGGCCATGATGGTGCCCCACTTGGACTAATTGGGCCTTTAGGTGTGGGTTTGACCAATTAAGGTTAGGGTTGACTTGGGTCAACTTCGGCCAATAGGTGACTTAATGATATGACTTATGGTTCACTTAGATTGTTATTAGGGTTAGGGGTATAGTGGTGGGACCAATTTGTAGCTAAGACCCCATTTTGGTCTCGTTTGACTTGGGTTAACTTGGGCCTAAATCCTAAGTCCATGGTTCAAACCTAGCCTAAACTCATGCCCACACCACATGTCCTAATCCAATCTAAATAGAGGAGTCTAATAGGAAATGAGATGTTACAAATCCCAATAAACAAAAAAGGCAATTTCGTCCCAGAAATTTAAGTTCGGGTCTACGGGCTTTCTAAACATAAGAATTTAAGAACCTTAAACAAAATTAAAGTATTACCTGAGGTAAATAGCTCCGGGTGCCGCTCTAGCATCAGATCCCTCGGCTCCCAAGTGTGCTCCTCCCGTTCATGGTTGGACCACAACACCTTCACTAGGGGAACCTTATTCTTCCGCAGCACTCGGACCACAATATCATCAATCTTCCGCAGCGGCTCAAAACGAACAGATCTGTTAGGTGCTAAAGGGCCTGCTGTAGAGGTAATATGCTGCTTTGGTCGAAGGAGAGATCTCCGTAGCGAAGAGACGTGGAAGACGTCGTGCAAGGTCCCTAACTTTGGCGACAGCTCCAGCCTGTAAGGCAAGGGGCCGATCCTCTCCAGGATCAAATATGGCCCTATATGTCAAGGGCTAAGCTTCTTGTGCCTCCGCACCCAAGAAAAACCATGCACCGAACGTATCTTCAAGAACACTCCGTCCCCCACCTGGAATTCCACCTTCCGATGTCGCACATCGTAGTACTTAGCTTGCCTACTCTGAGCCTCCAGCATCCGATCCCTGATCAGTCGTATCTGAAAATCCATATCCTCTATGTATTCCGATCCAAGTGTCATGGGGTCCTTATCCTGAACCCAAAATAGCAGTGTCCGACACTTCCTCCCGTATAGAGCCTCATAAGGTTCCATCCCAATGCTCGCATGGTGACACTTGTTGTAGTAGAACTCAACCAGTGGTAACAGTCTCTCCTAGGGCCTCCCCATATCCAGTATACACAATCGTAGCAGATCCTCCATAGTCCTGATGGTCCGCTCTGTCTGACCGTCGGTCTATGGATGGAAAGCGGTGCTGAAAGCAAGCTGAGAATCCAAGTATGCCTTCACCGCTCTTCACTCACTAGAAGTGAACCGACCGTCACGATCCGAGACAATCGTCCTGGGGACCCCATGGTACCTGACGAACTGCTCCACAAACAACCTCACCAAAGCAGCGACTGAGCTGTCCTTCCTGATGGGTATAAGTCGGGCCACCTTGGTCAATCTATCAACAATGACCCAAACAGAATTGTGCCCTGAGTGGGAGCGAGGCAATCTGTGCACGAAGTCCATAGAGATATCTTCAAACTTCCACTCAGTCACCGTCAGTGACTATAGTAACCCTCCTGGAATCTTGCACTCTGCCTTTACCCACTGGCATGTCTCGCAGTGTGTCACATAGTAGATGATCTCCCTCTTCATTCCTGGCCAATACATGCTCCTCCGCAGATCCGCTGTCATCTTGGTGATACCGGGGTGCACTGAGTACTGAGAATAGTGTGCCTCCTGAGTATATTCTCCCGGATACCACCTCCTACGGGTATATAAACACGACCATGAAAATGAACGAGGTCATCATGCAAAGAATAATTCTCTGTCTTGCCCCCTTCCAGGTCACTGAATACCGACTCCAGAGCTGCATCTAGCCTCTGGTATATCCTGATGCGCTCTCGTATATCACACTCAAGGATCAGGGAGTTCAAGTACTCCCGATAAGTCTCCAGCTCGGACTCGGAAATGACAGAAATGTGCATATCCTCTGGCATCTGCAGCAACTCCATAGACATCACTCGTGGCTTTAGTCCTGAGGTGTTGGCTCTCCTACTCAAGGCATCTGCCACGGTGTTCGCCTTCCTCGGATGATAATGTATGGTGTAATCATAGTCGTACAAGAATTTAAGCCATCTTCTCTAGTGCAGGTTCAGGTCCTTCTGCATGTCAACATACTTGAGGTTCTTGTGATCCTACAAGATGTCACAATGAACCCCATATAGGTAATGCCTCCAAATCTTCAATGCAAATACCACGGCCCCGAGCTCTAAATCATGTACGGGGTAGTTCTATTCGTGCTTCTTCAACTGTCTCGAAGCATAAGTGATGACATGTCAGTGCTGCATCAGGACCGCGCCCATCTCCTGATATGAGGCATCAGTATAAATGTGAAATCCTTCCATACCAGATGGAAGTGCAAGGATGGGGGAAGAGGTGAGCCTTTCCTTTAGCTCCTGAAAAGCTACCTCGTACTTCTCCGTCCAAGCAAATGTTGCCTCCTTCCTCATGGACGTGAGGGGAAGTCTTATCCTCGAGAACCCCTCAACAAACTTGCGATAATATCCCGCGAGTCCTAGAAAACTGCGTATGTCTGAAGCTGTCTTTGGTCGCAGCCAATCTCTAACTGCCTGCACCTTGGCCGGGTCCACGGCCAACCCGGTCCCACTGATAGTATGACCCAAGAATGCCACCTCTTGCAGACAGAACTGCCACTTGGAAAACTTGGCATACATCTGGAACTCTCTCAGCTTCCCCAAAACCAATGCCAAATGCTGAGTGTGGTCTTCCTGTGTCCGGGAGTAGATCAAAATATCATTGATGAAGACTATGACAAATCTATCTAGGTAGGGCTCGAAGACACAGTTCATCAAACTCATGAATGCAGACGGCGCATTCGTGAGCCCGAAGGGCATCACCGTGAACTCGTACAATCCATAGCGGGAACTGAAAGCCGTCTTCGGAATGTCCTCCTCCTGGATCCGTAGCTGATAGTATCCTGATCACAAATCCAACTTGGAAAACCAGAAGGCTCCCTGAAGCTGATTAAAAAGCTCGTCGATCCGGGGCAGCGAGTATGTGTTCTGGACCGTCAACCGGTTCAACTCCCGGTAGTCGATGTAGAGCCGCAGCGACCCATCCTTCTTATTGACAAATAACACCGGTGCTCCCCACAGTGATGAGCTCGGTCGGACAAATTCTGACTCCACCAACTCCTGTAGTTGTGTCCTGAACTCCGTTAGCTCCTTTGGGGCCATCCTGTACATTTCTCGAGATACAAGCCTCGCTCCTGGCACCAACTGAATGCGGAAGTCCATGTCCCTGGCCAGTGGCAATCCGGGCAATTTCTCTGGAAATATGTCGGAGAAATCCTGAACCACCGGAATGTCAACAATAGAAGCCTCTGCTCCCGCCATCTCGAAGCAGATGATGTATACTTCCTCTCCCTGCTTGTGGGCTTTGACAGCCTATACAGATGATAATAAAAGGTGGGAAACAAGTCTAATACCTTCGACGATGACGTAGGAGTCCCCGTGCCTCAATGTGATCCTCTTCAACGGGCAATCGATCTGTGTATGGTTCCAATGCAACCATGTCATGCCCAGGTTCAGGTCGAAGTCTGGCATCCTTAGGATCATTGCAGGTGCTTCAAATGTCTTTCCGCCAATTTCTAACTCCATGTTGCACTTGGCAGATAATAATAGCACTGATCCATCAGGTAGTCGCACCCTCATCGTTGAGCCCATGAATCATTCCACGCCATCCAGTCCTTCCACAAAGGCTTCTGATACGAACGAGTGTGAAGCACACATATCAAATAGTGTATGAGTGGGCTTGTCGCTGATAAAGACTATGCCAGAGGTTGATTTGAGTTTCAAATTAGTTGTTATTCTACAAGGCCAAGTACTATATATTGAAAAAAATCTTAAATTCATAATGTAATTTAAAGTACCTGTGATTATGTCCTTAGGATTCCTCGGCTCGGCGAGGTCTAATGCGTACATCTGCTCTTGTCCTCTCCCTTGGCCATAAGGTCCTCAGCCTCGACCTCGACCTCGACCTCATACTTGAGCATAGCAGCTGCCTGCAGCAACATATTCTGACTCAGCAGTGGATATTGCCACACTAGTCTGCTTCTTACTGCTCCATGACACCAATCTACCACCTAGAAACTGACATGTGTCAGTAGTACTTTTCCTGTCTTCTTTGCATCCTGCAAAGTCTGCATCAGAATATCCAGTCAGTAGAAAATCTCTATTCCTAGGGTACCAAAGGCCAAGATTAGGTATTCCCTTGAGATATCTCAAAATTCTTTTAACTGTAATATAATGAGATTCTTTAAGGCTTGCTTGATACCTAGCACAGACACATGTAGCATACATGATGTTTGGTCTACTAGCAGTTAAGTATAAAAGGGAGTCAATTATCCCTTGATACAAAGATTCATCTACAGGTTTTCCTGCATCATCTTTGCCTATAGGCATACATGACCCCATAGGAGTTCTCATGGTGGAGGCTGACTCCATGCCATACTTCTTAATCAACTCCTTGGTCAACTTAGACTAAGATATGGACAAGCCATCATTAGTCTGTCTAACTTAGAGTCCCAAGAAGAATTTAAGCTCACCCATACTGCTCATCTCAAACTTCCCTTGCATAAGTTTGGCAAACTTTCTACAAAGGTTGTTTTCTGTTGATCCAAAGATAATGTCATCAACATATATCTGAATAAGGATCATCTTGCCTTTAGATTTCCTAAGGAATAGAGTCTTGTCTATTTTTCCCCTTTAGAATTTGTTCTCAATAAGGAAAGTAGACAAAGTTTCATACCAAGCCCTAGGGGCTTGTTTCAGTCCATATAGGGCTTTCTTAAGTCTATAAACATAATTAGGATAATGAGGATCTACAAAACCTGAGGGCTGATCAACATAGACTTTCTCTTTTAAGTCACCATTTAGAAATGCTGACTTGACATCCATTTGGAATACCTTGAACCCTTGGTAAGCTGCATAGGCAAGGAATAGCCTTATTGCTTCCAATCTTGCCACTGGAGCAAATGTCTGATCAAAGTTTATTCCTTCTTCCTGCCTATATCTCTTGGCAACTAGTCTTGCTTTATTCTTGACTATGATGCAATTTTCATCCAGTTTGTTCTTGTAGATCCACTTAGTCTCAATCACATTGTGATTCTTTGGTTTTGGGACCAGCTCTCATACTTTACATCTCCTGAATTGATTCAACTCCTCCTGCATTGCATCAATCCAGTTTGAATCCTTTATGGCTTCTTCAAATCTTTTGTGTTCCAACTGAGACAGGAAGCTTGAAGAAAGGACTGTGTTCATGTTCTTGCTTCTGGTTTGAACAACATGTCTTGGATCACCAATAATTTGGTGTGCTGGATGATCCTTTAGATGTCTTATTACTTGAGGCAACCTTCTAGAGTTTGAACTTCTCCAATCTCTTCAACATGCTGTACTTCATTGTCCTCTTCATCAGCTTGAGGGTCTTCTACTCCCCCTAGAGAGCAGCCATCATTTTCTTCATCCTGCCTTGTAGATTGGTCTTCATTAATGGTAAGCTTGTCCATATTTTCTTTTAAACTTGTAGAGCTACAAGAATTGCTAGACAACTCATAGTTAATTAGCTTAGATTCATCAAATACTACATGAACAGATTCTTCTATAACTTGTGTAGTCAAGTTGTAGACCCTGTATGCCCTACTATAGTTATTGTACCCAAAAATACCTCATCTTGGGATTTGGCAGCAAACTTAGTTAGGTAAGTCTTGTCATTGTTAAGTACATATCACTTACTACCAAAGATCCTAAAATAGGATATATTTGGTTTTCTACCTTTCATAATTTCATAGGGTGTCTTTTGTGGCTTTTGGTGATGGAAGCTCTATTGAGAACATGACATGCAGTATTTATTGCCTCAGCACAGAAATATTCTGGGAGAGAAGTGTCACTCAGTAGAGTTCTTGCAGCCCCAATAAGTGTCCTATTCTTTCTTTCAGCAATACCATTTTGCTGAGGAGTTCTAGGTGAGGAGAATTCTTGATGAATCCCTAGTTCTTCACAAAACTTTGTCATACTTTCAGACTAAAATTTAGTTCCATGGTCACTTCTGATTTTGACCACTAAATTGTTAAATTCATTCTGAATTTATTTAACAAAATTATGGAAGATAGTTGGGGTTTCAGATTTCTGCCTCAGGAAGAAAACCCATGTAAATCTAGAATAGTCATCCACAACCACATATGTATAGACTTTCCTACCTAGGTTATGAACTGGCATAGGACCAAATAGATCCATATGCAAGATGTACAAACACCTCACCGAGTCTTTGGTATCAAGACTGTGAAAGGAGAATTTGGTATGCTTGCCTTTTTGACAAGCTGAACATATAACACCCTTCATGCACTTAACTTGAGGACCATTCCTCACTAACTCTTTACTAAAGAGTTGTCCAATAGTCTTGTAGTTAAGATGAGCTAGCCACTTGTGTCATTTGACACAATAAGAGGCTTTCTCATCAGCAACAAGACAAACAGGAGAATCATTATTCTCACTCACAAAATTTAAGCAATAAACATTTCCTCTTCTATAACCAGATAAGATGACCTTCTGATCACTTGTCCTTTTAATCTGACACCCATTCTTAATAAATAAAGTGTCATAACCAAGATCACTCAGTTGGCTTATGATTGTTAGGTTATGTTTCAGACCCTTCACATAAGCCACTTGAGTGATAGTGATGGAACTATTAGAAAAGTTACCAAGCCCTTTGATGACCCCTTTTTCAGATCCACCAAAGATCACTTTGGGACCATTCTCTATAGGAGTGTAGTCCTTCAGCATTCTTCTTGTTCCAATCATGTGCCTGGAACATCCACTGTCCAAGTACCATATAGGGGTATGGTCACTTGGACTCACCTGTATCAAATAAAATTACTTAACCTTAGAACCCCAATAATTATTGGATCCTAGGTTCATGTTAGACTGAAACCTGTCATACTTACTAGCAGTCTTTCTGATAGGTAAGCTGACATTCTTCCTGACAGTTATGTTGTACCAACAGTCAATGGCATAATGGCCCACCTTACCACAACACCAGCACTCATATCTATTATATCTTCTTTTCAATACAGTTTTAACAGCATTGCTGTCAGCAGTCTTTA
Source organism: Platanthera guangdongensis (assembly GCA_039583875.1). Lineage (NCBI taxonomy): Eukaryota > Viridiplantae > Streptophyta > Magnoliopsida > Asparagales > Orchidaceae > Platanthera > Platanthera guangdongensis. The sequence goes on from CM077166.1 coordinate 162,830,619, forward strand.
AAACTATAGGTTGAGTGGTTCTATTCCTGAGAGCTGGGGCTGGAGCATCAACCATTGATGATTTATGATGACCATGTGTGATATCATGATCATATCTATTAGTTGGCTGCCACACTTTTCTGAAGGAAATGTGGGGTTTGAAGGCTAGTGTCTGTACTGGGGCTTTGCCTTTTCTTTTGGAATTGGCAACCCTTGTATTTCCCTTAAAGCCCAATCCTGTCTTACACTTTTGGGGAATAAAGTCATCAATTAAGGGTAAGACTGATTTTGGTTTAGGGAATTTAGCCACCAGATCCTTCTCCCTCTGAAGTTTGACTTCCACACTTTTGATTTGATCATTCTTGAATGTAATTGTACCCATCTGAATAACAGTTATGTTTTTCAGTTTAGCTACCTCATTAATCTTTAGATCCAACATTTTTTCTGAATCTAATGCAGCCATCTTAAGAGATGCAATTTCCTTAGTCTGACTTTTAACAAAGTTCCTGCTTCTCTTAAGTACTTTCAACAAATCACCATATTCATCAATGAGTTGATGAACATCCTCTTCAGATTCAGATCCATCCATATCTCTTAATGCAGATGCTTCTGATTCTGATCTAGTGTAATAATCAGAACCTGATGGCATATTGTTTACCTTACTGGGACCAGGCTGATCCTGGCACTGATCTTCATCAGTCATGGCCATCAGTCCTTTACAATGAGGATCTTTAATCCCATTGATAGAGTCCAATATTTCCAAGAATTATGTCTCTTCGGAATCCTCTTCAGTTGTAAATAATCTAATGTATGCTTCTGCTTCAGCTTCAGCTACAGAATCTGATGATGAGGAGTCTGTCCAGCTTTTCTCCTTCTTTTCTACAAGGGATTTCTCCTTTTTGTCCTTATGTTGCAATTTCTTCATGTAATTTGATTCCTTTCTTTTGTCAGGACAGTCAGCAACTACATGTCCAGGCATGTTGTAACAATAGCAAACATCTTAGTAGAAGATAATTTACTAGGTTTAGTGTCATACCTATCCTTTCTTGAATATTTCCTTTTCTGATGATAAGCATTCTTGGACTGTGAGGAGGTGGCTTGGATCTCCACTGTTTTTTCTTTAAGAATCTTTGAAATTGCCTTGTGAAAGCAGCAAAGTCCTCATCAGAATCATGACTGTTTGATGTGTGATTGTCAGAACTTTTTGAGATAACTTCAGCAGCTTTCCGAGGAGGAGATGGAGGCATCCTCCTGTCCTTTCTCGGGGCTTCAGCCTTGAAGGCCACTGACTTTTCTCTAAAATCAGCCTTATTGCTTTTCTCTTCCTCTTTTCTGGCCATCAGCTGCATTTCATATGATAGAAGTTTTCCAAATAGGGTAGGAGGAGAAATTTCTGCAAGTCTGGCCACTTCCATGATGGCACATATCTTGGTGTCCCAGTCTTTAGTTAGTGATCTAAGGAATTTATCATTGAGCTCATATGTGCTAAAGACTCTTCCATATGACATCAGTTCATTTACTATTCTAAAAAACTTCTTGTAGCACTCAGTTATGCTGTCAGTTTTGGCCTGTCTAAAACTTTTATACTCCTGATTAAGCATAGATTTTCTGTCTTGTCTCACTTCTTCTGATCCCTCCATGTAGACAATCAAGGTGTCTCACATCTCTTTGGAGGTCTTGCAGTGAATCAAGTTTTGGAAGGTTGAATCATCTATAGCACTGAATATTATATTCTGTGCTCTCTTATTCATAGTAGCTAAGATGATCTCATCCTTTATTATTTCAGAATAATCTTTTGGAGTTCTGAGATTTGCATCAAGAACTGAGATTTTCATTGGAATGAAAGCCCTTATTTAACTGTAATATAGATTCTTGGGTCAGATACTTCCATAAACAACCTGACACTCTCTTTCCAAATACCAAATATTTCTTTCCTACAGATTGGTAATTTCATGGATCCAAGTTTCTTGTTATTTTCTCCAGAACCCATTTTATCTAAATGTTAACTGTCTTACAGATCTACTCAGACTGTTAAGTCAATTTCTTGAGTAACCTCCCTCTGATACCACTTGAAAGAATTGGTTTCAAGATGATCTAAACACCTAGAGAGGGGGGGTGAATAGGTATAATTCTTTTTATTGCTTAGTCAGATAAATTTATCACAATAAAACATGTAATGCACACTGTCACAGCACAGATTTATAGTGGTTCCCCAAATGATGGGTACATCCACTTTCCTCATTCGTCTATCTAGAAGTATACTAGATTCGGCCTAACTTCCTTCTTCTTCTCAGATCCTCAGATCTTACAGCTTAGAACCCAAAGATGGTTCCTACAACTCAGACTTCAGCAAGTCCTACAACTCAGATTCTCTCAAAGAATCCTACCTCAGAGAGAGTCCACACTCCTACAACTCAGGCATACAGCCCTACCTCAGCCTCTTCCCAGGCCTACAACTCAGAGAATTTAATCTCCTATCTCAGGCACTCAGCTCTACCTCAGCCTTTATAATTTAGGCTCACAACTCAGATCTACAATAGATCCTACAGTGAATTGATAATAGAAAGGAATAAAACCTTCACCCAGATAGAGAGAGAAAGGGTTGAAGGTTTCTTCATCAGTTCTTGATAGAACAGATAACTTTTGAATCAACCTGTCTTAGCTTTCTTCAAAGCTTCTTAATTCTGAACAAAGTAAGGTTGATCTTCTTGAAGTTGGAGATGATCCTCAATCCAGCTTCTTCTTAATCAGATGTGATTCTGATTTCTTCTTTCAGATTGTTCAGGATCTGCCCTCTTTGGATTTCTGGATGAAGACTCCTCTCCTTATAGTTAGTTCTTCTCAGATTGGTTCTGTATCTGATGTTTCCAGTTCTCTTTTCTATCTGTTGATAGAACATGTCTTTATATAGGCTTCATCCAAGGTTACCGGCTGATCGGGTTCATAACAACCTTCTGACAGCTCTGACAGATGCAACAGCCTTGTTGGTCATGACAGCTGTCAAGTCACCAGTTACTTCATTATACTTAGTCTCAGTCAGCAAAGTGTCGAGATATTCCTTTAAATGTGTTGACATAAATAGACTATGTGTTGACACAATCCTTGGTGATGTCAACACAGCACCCATAATATCGACACAGCACTTTATAATCTTCTTGACACGGCTTCTGTAAAATGTGTCGACACAAGTCCTGTGTGTCGACACAAATACTTCATGTCGTGACACAGTGGTTGTCTTGATACAATTCTGGAATGTGTCGACACAAGTCCTATGTGTCGACACAATTGCTGTAGACATAAACTTGATGTGTGTCGACACAAGTCCTGTATATCGGTACAGTTGTTGTAGACAAAATTCTGTGTATCGACGCAAGTCCTGTGTATCGACACAGACTGTCTTCTGGTGTCGACTAAGTTGGTGTCGATAGATTTGCCATGTGTCGACACAAGTTCTGTGTGTTGACACAATCTTGCTTATGGTGTCGACACAGCTTTTCCCAAGTGTCGACACAGTTGTTGTCGACAAATTTTCTGTGTGTCGACACAAGTCCTGTGTGTCGACACAAACTGGCCTCTGGTGTCGACACAGCTTTTCCCAAGTATCGACACTTGTACTTACAAACTTTTTCTTCATTTTATTATCGTGCACATACAAACTCAACACAACATCAAATACACATTGATGAATATCATTGAGTTAGGCGAGGATTCTCCAAATTTGGTACACATTTTCCAATGTACCCAACACACGTGGCTTGGGTTGGGTCTGGCGACCTGGCGGACTGTGCGGACTCCACACCAGTAGACCGACATCTTGGTGTTTGAGTCCGCGCGGCTTGTTTTCTTGTCTTGTAGGTCTTTGCTTACCCTTTGGTGGTTTTGGTGAAGCATGTCTCACCATGTATGTCTCGCGTTGTAAAGAAGATTGATGTTAATCAATAAAGACTCTTGTGCTGCATGTGTTTCTGGTTGTGACTATATTTGGTTGAGATATCCCCTACTAACTCCAAGGTCCAGGAAATTTCAACACTCACCTAGTTGGCAGGGCTGGATGTTACTCGATGGTGTCTACCCGGACCCCGAGCAGATCGTGCTGTCAGGCTCTCACCTAGTTGGCATGGCTGGATGTCACTCGATGGTGTCTACCCGGACCCCGAGAAGATCCCGATGTAGGGCTCTCACCTAGCTGGCAGGGTTGGATGTCACTCGTGTATGTCTACCCGGACCATGAGTAGATACCCCTACCAGGCTCTCACCTAGCTGGCAGGGCTGGATGTCACTCGTGTATGTCAACCCGAACCCCGAGAAGATCCTGCTGTCAGGCTCTCACCTAGCTGGTAGGGTTGTATATTACTCGATGGTGTCTACCCGAACCCCGAGAAGATCCCACTGTCAGGCTCTCACCTAGCTGGAAGGGATGGATGACCCTCATATGTGTCAACCCAGACCCCGAGCAGATCCCGCTGCCAGGCTCTCACCTAGCTGGCAGGGATGGATGTCACTCGATGGTGTCTACCCGGACCACGAGCATATCCCGCTGCCAGGCTCTCACCTAGCTGGTAGGGCTCGATGTCACTTTTGTGTGTCTAGCTGGACCCTGAGTAGATCCCGTTGTTAGGCTCTCACCAAGATAGAAGGGCTCGATGTCACTCATGTGTGTCAACCTGGACCGCGAGCAGATCCCGCTGCCAGGCCCTCACCAAGATGGCAGGGCTGGATGTCACTCATGTGTGTCAACCCGGACCCCGAGCAGATCCCGTTGTCAGGCTCTCACTTAGCTGGCAGGGCTAGATGTCACTCGATGGTGTCTTCCCGAACCCCGAGCAGATCCCGCTGCAAGGCTCTCACCTAGCTGGCAGAGCTAGATGTCTGTTGGGTACATTGAAAAATGTGTACCAGATTTGAAGAAGCCTCACCCTACTCAATGATATACATCAAGGTGTATTTGATGTGTTTTGAGTTTATATGTGCAGGTTAAGTAATTGCAGGAAATGCAGAAAACTTTCTAAGTCCATGTGTCGACACCTAGAGAAGCTGTGTCGATACTTATGAAGGCTTGTGTCGACACTAGAGAAAAGCTGTGTAGACACTTGGAGTTAATTGTGTCGACACTTGGAAAGGCAGAGTCGACACCAGAAGAATCTGTGTCGACATACAGAGGCAATGTCGACACACAGAGAAGCAAAGTCGACATCAACTGTGTCGACACCAAGAAGCAGTGTCGACACATAGGAATACTTAGTCGACATCAAATGTGTCGACACTAAGAGGCAGTGTCGACACACAGAAGTATTTATCAACATCAACTGTGTCGACACACAAGACTTGTGTCGACACACAACAAAGCTTCAACAAAGTTAAAGTAAAGAAGTACTTGTGTCGACACAAAGGAGATGTGTCGACACACAATAAGTTTCAACAAAGTTAAAGAAAAGAAAGCTTGCGTCGACACACAGAATCTATGTCGACACATTCTAAAGAAGTTGTGTCGAGAAGCTGTTACAACAACAAAAGGAGTTGTGTCGACACCACCAAGGCATGTGTCGACACTTAGTCCACTTGTGTCGACACTTAGTTTATTTGTGTCGACACTTAATGAAGATCAGTCTCGACACTTTCAGACAGAGACAGTATTTCAAGAAGTGACTGGATGACTTGACAGCTGTCATTTCAACCGGTCTACTACAACTATTAAGCTGTCAGAAGTTTGTTACAAACCGGATCAGCCGGTTACCATGGAGGAAGACTATATAAAGACCTTTCTCCTTAAACAGAAAGAAAAGAGATCAATCACAACCAACAGAAGAATTAACAACAACTAGTAGAGAAGTAATAATACAAAAGATTTTCGACAGAAGATCTAGAAGAAGTTGGAGAGAGAGAGCTCCATCTAAGAAGTACAGTTGCTGAACCAGGCTGCCAAGAAAGATTCAGATTGAGATCTGAATCTCAAGTCAGAAGCTGATTGAAGATCATCTTCTCAGGAGATTCAACCCCACTGAGTTCAGATTCAAGAAGTTTTGAAGAAAGATAAGAGAGGTTGATCTCTGCCATCAAGTTCTTCCAAGAACTGTTCAAGAAGCCATCCATCCCTTCTCTCTCTATCTGGGTGGTGGTTAATTACTTTGTAAACACAATGTTTTGTAGGATCTATTCTAGATCTGAGTTGTAAGTCTATTATATAAAGGCTGAGTGTAGGAGAATATTTTCTCTGAGTGGTAGGGCTGTGAGCCTGAGGTGTAGGAGATTTTGATCTCTGAGTGTAGGCCTTGTTGAAGGCTGAGGTAGGGCAGTTGGCCTGAGTTGTAGGAGTGTGGATACACTCTGAGTTGTAGGAGCCCTGTTGGGGTTCTGAGCTGTAAGATATGAGGATCTGAGGTGAAGTGCAGAAGTTAGGCTGAATCTAGTACACTGCTAGATATGCGAAGGGGGAAAGTGGATGTACCCAGACCTTGGGGAACCACTATAAAAATCTGTGTGCAATCTGTGTTGTGATATTTTTGTGAATGTTTCTGTGTTAGCTGTAGAATTTGCAATTGCTGCTTAAATTACAGGACAGATTTTCTGCCTTAAAAGTAAAAGAAAAAAGTACACCTATTCACCCCCCCCCCCCCCTCTAGGTGGTTAGGCACTAATTCTTTCAAGTGGTATCAAAGTAAGGTTCCTCAAAGAAGGACTTAACAGTCAGAGTGAGATCCTTAAGGCAGATTCAAGAATCAAGAAAATGAGTTCAGAGGAAAATCATAAGGAACTAGGGTCTATGAAATTACACATATGTAGAAAGGAGATATTTGGTATCTGGAAAGAAAGGGTCAGGCTGTTTATGGAGGCTTCTGATCCAAGGATCTATATTACAGTCAAGGAAGGTCCTTATGTTCCAATGAAGATATCAATTCTGGATGCAAACCAAAGAATTTCCAAGGATTATTCAGAGATGACCAAGGATGAGATCATCTTGGCCACTATGGATAAGAGAGCCCTGAACATCATAGTGAGTGTCATTGATGATGCAACTTTCAGAATTTGATTCACTGCAGGACCTCCAAGGAAATGTGGGATACTTTAATAGTCTACATGGAGGGATCTGAAGTAGTAAGACAAGATAGAAAATCTCTGCTAAACCAAGAATATGAAAGTTTCAGACAAGGAAAGTCTGACAGTATCACTGAGTGCTATAAAAAGTTCTATAGGATAGTGAATGAGTTGATGTCCTATGGGAGAATCTTCAGTACTTATGAACTGAATGATAAATTCCTAAGATCCTTGACAAAGGATTGGGACACAAAGATTTGTGCCATTAGGGAAGTGGTCAAACTTGCAGATATCTCTCCACCAACCTTGTTTGGAAAACTGTTGTCATATGAGATGCAGCTAATGTCAAGGAAAGGAGAAGAGAAAAGTGTAAGAGTGGAGCATAGAGAAAAGTATGTGGCCTTCAAGGTTGAAGCCACTAAGAAAAATAGGAGGATGTCTCCATCACCTCCTAAGATTGTTGCTGAAACTGCTTCAGAAAATTCAAACAATCAAAATTCAAACAGCGGTGACTCTGATGAAGATTTTGTAGCATTTACAAGACAGTTTCAGTGATTCCTGAAGAAGAAGCAGTGGAAGTCTAAGCCTTCCACATCTCAGCCTAAGGATGAGTATTATCAAAAGAGGAAGTCATCCAGGAAAGACAGGAGCAGATCTAAGCCAAGCAAATCTACAACATCAAAGATTGTTTGCTACTGCTATAATAGGCCTGGACATGTAGTAGCTAAATGTCCAGATAAAAGAAAAGAGACTGCCGATAAAAAGAAGAGTCAACACCAGAGCAAGAAGGAGAAATCCTTTGTGGCTAAGAAGGAGAAGACCTTGTCAGACCAATCATCTTCAGAGTCAGAATCTGAAGCTGAGGCCTACATTGGTCTATATGCAGCAGATGAAGAAGAAGAGTTTCTCCAGGTGCTGAACTCTATATATGAACAAGAAGACCATCAGTGCAAGGGACTGATGGTTGTATTAGAAGAAGACAAGTGTCATGATCAGCCTGGTCCTAGTAAGGTACAATGTCTTTCAGATTGCAGTACTGAGTTAGAGTCAGCAACATCTGCATCAAGTGATGTGGATGGGTCTGAGTCTGAAGGTGATATTCATCAGTTGATAGATGAATATAGAGATTTATTGCAGGCACTTAAGAAGAGGAAAAACCTGGCCAAATCTCAGACTAAGGAAATTGCAGATCTTAAGATGGCTGCATTAGACTCAGAGAAGTTGCTGGATCAAAAACTGAATGAGATTGCCAGATTGAAAATATAACTGTTATTCAAATGGGCACAATCACATTCAAGAATGATCAGATTAGAAATCTGGAGGTTAGACTTCAGAAAGAAAAATAGATTGTAGCTAGTTTTTCTAAACCTAAATTTGTATTACCCTTGATTGATGAGTTTGTACCTCAAAAGGGTAAGGCTGGGTTAGGATTTAAGAAAACTACATGGACTGCTAGGTCCAAATCTAATGGCAAAGCCCCAGCACAAAACAAGAAGCCTGTTGTAGACAAATCAGCTAGGGTTGTACCTAAATAAAGGCACAACAAGTTTGAGTGCTGGTGTTGTGGCAAGGTAGGCCACTTTGCCTTAGATTGTTTGCACAATTCCAGTGTCAAGGAGAGTAGCAATCTATCTGCTAGAAGAGCTACAGGAAGATTTGTCAAATTTCAGACAAACATGGACCAAGGACCCAAAACTTATTTGGGTTCTAAGGTTAAGTAGTCTTTATTGCAGGTGATTCCAAGTGGCCAGCCCCTGTATGGTACTTGGACAGTGGATGTTCCAGGCACATGACTGGAACAAGGGGGTTGCTGAAGGACTACACACCTATCATGGATGGCCCTAAAGTAACCTTTGGTGGTTCAGAAAAAGGAATCATCAAAGGATTTGGTAACATTTCTAATAACCAATTACTATCTCTCAAGTGGCCTATGTGAAGGGTTTGAAACACAACCTTATAAGCATAAGTCAATTGAGTGATTTAGGATATGAGATTTCATTTATTAAGAATGGATGTCATATCAAAAGGTCAAGTGATCAAAAGGTCATATTGACAGGATATAGAAAGAGAAATGTTTATTGTCTTAACTTTGAGTGTGAGAACAATGTTTCACCTATTTGTCTTGTAGCTGATGAGAGAGCCTCTCATTGTGTTAAATGGCACAAGAGGCTGGCACATCTTAATTACAAGACTATTGGTCAACTCTTTAGCAAAGAGTTAGTGAGGAATGGTCCTCAAGTTAAGTGTATAAAGGATGGGATATGCTCAGCTTGTCAAAAAGGCAAGCAGACCAAATCCACCTTTCATAGCCTTGAAAACAAGGATTCAGTAAGGTGTCTATACCTCTTGCATATGGATCTATTTGGTCATATGCATGTTCATAGTCTAGGTAGGAAGGTCTACACTTTTGTGGTAGTAGATGACTATTCTAGATATTCCTGGGTGTTCTTTCTAAGACAAAAATCTAAAACCCCAAGTGTCTTATATAGTTTTGTTAAACAAATTCAGAATGAGGTGGACAGTACAGTGGTCAAAATCAGAAGTGACCATGGCACTGAATTTCAGTCTGAAAGTATGACAAGACTATGTGAAGAATTTGGGATTTTTCAAGAATTTTCCTCACCTAGAACACCACAGCAAAATGATATTGCTGAAAGGAAGAATAGAACATTGATAGAGGTTGGTAGAACTCTATTGAGTGACACTTCTCTCCTAAAATATTTCTGGGCTGAGGCAGTAAACACTGCATGTCATGTGATCAATAGGGCTACTATCACCAAGAGCCACAAAAAGACTCCCTATGAGATTGTGAAGGGCAGAAAACCAAACTTATCATATTTTAGGATCTTTGGTTGCAAGTGTTATATACTTAACAATGGCAAGTCTTATCTAACAAAGTTTGCTGTCAAATCCCAAGAGGGGATATTTGTTGGGTACAGCAACAATAGTAAGGCTTATAGAGTCTACAACTTGATTACTCAAGTTGTAGAAGAGTCTGTACATGTAGTCTTTGATGAAACAAGACTGATTAACAGTGAGTTGTCAAGTAGTGCATGCAGTTCTACAGGTATAAATGAGATAATGGACAAGCTTACCAATACAGAAGAATCAACTGCAAATCAGGAAGTGGAAAATGGTGGCTGCTGTCCAGGGGGATTAAAAGACTCTCAAGATGCTGAAGAAAACCAAGAGGTGCAGTTTAATGAAGAGGCTGGAGGTGTTTAACCTGAAGATAGACTACCTCCAGCTAATAGACACTTAAAGGATCATCCAGCAAATCAGATAATTGGTGATCCAAGACAAGGAGTGCAAACTAGAAGCAGGAATCTGAGCACAGTTCTTTGCTCCAGCTTCCTATCACAAGTGGAACCAAAGAAATTTGAAGAAGCAGTTCTAAACCCACATTGGACTGATGTCATGCAAGAGGAGCTGAATCAGTTCAGAAGATGCAAGGTCTAGAAGCTTGTTCCTAAACCAAAAGACCACAATATCATTGGAACAAAGTGGATCTTTAGGAACAAATTGGATGAGAATGAGATCATTGTTAAGAATAAAGCAAGACTTGTTGCAAAAGGGTATAGGCAGGAAGAAGGTATTGACTTTGATCAAACATTTGCCCTAGTAGCAAGATTGGAAGCAATCAGGATGTTCCTTGCTTATGCAACATATCAAGGCTTTAAGGTATTTCAAATGGATGTAAAGTCAGCATTCCTGAATGGAAATCTAAAGGAAGAAGTCTATGTAGAGCAGCCCTCAGGTTTTGTTGATCCTCTCAAACCTGATTATGTTTACAGACTTAGGAAAGCATTGTATGGGTTGAAACAAGCCCTAAGGGCTTGGTATGAAACTCTGTCTAGTTTCCTCATTGAGAACAAATTCTCAAGGGGGAAAATAGACAAGACTCTATTCCTTAGGGAATCTAAAGGAAAGATTATCATAGTCCAAATATATGTTGATGACATAATATTTGGGTCTACTGAAAGTAATCTTTGCAGAAAGTTTGCAAAACTTATGCAAGGAAAATTTGAAATGAGCATTATGGGGGAACTTAAGTTCTTCTTGGGTCTCCAAGTAAGACAGACTAAAGATGGCTTGTCCATATCCCAGTCTAAGTTCACCCTATAGTTAATAAAGAAGTATGGTATGGAATCATCCACTACCATGAGAACTCCTATGAGGTCAAGTATGTCTCTTAGCAAAGATGATGCAGTGAAACCTGTAGATGAAACTTTGTATAGAGGGATAGTTGGCTCCCTTTTATATCTGACTGCTAGTAGACCAGATATCATGTATGCTACATGTGTCTGTGCTAGGTACCAAGCATGCCCTAAAGAATCTCATCTGACTGCAGTAAAAAGGATTTTGAGATATCTTAAGTGAACACCTTATCTAGGCTTTTGGTACCCTAGGAATGGAGATTTTATACTGACAGGCTATTCAGATGCAGATTTTGCAGGTTGCAAGGAAGATAGAAAAAGTACTACAGGCACCTGTCAATTTCTAGGTGGAAGACTAGTGTCTTGGAGCAGTAAGAAGCAGACCAGTATGACAATCTCCACAGCAGAGTCAGAATATGTTGCTGCAGGAGGCTGTTGTGCACAACTTTTGTGGATTCAGCACCAGCTAGAAGACTATGATATTCAAGTAAGTAGAACACTTTTGCTTTGTGATTCTACAAGTGCAATTTCTATAGCTAATAATCCTGTCCCACATAGTAGGACTAAGCATATAGAAATTAGATATACTTTTCTTAGAGAACATGTAGAGAAAGAGGACATTTCACTAGAATTTGTTAAAACTGATTATCAAATTGCAGATATATTTACTAAGCCTCTAGATGAAACTAAATTCAATAAGTTTAAAATTGAATTAGGAATGTTGAACTTAGAATAGTTTAATAAAATTGGCTAAGTAAAATGGTGTCGACATAAGGAATTGTCTGTGTCGACACATAGAAGTGGTGTCGACATTCCAGAGAAATGATGTCGACACATCTAGAAAGTCTGTGTCAACACTTCAGAGAATTCCAGAAGTGGTGTCGACACTTAGGTTCAATAAAGATTTTATCGAGTAGAGTTTCGACTAATCGTCGAGCGCAAATGTATAAGTGTCGTCACATAAATTCTGTCGACTATATTAGTGTCGAGACTTAAGTAGTCTGTGTCAACACTTTTCAACAGTGTCGACACATTTAGAGGATTATGATGCGCCTTTTCACCTTCGTATTTAGAAATGTATAAATAGGTCTTCAACATTGTTTCTCCACACGCTCTCAATAGTTTCGAGACCAAAACTTTGTGTCGACATCTCTCTCATCTAAATTCAAGATTTCTCAAAACCCTAATGACGCCTAAGCTTGAAGAGAACGTCAACGAAGGATATGAGCTAGTACGCAACGCATTTGACCATGCAGAACCAGAAATTAAGGAGGTGATAACCCTAATTACTGAGAATGGGTTGGAGTATCTAGTTTCTGAGCCAGCCAAGATTTGGAAGAAGGAATTACTCAAATTCTATGGTGCAGCTACATTGGATTCTACTGAACTCAAGATCAAGTCTGCAGTTCATGGTGCGAAAGTTAAACTGACTATGAAAAGTTTAAGGAAAGTTCTACATCTACCTAGAATTCAAGAGAAAGTAGAAGTGACCTCTTCCAAGACAAGGGAAGCACTTCAATGGTGTGGATTGGATCCCACCATGAAGATTGGATCCTCAATGAATAGAAAAGGAATGAATCAGCAAGGCAAATTCCTTTCAGAAATAGTTGGCAAGGTTATACTCTGCAAGCCAGGGGGCATGATAAAATTTCCGCCCATATGTTCAGTTTAATGACAAGAATAATCTTCACACTAAACATTGATTGGTCAGCAGTGATTTTTGAAAAGGTTAAGGAAAGTATTAAGAAGCCCAATCTGGGTAGGATAATGAGTTTGTACTTGGCTGGAACCATTCCTGAAGTAATGAAACAAAGTGTTGGTTCCAAGATTAATCATATGATAAGGATGGACATCATGATTATCTCAAGGTGAGAGAGGGTGTTAACTAAGGGCATGCCTACTCCAGAGAAGGAAACACCTCCACAGAGAAAGCAAAAGAAAGCCAAAAGGGCTCCTGAACCTTCCAGTAGTTCACAGGAGCAAGCAGCGTCTAGTTCTCATGAGGAAGAAGCAGATAATGTTGGAAGGTCACCAGTTAGAAATGAAGATGCACAGAGGCAGGGGGAGCAACCATCTGCTAACCCTATTCACCTGGATCCACTCCAGGGGGAGCCTCAACATGAGGAAGTGCCAACTCACTTGGACAGTGAGATGGCAACTCAAACTATACTTGAGGTAATATATGAAGTAAATCAAACAAATTTCAATAATGAAGATGAACTGTTAACTGAATTTTTGATTGATGTTGATCAGCCAACTCAATTAAACAGTCAAGCTCAAGATGTTGTAATGGAGGATACATCTGCTATTGCTGATGCTCCAGAGATCACAGTGCCTCAAGTTCCTTCTCAACAAGAGTTTACCTTAGAAGAGTTGTTTCCTGATATTGAGGGGGAGCATGCTGGTTTTGAAGGGGAGAAGACTGCTCTTGGGAAGGACCAAGCTAACCTTGAGGGGGAGCATGTGAGGTCTCATGAGGAGACTACAAGAAATGAGGAGGAGGAAATTAGAACTGAAACTGAGGAGCAAAGGACTCAGGGGAGCAAAGTAACACTACACAGGACTTGCCATCTAGTCCAAAGAATAGAGTTGATATTGCCAGTACCTCTGATTCTGAAGATGCAGCTGAGGTTTAGGCTAAGAAGAGGAAGCTCGTGATCTTTAAAAGAAGGAGTCAAAGCTACAAGAAGGCATTGCAAATAGTTGCTCCACAGCCTGCCCCAACAACTGATTACAGTTGTTAGTATCTTTACAAGTGAAGTTGGATGAGCAAAGGATAGCAATGGAGAAGTATATGGATGAGACTCACAAAGATCTCCAATTCTCCTTGGCCCAAGACATCAAATCCATAAGATTTGAGGTGAATCAAAATAAGAAGAAAATGACTGACTGTTTCCACAAAGGGGTAATGCAGTGGTTTTCCTAGCTACCTATCAAGAAAAGATTAAGACACAAGTTGATGATATAGCTCTTAAGCAAGGCTATGTCCTAGAAAATCAACTGAGACTGAATGATAATCTCACAGAATCACATAATGTGATTGTAATAGAGATGAAGAATATGCCTACTGCACAGAATGCAGCAAAAGCTACTGACAAGGAGAATTTGTTAAGCAATTACAAGAAGGAATAGCTGTTGTCCAAACTGTTATTACAGATTCTCAAAATACTATTTCTAGACTGCTGCTGAAGTTAAAAGGTTTTTATAAGGATGGAGTTAATTTTCTGGATACACAGATCCGATTTCAGAAGGATGATCTTAGAGATCATGTTGCTAGAGAAGTCATAAAGGGGGAGAGAGTATTAGTCAAAGCTGGATCTGACCATGCTAAATGGATTTCCAATAGCATCAGAGCCACACTTGGATATCCACCCCTTTGTGATGATGACAATGTGGCTGAATCTGGAGTGCACCATACTCTTTTTGGAGGTGAGCAAGCTGAAGTTGCTCAAGTCATTTATCCTCCAGCAGACTTTGAGATGATACATCAAGAAGTACAATCCATGTATAGCCCTCCTGAAGGAAATAAAAATATTATTCTTGAGAAAGTAGATAAGCATGTGCCAGAGGCAGTATTGAAAGAGCAAGAAACTCTTTCGTCCAAGAAGAGATTCAGAGAACAGGCTGAGTTAAAGTCAGATTTTGAGCAGTGGAGCTCAACATCTAGGAATATCATCCTAACTGCTTGGAAAGCTGCAAAGGGCAATACCCTAGAGAGGGTCAAATGGTACTCTGAACAAGAATGGAGAAAACATGAAGTCAGGCAAGAAGCTATTGACAGTATAGGAGGAAGGCAAAACTAGGAAAGATACCTCCTAATGCACATGAGCCTAGCAAATATTTCTCAAAGCCTTATCATTATTTTGAAAGACAAAAGATAAGGGCTGAAGAACTGAAAAAGAAAGATCTAAAGGGCAAGATGTCTGCTGATGTCTTTGATGTTCCTGTGCAAGCCAAGATTCAATCAGGCAAGTGCATTGTCATCAAGGAGCCAGAGCAGCCTTAGATTAGATTTACAAGATTTTATCATATTGTAAAATTTAGTGTTTAAAATCTATGTAAACTTGTATTAAAGAAACTTTTGTATTTGAAGCAAAACATGATTAATGCTTGTTCTGTGTTAGTATTATTATTATTCTGTAATGATTTGTTTTATATTTTTTGTTTAAGAAATTACCCAGTCATTTAATGATGTTATACATCATATTGTGTATTTGTTATGTATGGTGTATATCATTGACTAAGGGTTATGACTTCTCCAAATAGGGGGAGATTGTTGGGTACATTGGAAATGTGTACCAGATTTGAAGAAGCCTCACCCTACTCAATGATATACATCAAGGTGTATTTGATGTGTTTTGAGTTTATATGTGCAGGTTAAGTAATTGCAGGAAATGCAGAAAACTTTCTAAGTCCATGTGTCGACACTTAGAGAAGCTGTGTCGACACTTATGAAGGCTTGTGTCGACCTAGAGAAAAGCTGTGTCGATACTTGGAGTTAATTGTGTCGACACTTGGAAAGGCAGAGTCGACACAAGAAGAATCTGTGTCGACATACAGTGGCAGTGTAGACACACAGAGAAGCAAAGTCGACATCAACTGTGTCAACACCAAGAGGCAGTGTCGACATACCCATGAATACTTAGTCGACATCAAATGTGTCGACACCAAGAGGCAGTGTCGACACACAGAAGTATTTATCAACATCAACTGTATCGACACACATGACTTATGTCGACACACAGCAAAGCTTCAACAAAGTTAAAGTAAAGAGTACTTGTGTCGTCACAAAGGAGATGTGTCGACACACAACAAGTTTCAACAAAGTTAAAGAAAAGAAGGCTTGTGTCGACACACAAAATTTATGTCGACACATTCTAAAGAAGCTGTGTCGAGAAGCTGTTACAACAACAAAAGGAGTTGTGTCGACACCACCAAGGCATGTGTCGACACTTAGTCCACTTGTGTCGATATTTAGTCATATTTGTGTCGACACTTAATGAAGATCAGTCTCGACACTTTCAGACAGAGACAATATTTCAAGAAGTGACTGGATGACTTGACAGCTGCCATTTCAACCGGTCTACTGCAACTATCAAAGCTATCAGAAGTTTGTTAGAAAACCGGATCAGCCGGTTACCATGGAGGAAGACTATATAAAGGTCTTTCTCCTTCAACAGAAAGAAAAGAGATCAATCACAACAAATTGAAGAATTAACAACAACTAGTAGAGAAGTAATAATACAGAAGATTTTCGACAGAAGATCTAGAAGAAGTTGGAGAGAGAGAGCTCCATCTAAGAAGTGCAGTTGCTGAATCAGGCTGCCAAGAAAGATTCAGATTGAGATCTGAATCTCAAGCCAGAAGCTGATTGAAGATCATCTTCTCAGGATATTCAACCCTACTGAGTTCAGATTCAAGAAGCTTTGAAGAAAGCTAAGAGAGGTTGATCTCTGCCATCAAGTTCTTCTAAGAACTGTTCAAGAAGCCATCCATCCCTTCTCTCTCTATCTGGGTGGTGGTTAATTACTTTGTAAATATAATTTTCTGTAGGATCTATTCTAGATCTGAGTTGTAAGCCTATTATATAAAGGCTGAGTGTAGGAGAATATTTTCTCTGATTGGTAGTGTTGTGAGCCTGAGGTGTAGGAGATTGTGATCTCTGAGTGTAGGCCTTGTTGAAGGCTGAGGTAGGGCAGTTGGCCTGAGTTGTAGGAGTGTGGATATACTCTGAGTTGTAGGAGCCATGTTGGGGTTCTGAGCTGTAAGATCTGAGGATCTGAGGTGAAGTGCAGAAGTTAGGCCGAATCTAGTACACTGCTAGATAGGCGAAGGGGGAAGTGGATGTACCCAGATCTTGGGGAACTACTATAAAAATCTGTGTGCAATCTGTGTTGTGATATTTTTGTGAATGTTTCTGTGTTAGCTGTAGAATTTGTAATTGCTGCATAAATTACAGGACAGATTTTCTGCCTTAAAAGTAAAAGAAAAAGTACACCTATTCACCCCCCCCTCTAGGTGGTTAGGCATTAATTCTTTCAATGTCACTCGTGTGTGTCTACCCGGACCCCGAGCAGATCCCGTGTAACAGCATCCCGCTGCCAGGCTCTCACCAAGCTGGAAGGGTTGAATGTCACTCGTGTATGTCAACCCGGACCGCGAGCAGATCCCGCTATCAGGCTCTCACCAAGTTGGCAGGGCTGGATATCACTCGATGGTGTCTACCCGGACCCCGAACAGATCCCGATGTCAGGATCTCACCTAGCTGGCAGGGTTGGATGTCACTCGTGTGTGTCAACCTGGACCCCGAGCAGATCCCGCTGTCAGGCTCTCACCTAGCTTGCAGGGCTGCATGTCACTCGTGTGTGTCAACCCGGACCCCGAGCATATCCTCCTACCAGGCTCTCACCTATATAGCAGGGCTGGATGTCACTCATGTATGTCAACCCGGACCCTAAGCAGATCCTGCTATCAGTCTCTCACCTAGCTGGCAGGCTGGATGTCACTCATAGGAGTCTACTCCGGCCCCCCACTGGCCGGCAGGGCAGGTCTTGATGAACAAAGCATGATAGAAGTTGGGGGCCCAGGGATCCGAATGGCCGAGGAAAAAGTCGCAAAATTAACAAAATGAGTCCAGCACAATCGACCAGCACCCGAGACGACAGCCAAGGCGGCGAGAACCCATGTCGCGTCGCATGAGGGTCAACTCGCATGGAACTCGGGGGGCCCGGGTGCGAGCCGAGCAAGTTCGCCCCTTCTAGCGAGCAGGGGACACGGAAGACCTGGGCCAAGGAGACGGGCCGCCACTCGCGGTCGGTTAACTAAGCCCCCTATGCTTCCAAAGCTAAGTACTTAGGAGGCGCACGACTTCGCTGACAAAAAGCGGAATGAGGAATCACGAGCGAAAGAATAAACGCAAGCTGCAAGTATGAAAGAGGAAAAAATATGCATTACAGAGAAGCATTACAAGTAGTAGTAACATATAAATATGAAAGCAGCGAGTAGAAAACGGTCCATCGATGAACAAAAATACAAGTTCGGGACTCGGCCCACGTTTACATTACAATGAAAGAAACAAGTATATATATATATTGGAGGCGAAATGCGGGGATTCGGCGAGGCAAGCTCTTGCGTGGCAAGTCTTAGAGGGGCTGGTAGGACTTGTCTCCCGGCTTAGATACCGGCAAGAACAACACTGGCACCACGTCGTTTGCGAAAAGGCCCGTGCCCTCGCTTTTGATGAGATCGGCTCGCTATAGAGTCTGAAGGGTATACTTTGTCGTGCATGCAGCGTTCTTCTGCATCAATTCCTCTAGCTTGTACTCGGTGTAGTGCCCGAGCTGGCAGCCGCTGCTGGAGGGTAGCGGGAGAGCCGCTACGACATCCAGCTGTTGCACCCGTGCCTTTAGCGCTTCCTTCTCTTCCTCCAAGACAGCGACGACGGCATCAGCTGCATCCTCTCTCTCTCTCTCTCTCTCTTTGTCCCTCCGCCTCCTTCTGAGCGAGGCGGCAAGCCTCCTCCTTCTGTCCGCCAACCTCTTGAGCGAGGGGGCGTTCTTGTCCATTTGAGTGCACCGCCGACTGACCATGTCGTGGACCAGCACCCGAGTGGCCTCCTCGTCGTAGATGGCGGCGTACTCACGCGAGTAGAGGCCGAAGGAGAAGTTGTAGGCCTCCCCGCTAATGTTTTCATGCTCCAGCCAGCTCGGTAGCAGGGTGGAGATGATCGCCCGGTTTGAATCCTTGTCCCATAGCAGGAGGGGAATGCCGAGCTTGTCTAGGCACCACTCGCCAAGGCCAAAGTTACAATGTCCCCTTGGCACCCGCTTTGGGGCAGGCGACACTTCACCCTGTGGCGGTAGGTGTCGGCCGCCTCGCTAGGGGTACCACTGGCCTAAGCAGTCGCGGGAGCGGGGTCCTCGGTCGACTGAGCCGCTGGGGCTTTGCCCTTTCTTTAGGCAGTGGAAGACGCACCACCCGTAGACTTCACCTTCTTGGGCGGAGGCGGTAGAGGTTGCTCGCGGCTCGGCCGCTTTTGGGGGGCAGATGCTGGGGTCTCGCGGTGTGCTGCGGCTACAGCTTCAGCGCGGGCGAGATCCCCGGGGACGACCCACGTGCTCTCATAAGGGGGTGCATGGGAATGTCCCGCTTGTCTGCGAGAAAGGAAAAGTTAAAGCAGACAAATCATCAAAGCAAAAGGAGAAGCGCGAGTAGCTTACCTCCCCCGAGCGGGACGGGGGCGAGGTTGTCCAGATTCCGGTGTAGGAAGGACCTCAAAGTTCTTCCCCGCGAAGAACCTGCACAGCTCCGCTTCATTGTCCCCCCAGCTAGGGGCGGTAGCTTGCCTCGTTAAGCTGCACCAGTGGGAAGGGGAAGTGGCTGAAGTCCCCCTGACAAACACGAATTTCTTGAGCCAATTATGGCTCTTATTAACGGTCTCCCACAGCTTGATGTGGCCGCTGGAGAAATAGGCGGTCTTGTCCTTATTCGCGCGGAAAGAGAACGGCTTGCGGAAGACCGCGAGGTTGAACTCAACCCGCTCTTCCCGCAGGAAGCAGGCGAATCTGACCATGACAGCTATGGAATTCGGTGGCATCTGGCCTGGGATGACCCTGAAGTATTTCAGTATCTAGCAAACCTCCGGCATAGGGGAAGCCAAAGGCCCGCCTCAAAGTGCGCCAAGGGGATGGCGAGCTCCCCTCCAGAGAGGTCGTTTATCTTTTCCCCCTCCATAGGTCTCCTCGCCACAAAACCTGGCGGGACATAGTCGCCTATGGTCGAAGAGTTCGCTTTCAGAAATGGAGGCGGGGGAAGTCGTGATCAGAAAAGGTCCAAGCACACTTACCCCGCCCATCTGCATCGCCGCTGCCACCACCCATTTCGCAGAGTATGCCGAGCGAGGTGAGAAAGTTTTTGCGGAAGGCGGGCGAGTCGCGCGTCGCAAAAATCAAGGGAGAAGTAGAAATCTTAAATGCAGTGGGTGAAAAAGAGAAGGCAAGGACTATTTATAAAAAGAAAAAGGGCGGGAAAATATTCCGCTGTTGGGATAAGTGCGGATAGCAAAACGTCCCTTGACGCTTCTACTTCCCAGCTTGCAACCATGCTACGAAGGTCGTTCGACAGCGGGTCTCTCCCTCCCTCGCCCGCGTAAGAGGCAGGCGGGGTGTGGCTCGCACTCGCCCGAAGCAATAGGAGAATCGCGGGGGTTCGAGATCGGCAAGCTCCCGGCCCGCTCCGGCCGAGATCGAATGGGCATGTTAGGCGAACCGACTCAACGACCTCGCACCTGCTTAAAAAAGCGAAAGGCGAGCAGGAGCGCCTCGTTCACATCCAACCAAAGAAACAACGACAAACAATAAAATGAACGTGCAACAAGCGTTGAGCCCATTGGCGGGCGAGAGAGTCAAGTTATTACAGACATTAAAAATATTTTAGGATGAATAACCCTCCTGAGCCACTCAGTTTAGAGTGGTTGCGCCCTGACCCGGTAACTGATCGCGGGGAGGGGGCAGGCAGATCAGTACTGGATCCACTTCCATCTACCCCGCCTCCGCATCCCAGATTGGGGGGGGGGCACACGAGGATAATGGTACTCGCGATCTGCCACTAGTTCCGGCTGGGCCAGGCCGACTTGCTCCGTGGCTTGCCTGAGCCGCTCCTTGGCTTGCGTTATGTGCACCCTGGGAGAAGTAACCCCGTCCCCGTCAGCCGGGCACCTCGTTCCCTCCAGGACTACAAGACGCTCCTCCATTTCGGCCTTGTCCTTGTCGACCTTGTTGAAGACCTCCTGCAATAGCAGCATGTGCTTCTGGAACAATCACGTCACTTGTTTCTTCATCCCCGCTGAGTCTGCCGGATCACCCAGATACTTGGAGATATGATATGTGTAAGGAGGAGGCGAATACCCCTCGCTCATCTCGGCTTCGGAGGAGGAAATCACGTTATAACCTATGAAGAGATAGGTCAAAAAGAGCGGACGATAACACAGGCTTGAGTATGAGCTCACCGGGAGTCGGCCCTTTCCCCGCACCAGCTGGTGGCCGAGAAGAGCCCGGTCGGCCCTGGAAGAGTCTTTCCTCAAGAACTGCGAAGGATTTTCCCAATCTAGGACGAATTGGCTTCCGGGAAATCTCTGGAGGGGGATGTCCCCGGCCCGAGGGGCTAGCGACCCGCTCGGTTGACAGCGGGAGGGAATGATCCCCTTCCCCACCGCCTACCTCCTCACGTGGCAGCACCTGCGGAAAGATAAGTCAGAAGCAAAGCGACGAATCAGACGGGAAGTGCGCATACCTGATGAACAACCTCGACGACAGCGGCCGAACTGGAGCCCGGGGGGTCATTTGCCAAGGATCGCCTGACAATTTCTCCTTTTACCGGCCTGAAGAAGGGGCTGGGCGATCCGCGCGCCAGCCACGGGGTAGCCTCAAGAGCCTCCTCCCTAGTCTTTTCCCTTGCGGCCGCTAGTCGGGCCCGCATCTCCTCAGTCGCAGACATTATGCAGCTGCAGCTCACTGAGAATGCTAAAGAAGACAGGATTTTTCCAGAGGGTCTGGTAGCATATTTATAGCGTGAGGGTGGGACCCACCAAGAGATTCCTTGACAGCTCAGCGAAGCACTCACCGAACACGTGGGTCGGATGATTCTTTCCGAGCTTGGTCAAGGTCAAAAAGACCGGGGATTGTGTATAACCCCGTGTTCGCCGAGCTGGTCCACCAGGCCAGATGAGCGGACCAAGGCGGCCTGCCTGCACCAGAACATCATACGAGTGAACTCAGAATGGCCAGCACGCCCCCGCTAAAGCTCGGCGGGCGAGCTGCGCGAGCCGGCGCAACCAACCCGCGTCCGCCCGCGGTTCGTTGAACCGGATCGGGTTTTCGCCGGACCGAGTTCGGCAGAGCTCGTCGTTCGTCAAGCAGGCTCGGCGCTCATCGAACGGAGCTCGTCGTTCATCGAGTGGGGTTGGGCGTTCGTCGAACGGAGCTCGGCGTTCTTTGAGCTGACCTCATGAGTTAGAATCCTAGATTCGTCGAACAAGGCTCGGCGAGCTCAAGTCTTCTAGAATACCTTCTGTAGAAATAATCCCAGACCGCCCCGGGCGAGTGAAGGTATCAGAGGGCTACTCGTCCAGCTATCTTATGAGACTTCGTCCAGACTTCACCCTCGCTGACGCCCTTCTGGATTTGGCGTTGAGTGACGTGGCTACACTCAACGCTCTTGGTGCCCTTCTGGCTTCGGCGTTGAGTGACGTTGCTCCACTCAACGCTCTCGGCGCCCTTCTGGCTTTGGCACTGAGTGACGTTGCTCCACTCAACGTTGTCGGCGCCCTTCTGTCTTCGGCGTTGAGTGATGTTGCTCCACTCAAAGCTCTCAGCGCCCTTCTGGCTTTGGCATTGATTGATGTTGCTCCACTCAACGCTCTCGGCGCCCTTCTGGCTTTGGCATTGAGTGACGTTGCTCACTCAACGCTCTCGGCACCCTTCTGGATTTGGCGTTGAGTGACGTTGCTTCACTCAACGCTCTCGACGCCCTTCTGGCTTTGGCGTTGAGTGACGTCGCTCCACTCAACGATCTCGACGCCCTTCTGGCTTTGGTGTTGAGTGATGGTGCTACACTTGCCCAGTCTCCTATGTGGTGTTTTTCTTTACTATTTTACCCTCGCCAGGTGTGCGAATAGCTTAATAGAACGACAGAGTTACGCTTTTAGCAGGCCCAGTTGGGTTGCACATAGCTGTTGAAATCAACGGAGGTTGGCTATTGACATGTTGTTTTCAGAAAACTATAAATAAGATCCAAGGGGTACCTCAGAAGCACGTTTATCAGTATTCAGATCTTCTTGCGCTTTCTGAGGTAGTCTTAGCTTGGCCATTGACTAAGGAGGGGAAGCGCTCTAATACCTTCTGGGTGTGTGGTGGGACCTCCACGCCGAACCCTTGGGTCAGTTTCCATTTCTTTTTGTTGTTTGACTTGCAGGAGAGAAGTAGGTGTGCGATCACCCCTTCCCCAAGGGTGAACTCCACAAGAGACCGAATTCTTGGTTTCAACAAGTCCGACTCGGCCCGACTCGAAGTTGGATGACAATCCTATTTTGATACCAAAGTGGATTTCTATTTTAATTTAATTCCTAATGAGAGTAATAGAAATTCACTATATTTTATGAATAGATAGATATCAATGCAGCTCTGATTGTTTCTAACTTTTTGAATTTTATTCCATCCGCTCTTCTTCACTTACACAACATATATAATTCTTCCCCTGTCTAGCCTGGGTTTGCTCAGTTGCACTCCAAATTCCCATTCATTTTCACTCCTATTCTTAATGAGATTCTCTATTGGATTTTGCAGGCCTCCTGAGCTTCTTCAGTTTCCAGCCTCAGGCTTCCACTTTGAGTGAATAAAGACTCGCTCAATTCATTTACTGTAACTAGACCTTTCATGTAGCAACTTTGTTCCGTCTTGCTACTTCGGTCGATGCTCTCGGATCCTCTAATGGTTTCGACGCACGCCAAAAAGATGAAAGATAACTTTATTTACATGAATTTTATATAGGAAGTACTGTAAGACATTTCATTGTGTTCTCTCTACTGTGAAATTCACCATCAGTTTTACTGCTAAAATATGCACTTCAAGTACTATGAGAATGCACAATATCCTCTGGTAACAATGCAAATAAAATGGATAAAGAAACATTCACAAGGTATGTTGTTCTTCCTAGCTCAGACATCCCAAGGGCCGAGCCAATGCCTTCCGTTGATGAAGCTTTTGGCGATGAATGGCCGCACCGTGTCTTGATCCAGTTGGTGCGCCCACGCGGCTCCGCGAAACGATTCTACCCCCGGGCCCCAGCACCTGTACACCCCAAAAAACACAGTCCTGCATTGAATGAAACAGTGAAATTTCAAATTCAGTTTCCTTATAACACAACATAATCATGGTTAATTTCATAGATTCATCCCAAGCTCATGCATTTTACTTTTTCTTGCTTCCGTCGTGATCCCAATCGTCCCACCCTCCCGGAGCGACAACGTCGTCGAAGTATGTGTCGGCGAACACAATCCTCGAGTACCGCCCCATCGCCCTTCCTGCATAGATCTTCCCGGTGCCGGTCACCCGGCAGCCGACGAAGGAAAAGCCCGTGCGCTCGCAGGGGGAGTTCCGGTCCTGCGCAGCGATGGACCCAAACCGGTTTGCGATTGAGTGAAGCCAGCAATTCTGGGGTTCAGTCATTGGATATTGTGAGCTGAAGAGGATTGATTCATAAGTGGTAGAGATGGATAGGTGATGATGTAATGAATGGAACCTTGTACAAGGACTGCCCATTGCCGAAGATGAAGTCTATGGACCCTTCGATGTAGCAATCCTTGAAGTAATGGCGGCCCGTGTCGTCGCAGAGCGTGTCCTGTGCTCCGTAGAACCCGCACCCGAAGAAGTAGGCTTTGTCGCCCGAGATGCGGAATGCTGCGGCCTGCCATCCTTCCATTCCAGGCAACGGCGCGGGGGCTGAGTTCTGCGGCAATGTAGATAGCAATCCCCAGTTTCATATTTCAGGAGAAGATGGGAGGAGGAAAAAAAATTACTTCTAAATAAAATTATAATTATAAGGTCATTTATAGGTGTAAATGCATCGTATTTTTAGTTGTAAATTACAGTTGTAAAGTAATTCAAAAAATTCAGTATTTTATAATTGTATTTTTACTTCAAAATATATACATATGAGTATTTAAAATAACTGTAAGAAATACATGAATCAATATTCCGTGACTTCTTTTGTGGAAAATTTAAAAAAATATAGCAAAAATTAGGATTTCCCTCATAGTCCTCTATATACGCACAATACGTATATAAAATTTGAGCTAGGAAGAGGAAGGAAAATCCCAATTTTATTCAAAATAGACCAAATGACCTTTTTCTTTACAAAATTTTTTTCCTAGATATTAGAGAAAGGGCAATTTTGTCATTTTTGGCCTGGACAAATTGCCATGGTGAAGTTTGGGAGATGCTAAGGCTTTGTTCGGGAACCCGTTTTGACTCCATTTCATTTTAAACAGACTTGAGGGCAGGTGTTTGGCAACAATCAAATTGCTGTCATTTTAAAATGATCGGCTTAAAATTTACTTTTTCCTCCGTTTTAAAAAGGCCACGACCATGAAGCCCTCCATCCATCCTGTGGGAGTTGGAAGAACTTACCTTGAAGCTGATGTTCCTAGCAATGAAATAATTAGCAAACACAGTTACAGAGGCTGTGTGGTAAGTCCTGAGCTGTTGGCCGTTGGGACCGCGGTCGCCGGCTCTGTCGTGCCATTCAATCACCGTCTCCTCCTTCCCCGACCCCTGGAACGTGACGTAAGGCTTCGTCGACGGAACGACCACCTTCTCCCTAACCGGCGGGTCCAAGAAGGATGAACCAGATCAGGCAAAGAGTTTTATGTATACTGAAAAAATTAGAACACAGCTAGTAGCATATATACATACAGGTAATGCCCAGCGTTGATCCGGAGGACGACCCGCACGGCGTTGTTCTCCGGTATCGAATCCACGGCATCCTGGACTGAGAGGAATTCTCCGTAACCGTCCGCATCGACGATTATCGCTCGCTGACTGGTTGGGCCAGTCTGGCTGCGGTTGTGGTGGCCGCCGAAGTGGTCGCAGTTTGAAGCTAGCATGGTCGGTGTGCAGAGAAGGAATAAGAGAACAGAGAAGATTGTTGCTTTGGGCTCCATAGAGAAAGAATTGAGAGAATGGTGAAGAGCCTGCTGGTGCTATAAATTGGGTTGGATGGCAGAAGCATACAAATGAATTTTGGGGGGATTCAAAATGTTGCAGGGCAACGGTCATGCCTGCTGCAGTCTCTTACATAACAGTAATAACTACTTTAATCTTATATAAATATAATAAATTTTGAATCTATTTGTATTGTACAGTGAAATTTATTTAAAATGATGTCTCAGAAGAGAGAGAGGGGGCATATACACATATATTTGGTGATTGTTAACCGCAACCCGTTATTTTGCTAGTCGCACGTCAAAATCTCTCAATTTTTCGCGCTTTTTCAAAATACACCTTGTACATGCAATATCAGGAAAAGTGTTCAACACGAAAGTTGTAGATATCGACGAGATATACAACTTTTGTGTTGATCACTTTTCCTAAAAATGCATGTACAAGGCGTACTTTGGAAATATGCCCAGGTTTTGTGCCTTTTCGAAATAAGCATTGTACATGCAATTTCAGGAAAAGTGTTCAACATGAAAGTTGTAGATCTCGTCGATATCTATAACTTTCGTGTTGAACAATTTTCCTGAAATTGCATGTACAAGGCGTATTTCGAAAAAATGCGAAAAATTGGGAAATTTTTGGGTGCGACTAGCAAATTAAGGGTTGCGGTTAACAATCACCGTATATTTTGGGTGCATCCAGGAATGTTGGACAGCAACGGTCATGGATGCTGTATAATTGCATGATGGTATGTATATTTTTGTATTTTAACTAGCGATAGTGCATGGGAGGCCCTCTGTATCCCGCGTGACAGTATCCCATCAAGACAGTACTCTCGTTCGTGCTTGTTGGGATTTCCGGTCGTGGAAACTCAATCCTCAGAAACAACTAAATACAGAATCACAAGAAAAATACATATTTCGCACAGTTTTATTAGCGCAATAAAATTAGTAAGTACTTAAATTAAGGGATACAAACTCGGACTACGAAAATCCGCAGGAACGAACATCCGCAGAAAAACAGCAGAAAAATACGTATACTGTAGAAAAAATCGGACTACGAAAATCCGCATGAATAATATAAACTTAACTGCAATTCGTACAAGGAATGCACAAGTTTCATACTAGCTAGACGAACATTCGTCGTCTTTATACGACCAACCACCACCACCACCACCGAGAATAGATACAAGTCATGACTTGACCTTGCTGCAAACGCGTAGCCTGCCAATGTCACCACACCAACTACGAGCATGCAACCATCGAGCATCGCGCACCTTGCCGCAGCCCATGATTCTGACTTCTTGTCGCCGCTACCCACACACTTTTGCTCTACGTTGTCGATGCAGCCCGCAATCGGATGTCAACACCCACCGTCTCCTTCGGTCGTGCACAACCGCTCTTCTCTACAAGACTTTAACTCTCTTTGGTTTGGCTTTTGGTGTGATTTGCATAGCTTGTCATCCTCCCATTTTATAGAATCATTTTATATGTTTTATCCTCTTTCAAAGAAGCTTCATCGCATGTGTTCATTCAAAGCACACGTGTGGTTTGGAGAAAAGTCTGCATTGGCAGCCGGTATTTGAGGATGGTGAAACATGAGTCTTTAAAAGTTCAAAACCAACTTAACAGTGCTCACCTGCTCTCTTGCATACGGGGTTTGCAGAGAAACACTCCTATGGCCCCGCCTCTCACAACACTCTAAGCACATTACATCGGTTGTTGCTAGATTTTCTAACACTCTCGTTAGAGGCAAGATGAGGTTTCTGAATTTCACGTGAGTGCAGTGGGCGATTGCGGTGTAGTAAGGCAGGGGTTTTAGAAATATATATTTTTATTGTGGATGATGCAGGGAGAAATATGATAATCAATGGCCATGATTATTTTGATGGTCCTCCAAAATTACGCAGGTTCGCCAAAGTATTTTTTTAGATAACATAGATTAAGAAATAAAAAAAAGAACTTGGATGAGAAGAAAAAGATAATTATCATTTTTCACCGGTAAGATTTTAGCTAATTAGTATATATTTGTTGATGTTCTAAAAAATTATTAAATACTATTTTTCTGTTACCTTTTCAGTTAAAATTTTAAGAATATAATTCAAATTATGTCTTTCGAGTTGTTGTAGATTCCTCAAGGCTCCGGCAGATCGGATTAAATTGAACCGGCTTATACCGGGAGCGGTCGAACGTGCAAACAGTCACAAAAGGTAGAAAGTTGAAAAAAAAATTAACGTGAAAAACCCGTAAACTAGGTGAAAAACCAGGTGGTCAAATCTCTGTTGGCCAAATTTTCTTATTGTTGTACAAATCTTTCTTGAAGAACTCGAGGGTGACAGGTTGGCTCTCGTTACAATTGTGGAAAGAGGGAAAGGGAAAGACTCAGAGGGTGACAGACCACCACTCTCAGAGCTAAGTATTTTTTCGTGACTTGTGGGCAGCGATGTGTAACATCCTGACTTCTTTTGGGTCACTAGAACCGTAGTGGTCCCAATAAAAGTGACGTGAAACTCTACCCAAGACCCATAACAAGGTAAGAGGTAACCCTAGTCGGGGTTATGGAGCTAGAGAACTCTAATTTGAGTTCTGTAGATTCATGTGGCATCAAAGAGTTAATACATGTGCATTGCAACTCGTTCCGTTGAATTCCGTAGTCATGTGGTGGATATGACCGTTCCTCGTAAAACGTTGCGAATACGAGATTTTTATATATCGAGCTAGAGAATTCTGATCTGAGTTCTGTCAGTTTATATGACTTCGTATAGTCGATACGAGCATATTGGAACTTGTTGCATTGCAATCCGGAGTTAGAAGACAAGTTTGACTGTTTAAGTGCGTCACGACACGTAAATTTGGATTTTTATCAAACGAACTCTGATTTGACCCCGGTCAGTGGTGTTGGATTCGTTGATCAATACGAAGTCAACAGAGTTTGCCCTAGTCAATTTTGACGGCGGGTGGTCAAATTGTGGTTAAACCAAGCACTATCGTGCACCGAAAAGCGTGCGCACACCAATTATGACACATTACCCCAACATTGACCTGACCCTGATGATTTGGAGCTACTTTGACTTTGACCAGCATGGGGGACCCACCCCAGGGTATACTTTGGTCAAACCCTCAATTTTCCAAAAGTTTGAAATATTTTCCAAAAGAAGTTCAGTCCCTCATCACCTATTCACTTGGGCTCTGTGTGTTTTGAGGAGTTTTGCAAATTCATTGAGCGTCTCATTTTTATAATAACTCTTGAAAATTTTGGGTAAACTTGAAAGATGAAATGTCCAACCTCGTGTTGGGTGAAGAATTTTTCCCACGTTTGGAAATGATTTTCGAGGTTAAATTTCGAGAAAAAGCATGCCCTCTAAAAAGATGTTCGGATTTGATCTGACGCAGGCAAATAAGTTGATAATTATTCTCGAATGAATAATAATGGTGCAGCCCATAATAATTTTCCCCAATCCGATTAAGCCATGATTGAAAGGTGCTACTAAACTGTTGGGTATTGTATCCACGATTACCTAGATTTGAGGAAGCCACCTGTCAAGCTAAGATGAATTCACAATGTATTTGATGAAACATCTTAAGTTGTACTTGCAGCTCCTCCATGCTAAGTGCACACCAATGTCAGGGTACAGTAGGTCAATATACACGGGTCTGCAAGACGTAATCCCTCGTTGAGCATATCAGTGTGTTGGCCTACGTGTACTCTCTCTATTGGAGTGCACTTACTTTCAAGTACAGGGCCGTTCATATGCAAGAGAAGACAAGGAGCGTGGATGGGTCAAGGAGCAGCTCCAGGGTGGAAGACGAAAATTCGTCCAAGGAAAATTCGACGAGAATCACCAAGTGATTCTCGCCGATTCGACGAGAATCACTAGTGATTCTCGCCGAATCGACGAGAATCATTAGTGATTCTCGCCGACTCCTTCTGGCTACCTCAAAACGGTACCAAGTAAGATTCGGCGAGAATCACTAGTGATTCTCGCCGAAACGGTGGCCAAGCAGCTCATGTATACAAAGTGAAATTCGTTGAGAATCAATAAGTGATTCGGCGAGAATCACTAACGATTCTCGACGAATCGTCGAGAATCACTTGGTGATTCTCGCCGATTCGTCGAGAATCGCCTGCGATTCTCGCCGATTTTCACTTAGCGTT
Organism: Platanthera guangdongensis; assembly: GCA_039583875.1. Classification (NCBI taxonomy): domain Eukaryota; kingdom Viridiplantae; phylum Streptophyta; class Magnoliopsida; order Asparagales; family Orchidaceae; genus Platanthera; species Platanthera guangdongensis. The sequence goes on from CM077166.1 coordinate 162,860,653, forward strand.
TTCTCAGGTTGCTGCTGGACCGGATTCTGCCTCTGGACTAGTTTGAACCGGACTTAGGGATTTCTAGTGTGGGTCCCACAAACGGTCATATTGGAGTTATCTACAGTATATATATTCCAGTATTTTGAACAGTAAAACGACGGAGAAAGAGAAAGAAACCGAGCCGCTACGAAACCCTAATATCGCGATTCCTCTCCGCCGCCGCCGTCGCGCTCGGGCTAGTTGGTCGCCGTCAACATTCGAGATTCCTTCGTGATCTCCGGCGACAGAAGCTTAGCAAAGCTTGGGTCTCACGTGTCTATCCAGAGATCTCTTGTCTCTCGATTTGTTGACCGGGAAAAACTCCCCCGTCCGAATCGATCGAGACGACCGATCCTAGAGTGACCGTTGGTAGACCTAGTTTGCTTCGCTTCGAAGTTTGGATCTCCAAGTTCAGCAGCCGCTCATCATCGTAGCCGCCGATCCCGAAGCTAGCCACCGCTCGTGTGCCGCCGCCGGTTCCGGGGAGATCCTCTCCAAGAGAGACCAAGGTTGTAGACTCTTCATCGACTTCAAGAACACGTCGTCGAACGAAGAGGAACACCGTAGTCTCCAAAAGAAGTTTGTATCACGTGTACATTCTATATTTAATTTTGTTGTAAATGAACTTTTGTTCCGTGTTGTAAGGGTTGGGTGCAACCCGTTTTGTGGGAGTGTTGACTCTCACGTGTGGAAGGGTTCCTTCCGGTAGTGCAGGGATTGGATTTCAATCCCGTTGGAGAAGTGACCGAGTCGTCCCTTGTTGGGGAGATAGGTCGAAGGGGGAAAGTGGATGTACCCAAGTCGGGGAACCACTATAAATTGCCTGTGTATTCTGTGTGATGTGCTCTTTATTTTTATTGTGCAGGTACGTTCGTAAAATCCGCAAAAGCGCTACTCGTCACCTATTCCCCCCCCCCCCATAGGTGCACATAGCTGACACTAGGTGGACTTTCAAGTGGTATCAGAGCCAGGTTACTCTTCAAAGGTTAACACCTTGAGTAGAATCCTGCCACCAGTGTCAGAAGCATGGATCTGGATTATGAGATACCGCCACTCAAACTTCTCGCATGCACAAAGGATTATTATCCCATCTGGAGAATGAGAGTGTCATTTCACCTTGACGCTATCGATCCTCGAGCATCCTTCATCCTAGAAGAGGGTCCGTTTATTCCCATGAAGACCTCCGACTCTGGGATCCAAGTGCCCATGGGCATTGCTGAGATGTCAGAGATGGAACTATCACTATTTCATTTGGACGAGAGGATTCGTCAAATTATCCTGGATATCTGGTCTGGAGCCTCTCGCTCTAGATTGGAAAAATGTAGAATGGCTAAATCTCTGTGGATGATGATCTCAGAGCTGATGGGGGAGTCAGAGAAAGCTGGAATATGTTGTCAATCAGACGAGGAAGCCTATGTGGGGGTCCTCACCTCTGAAGATGAAGGCAAGCATCACTCGGACAACATCAGAGCTCCAGTGTCCGTATCAGAGACTGACGAGACCAGTGAGGAAAGCAGCTCGGACGAGGATGAAGCAATGGTCACTGATTCTAATGACAATAACACAGATAAGCAGGTAACATCTTCATCCTGCCCCATATCTTTTGACCTTTCTGAAGACAGAAACTGCTCTCCTCCAGAAAATTCTGATTCCTTGAAGAGAGCCCTTCAGGAAAGCAACCTACTTGCTGAGGAGCAAGCTCGAGAGATTGCTCGACTGAAGATCTTGTTGGTTCTCCAATTGGCGTCCAACAAGGTCAAGGACTCTAAGATCTCAGCTCTAGAGAATAGTCTAGATAATGAGAAACGTATAGTATCAAACTTTCCAAAGTTGATGCTATAAAGAGAAAGCAAGAAACCGGGTGGATTTCCCGGATTATCCAGGCATAGAGAAATGGGGTAACAGTATTCCGACCCCCCACTCCAAGCAGGAAGGCAACTCATCATGCCTTCAGGTATGACCACAAGAATAGTCGTGGTCACTGTAAGGATGATCTGTCCCCATGTGGAGAGACCCGGAGTGCAAGGGCCGGCATGGCCACCCACGAGAGAATACCTAAGGCTCATTCTGAGCCCTTTGTATTCACTGCCACTGCCTCAACACAGTGTGGATCTGCATGTCCCAGCTCACAGAAGACTTCTCACCACTCGAGGACACGGGATAGAGAGGATAGAAGTCATGATGTCAGGCTCCATGGGGCCTCAGTAAGGGAGATGCCTGAAAGAATGGCACCACCTTCCCGGCCTCATATCGCTTACAACATGTATTCTTTCCACCCTTCCACGTGTCACGATGGAAGAGACATTTGTGTGACAAGAACATGCCCTATCCCGTTTAGACCTAGGACCGTGACTACTTCAGTCACTAGATCAGGTCGAAAACGGCGATACAACATTCACCCTTGTTGGTGCTGCGGCAAAGTGGGGCACTTTGCCATCGACTGTTGGCACAACCCCTCTGTGCCCACGGCAAGGGCTTATCCACATTCTCGGGATAGAGGTAGTCTTCCAGACAGGTTTTCTGAAGGAAGGCAGTTGCGTGCTTATGCTAACAGGAACCTAGGACCCAAAATGATTTGGGTTCCTAAGGTAAAGTAATTCTTTCTTGCAGAGAAGTCTAGGTCCCCGTAAATATGATGGGAACTAGACAGTAGGTGGCTCAAGACTAAGTTGGAATAAGCGTCTGCAATAACTGATGTGATGTCTGCTTGAGCATACTCACTTTGAGCCTTTAATGTGTTCTACATGTGGGACTAAGACGATGACTTTCAAAATCCCAGGTAATTTTGATCAGTTCAAAGACTTGCGTCATATTGCATCCTCATTTCAAATATATATATATATATATATATATATATATATATATATATATATATATATATATATATATATATATATATATATTTCTATCCATGTGTATATTTATACTTATGCTTATACATGTATATGTGCACCTCTAAGGATAGGTTAACTCGATGCATGCAAACCATTACACATCAATAAAGGGTTAACGAAGTTATGTCATCGTGAATCTCGACAACTCACAATTGACATCAAGAAGTCTTTGGAAAAGCCTCGTTCAAATCCAAATAGATTGACTTTAAAATATCCATGTATTTATCATTTTTATATTGACTTGACATCGGAAAATTTCAAAAATATTGCAAGCTTCTCAACGTGAAAATTTCTAGTCAAGAGACCTCTCAATTTCGAATTAGACAAATAGTATCAGAAACCGAATTAACCAAATCTCCTGAATCCCGCCGACCCTTCGCATTCACCCCGAATCCCGACGAATAAGACAAATCCCTCCGAAAGAGTTCTTCCGCCGATTCGCCTTCTTCACGAATCCAGCCTCACGTCGCAGCAGATTTCCCGAAAGCGTTCTTCCGCCGATTCGCCGAAACCCGCAGGAGCTCTCCCTCCGACTCGCCGAATCGCCATTCATCCTGCTCTAAGGACAACTGCTGGGTGTCCATCTTCTTCCCGTAAGCTCTCGTCGAATCGCGAAGTGTCCCTGTGACCGCAAGGTTCTCGCAAGGTCCATCGTCAAATCGAGAAGGTTCTCGCAACGTTCTAGCAAGGCCGAACCCCACAGGAACCTCCTCCATCCACCGAAGGTCTTCCCGAAGCTCCTCCACTCACTTCCAGATAAGTCCTTAGGTAACCTCTTTATCACCCGTTCTTGGACGCTCTCACTAGTGGCGCTTTCTTTTTGAATGTTCATTAATGCTTAGCGTAGGGCTTCTCTCTCTAGATCTACGATGGCTCCAAGGACAACTGCAGGGTTGGTATCTGGCTGCGAGCTGGTTCGAACTGGGTTTTCTCATGCCTCGGACGAATTCCGCAACATTATTCTAATGCTGGAAGAGGCTGGGCTAACCTTTGTCTTGGAGCACCCTTGCAAAATCCTGGACAAAGAGGTGCTGGAGTTCTTCGCTACCGCAAGACTCCGAGATGGAGACTCCATAATCAAGAGCAAGGTGGTTGGGGCAAAAGTAAAGATGTCTGCCAGCAAGCTGACTCGCTACCTGCAGCTTTCTAGTTCGGAGCAGGAGGACTATTTGGAGGACGAGGACAAAACCAGAACTCTCTTGTTCTGCGGTCTTCCACGAGGAACTCGATCAATAAAGAGAAAGGAGATGAATGAAGAAGGGATGCTCCTATCTGACATTATTGGAAAAGTGCTCATCTGCAAGCCGGGCTCGCATGACCATATCTCAGGAGATATGTTCAAGATCCTCATAGCTGTTGTCTGCCGCAAGAGGTTCAACTGGGGGGAGTTGCTGTTCGAGAAGATCAAGGACACCCTGGGCACTCCTAGTTTCGGCCGCATCATAAGTCTATATCTAAACCAGCTAAACGGAGACAAGTTCGACATGAGCAAAGGTGTCCCTCTCCACTACTTGAAGAAGATGGATGCAAGTGTGTTTGATCGATGGGAGAGGCGGATCGGGCAGCCTGCCGTGGAAGAGCGACAGGAAGTATCTCCAGCAGTTACCCCCGGTGAAATTCCTGATACCCTGACTGCAGGAATCGAGGGGGAGACTCTACCCCCTCATACTGAGGTAATATCTGACATCTCCAGGTGGCCAGGGATGCGGTGGCCGAAATTCATGAAGTAAGTGAACCTGAGTTGGAGGATGAGGAGGTCCTGAACAGAAACACTCAAGGACCCGAAGCTGATGCACAGGGGACTGCTGACCAAGAGTTAGAAGAGGATGCTGCTGATATAGATGATTTCTTGGATGATGACGGAGAGGACGATGAGAATGAGGGACATGAAGTTTGGAGGGTCCGGATCTTGTTGAACCTCCATCTGCAAAGAATGCACCAGTGGAGGGGGAGTTAGATAAATCTACAGAGGCAGCCAGCATTCCTCCATTAGAGACTGTGATTGTATCCAGCTCTACAGATGCGTCTGCTGAAATGCAAGGCCCACAAGTGCCTCCGTCTATTCCGTTACGAGATGAGCTAGCCACTCACACTGTCAATATCATTCAGGGCATTGTGAATGAACTTAAAGTCTCATTTGATGAAGCCCAGAATAAACTGCTGAACAGGATAAGACTTCGGAAAATCTGATGCTCAAGAATATGGTGGAAATCAACCATAAGCTGGATGTGATGGAGAAGAAATTTGAAGAGAAGTATACCGCGGCCGGCGAAGCTGTCACACTCTTAATGGCCGGCTTGAAAAAGAATACTGATACTCTGGCTGTCGTAAAACAGAACGCACACGTTGTAGCCAACAACATTCAGAAGTTTGATGGTAATATGGTCACTTTAAATGCCAATCAGCAGGCCCTGATCACTGAATTCTCCAAGACCACGAAGCATATTGATGACTCCCTGCACTCATATGCCAACTGCATAGCTGTCGAAGCCAAAAAGGGGGAGAAAGAGTATATAGCTAAGTTGGCCGAGCTTCAAGAAAGCATGAGCACACACTTCGCCCAATCAAGCAAATATGTCTATGAGAGCTGCTGGTGGATGCTCCAACAGGCGCTAGGTACGTTAGGCGTCGTTCTGCCTGACAATCCTGCCGGTATTCATGTCCCTGAGACATCTAAGGCCGCTGAGGAAGTAAGTGTTGCTGAGGATGTAAGTGCAAGTGCTGCAGATATTCCCACAAATGACGCTGATGCTAGGGCTCTCTCCAAAGCTAAACTGAGGAGCATGTTTGACCAAGAGGCCTTAGCAAAAGCCAGGGGAAAGAGAAAAGTTCAAGAAGGGACCTCCAAGAAGACACAGGCTGCAAAGAGAACTCGAATGAATGAGGAGGATGTACGAAACGAAAGGTGGAGTCCAGTTTCAAGGAACATCATCTTAGACACCTTCTGGCTGCAAGAAAGAGGAGAGATCAATCGAAACGAAGTATATAGCCAGTATGAGTGGGAAACGCACAAAACGTTTGAAGCGAAACACAACATCTTTTTCAGAAACAACAAGGATCCAGATAAAGTTGCTCCTCCTAGGTATTACCCGAAGCCCAAAGAATACATGGAGAGGCAAAGCAAGAAGTACTTGGCTCAAAATCCTAAGGGTGACTTAGCTAAGGAAAAATAGTCAAAAACTTATAGCTTGTCACTTTGTCTTAAGAACATTTAATGATTATTGTTGTCATAGAAACAATTCTGGATTATATGTGTATATATTTATATTGGTATATATATTTGAATTTGTGAATGACTCAAGTCCCGATCTGATTGCATATATTCTCTTGTGCTGCATGTTTAATTTCTGAATGCTATGTTTATTATTTGATATGTGTTATTCATCTTAGCTAGTAGGGTTTTGGCTTCGTCAAATAGGGGGTGATTGTTGGGTATTGTATCCACAATTACCTAAATTTGAGGAAGCCACCTGTCAAGCTAAGATGAATTCACAATGTATTTAATGAAACATCTTAAGTTGTACTTGCAGCTCCTCCACGCTAAGTGCACACCAATGTCAGGGTGCAGTAGGTAAATATACACGGGTCTGCAAGACGTAATCCCTCGTTGAGCAGATCAGTGTGTTGGCCTACGTGTACTCTCTCTATTGGAGTGCACTTACGTTCAAGTACATGGCCGTTCATATGCAAGAGAAGACAAGGAGCATGGATGGGTCAAGGAGCAGCTCCAGGGTGGAAGACGAAAATTCGTCCAAGGAAAATTCGACGAGAATCACCAAGTGATTCTCGCCGATTCGACGAGAATCACTAGTGATTCTCGCCGAATCGACGAGAATCATTAGTGATTCTCGCTGACTCCTTCTGGCTACCTCAAAACGGTACCAAGTAAGATTCGGCGAGAATCACTAGTGATTCTCGCCGAACCGGTGGCCAAGCAGCTCATGTATACAAAGTGAAATTCGTTGAGAATCAATAAGTGATTCGGCGAGAATCACTAACGATTCTCGACGAATCGTCGAGAATCACTTGGTGATTCTCGCCGATTCGTCGAGAATCGCCTGCGATTCTCGCCGATTTTCACTTAGCGTTTTCTCAGGTTGCTGCTGGACCGGATTCTGCCTCTGGACTAGTTTGAACCGGACTTAGGGATTTCTAGTGTGGGTCCCACAAACGGTCATATTGGAGTTATCTACAGTATATATATTCCAGTATTTTGAACAGTAAAACGACGGAGAAAGAGAAAGAAACCGAGCCGCTACGAAACCCTAATATCGCGATTCCTCTCCGCCGCCGCCGTCGCGCTCGGGCTAGTTGGTCGCCGTCAACATTCGAGATTCCTTCGTGATCTCCGGCGACAGAAGCTTAGCAAAGCTTGGGTCTCACGTGTCTATCCAGAGATCTCTTGTCTCTCGATTTGTTGACCGGGAAAAACTCCCCCGTCCGAATCGATCGAGACGACCGATCCTAGAGTGACCGTTGGTAGACCTAGTTTGCTTCGCTTCGAAGTTTGGATCTCCAAGTTCAGCAGCCGCTCATCATCGTAGCTGCCGATCCCGAAGCTAGCCGCCGCTCGTGTGCCGCCGCCGGTTCCGGGGAGATCCTCTCCAAGAGAGACCAAGGTTGTAGACTCTTCATCGACTTCAAGAACACGTCGTCGAACGAAGAGGAACACTGTAGTCTCCAAAAGAAGTTTGTATCACGTGTACATTCTATATTTAATTTTGTTGTAAAGGAACTTTTGTTTCGTGTTGTAAGGGTTGGGTGCAACCCGTTTTGTGGGAGTGTTGACTCTCACGTGTGGAAGGGTTCCTTCCGGTAGTGCAGGGATTGGATTTCAATCCCGTTGGAGAAGTGACCGAGTCGTCCCTTGTTGGGGAGATAGGTCGAAGGGGGAAAGTGGATGTACCCAAGTCGGGGAACCACTATAAATTGCCTGTGTATTCTGTGTGCTGTGCTCTTTATTTTTATTGTGCAGGTACGTTCGTAAAATCCGCAAAAGCGCTACTCGTCACCTATTCCCCCCCCCCCCCCCTAGGTGCACATAGCTGACACTAGGTGGACTTTCATAAACTATAATCAGATCATAATAATGAGTGCAACTCAAAAGAAGATTCCTAAAAATAAAAATTGAACTGAACATGGCTCTTAAGAATCGAGATAGAACTGAAGCAATGATAAAACACTTTAATTCAAGTTGAATATTATAAGGCCTTAAGGCCAAAACTTTCTTGGTGTTTTGTACCTTCATTCTTGTTTTGTTCTCTAGTGAACATTCATGTTTTGTGATGGGTTATTCCAACTTATATAAAATTTTCGCTAGAATGCTCTGTGTTATGATTCGATATTGTTTCTTAGTATTTTGGTATTAATATGTAACCACACTGACTGTCCGTGGAGTATGGCATGGGGCCCCGACCAGACCTTCTATTATATTTCATGTGACGGATGTGGGGGTGTTACAATTTGATATCAAACTACGGCGTCGGTCTTTCTTATATGAATTTGTGGGCAAATTCTTTTAAGGGGTGGTGAGCGCATGTATGTGCGTCACCGTTATAACATGAAAATACTCGTGAATGTCTACTTAGGAATGAAAATAGACATGTTTGAGGAACCTGCATGTTCCTATGATTGCTTTTTGCAATATGTTTTGGTCCCTTAATGTTGTGTACTGCATATATAGGTGATCGGGAGTACTGTAGAATAGTCGGAACATCCGCACTCTGCGGAAAACAGTGCACCTAATGATGCACCTGCAACCCCTCCTTTGGCAGAAACGATAAGACTCGTGGTTGAGGCGGTGTTTGTAATGATAAATGCCCAGCCGGGGAGGCAAGCACAACCTCCTTCCCCTGTTGTGGAGTAGGTGCCACTTCGTGCAATAGAGCCTGGAGTGGTGGAACGAGTAGCTATGCAGCCTTTGGTGCCAAGAAGAGCGATAGAAAAACTGCTCAAACATGTGATGAGCTTTAATCCTCCTATGTTTACGGCGACTGGAACCCCAACCTAGGCCGAGGATTGGCTCTCTCGTGTTAAGAGAGTCTTGACAGCAACCGAAACGGAGGAATGGCAGAAAACCACCATTGTCGCTTTCTTGTTGGATGGAGAGGCGAGACTGTGGTGGGAAGTGTTGGAGCTGCATCTTTTGGTTGGAAGACAACTCACTGATGTCTCGATGAAGGTATTCTCGTGGTTATTCCTGGCTAGAAACCTCCCCTCGGCACGGAGGATCGACATGGAGAATCAGTTCCAGAGACTAACACAGGGAGATAGTAATGTGGATGAGTATCTCCCTGAGTTCATGAGGTTGGGTCGTTATGCTAGTTCAACGTTTGTTGACGAGGAGCGTAAGACCAACCGGTTCTACGAGGGTCTGCATGATGACCTAAGGCTACTGCTCTCTGGGCCTATGACACAGGGTTTTCTAACTCTGGTCAATACCGCCCGATCTCTGGAAAAAGATATATAGAGAGTCCAAGCGAAGAAGGACTCAAGCTTGAAGAAGTCGGAGTTCAAGGTGCCTAGCTCGTCGAAGTCTGGGCTGCGTAAGTGTAACAAGAAGGCGAGGACTTCGGGTCCAGCCCCACCTTCGGGTGCGTCTAGAGTTACTACAGTGTGAGGCCCGGTTACTTGTTATAATTATGGCAAGCAGGGACACTTAGCCCGAGACTGTTGGAGTGGGCGCCTGAAGTCAGAGAAGAAGCCCGGAGCAACTAATGCGGAGAAGGGAAAGACGGTGGAGTCAACCGCATCCCACTACGCTCATGCCCAGCCTAGAGTTTACAACCTTGGCCAACAGGAGGCCATAAAGCAGGCTGATGTGGTGACCGGTATGATTTAATCAATAACACATTTAGCTTTACATACTTGTTTCCTTATGTGTGTTAGCATATGACTTGTTGTGCTAGGCTTTGTTTTGATCTTTAATTGCCCGGCGAGAGCAATGTTCGATACGGGAGCTTCACACTCCTTTTTGTCCGAGGAATTTGTATTGCGCATCGAAGTGCCTTATTCAATGACAATTGATAAATTGTATGTGTTGCTGCCTAACAGGTGTTCTATGCGCGCGGATAAAATTTGTTGCGTGACAGTACGGATTGGGAGACAAGAGTATGAATTGCAAGTGTCACTACTACCGATGGTGGAGTTTGATGTGATCTTTGGCATGGACTGGCTCTTGAGCAGCATGCGTACATTGATTGCAACCGCAAGGTGGTCAGACTGGGTGTGGATATAGAGCGTGAGATGACATTCTCTGGCATGAAGGGATCGAGCAAGACTTTGATGTCTGCTCTCCAGGTGGTTAAAGCAGTTCGTAGTGGTGCAGAGATTTTTATCACTTTAGTGGAGGCTTCGAAGCCCAATCCAGGTATAGATAATATTCTAGTTGTATCAGAGTTTCCTGACGTTTTTCCTGAAAATCTCCCTAGAGCTCCACCTCGACAAGAGATTGACTTCACCATCGAGCTAGTGTCAGGTGCCAAGCCTGTGTCACGCTCCCCATACCACTTAGCACCTAAGGAGTTGGCGGAATTAAAGGTACAACTTCAAGAGCTCTTAGATCAAGGGTACGTGCATCAAAGTTCGTAGCCTTGGAGTGCGCCAGTTCTTTTTGTTAATAAGAAGGACAGAAGTTTACAACTGTGCATTTATTATCGTTAGTTGAATAAGCTGATATAGAAGAATAGATATCTGATCCCGAGGATTGATGATCTGTTTGATCAGTTGGTCGGGTCGACTGTGTACACAAAGCTATATTTGAAATCCGGGTACTATCAGCGGAGAATAAGGGAAAGTGGCATTCCCAAGACGGCTTTCAGCAAATGTTATGGGCATTATGAATTCATCGTCATGTCGTTCGGGCTAACGAATGGGCCATTCGTGTTTATGGATCTGATGAACCGGATGTTCAGAGAGTACTTGGACCAGTTCGTGATAGTCTTCATCGATGTTATACTGGTGTACTCATAGTGTGAGGATGATCATTTCAAGCATCTACATATGGTATTGGAGACCCTAAGGAGGAACCAACTCTATGCCAAATTCTCCAAATGTGAATTTTGGCTGTCCTTGGTAGCATTCTTTGGTCACGTGGTCAGTGGAGAGGGAATTGCGGTAGATTCGTTGAAGATAGTTGAGATACGGTAGTGTCCTGTGTTGTCTACTATGGCGCAAGTCTGGTGTTTTATGGGTCTTGGCTACTATTACAGGAACTTTGTGGAGAACTTCTCTCGGATAGCATTGCCACTCACTACTCTGACAATGAAAGATCAGAAGTTTGTTTGGTCGCCGGAGTGCACACAAGCTTTCGAAGAACTAAAGTGTCGTTTGACAACGACACCTGTCTTATGTTTGACATGTGGATTGGAGGGCTTTTAGATTTATAGCGATGCCTCTAGGAGTGGATTAGGTTGTGTTCTGCTTCAGCACGAGAAGGTGATAGCCTATGGATCGCCCCAGCTGAAGGTGCATGAGAGGAGTTACCTGTTCCATGATTTGAAGTTGGCGGCCATGTTATTCGCTCTCAAGCTTTGGAGACATTACCTATATAGGGTTAAGGTCGATATTTATTTAGATCATAAGAGCCTGAAGTATCTGATAAATCAGAAGGACCTGAACATGCATCAGCGTAGGTGGATGGAGTTTCTTGGAGACTACACCTACAAGATTCATTATATTTGCAAAAAAGGGAACGTTGTGGAAGATGCTTTGAGATGTAGGACTCTTGCATTGGCCAACTAGTTACAGATCCATGACGAGCGGCTTATTCGGGATTTGGAGACCTTGGAGATCTCTTGTGTTAATAAGGGATCTAGTATAAACGCTTGTTTGAGTTGGACAGAGGTTCAATATGACCTCGTAGACAGGATTCAGCGGGCCTTATAGTTGGACGTGATCTGGAAACGTAACTGGGCGGAAGCCATTGATGAGTCTAACAACCAGTTCTCTATTGACGATGGCCTTTTATGGAAAGGCAGCCGATTGTGCCTCCCAATATGGACAAGTTGCGAGAAGAATTGATGTATGAGGCGCACTTCACAAAGTACTCGATTCACCCCGGGAGCACCAAGATGTTCAAGGACATGAAGAAACTGTTCTGGTGGCCAGGTCTTAAGAAAGATATAGCATTATATATGGCAAAATGCCAGACTTATGCCTTGGTAAAGGCCGAATGCCAGAGGCCTGGCAAATTCCTGAAGTCCTTGTCTATACCGGAGTGAAAATTTGACGATATCTCCATGGATTACGTGCACGGTTTGCCGAGATCGCACAAGAGGAACGACGTCATCTGGGTTGTCGTTGATCGTTTAACGAAGGTGTCACATTTTATACCCAATATGAAGGTCGATTCAGTGGAAAAGCTGGCAAAGCTTTATATGGACAACATAGTCTGTTTGCACGACATACCCCGGAGCATCGTTAGTGACCGAGATAGTCGGTACACATCTAACGATTGGAGGCTCATTCATCAGTTGTTGGGTACCAAGTTGAACTTCAGCACGGCTTTTCACCCACAGACAAATGGTCAGACTGAAAGGGTGAACAGGACGATGGAAGATATGCTTCATATGTGTAATTTGGATTTTGGGAAAAAGTGGGAGGACCACCTTTTTATGATTGAGTTAATGTATAATAACAGCTACCAAGCCAACATTCAGATGACGCCTTTTGAGGCTCTGTACGGAAGAATGTGTCATACGTCGTTGGCTTGGGTAGAAACGGTAGAATCAAAGTTGTACGAGCGAAGGGACATTGAAGATGCTTCATCAATGATACGGTTGATTCGAGAACAACTACTTATTGTTCAAGATAGGCATGCCAAGTACTACAATGCCAAGTATCGGAACGGAGAGTTTGCGGTGGGTGATTGGGTATACCTCAAGATAAAGCCGTTTAAGGGCGCATCAAGGATTCGACGCTTAAAGAAGCTTAATCCGAGGTAATTTGGCCTTTTTGAGATCTTGGAGCGGGTTGGTGAAGCCGCCTATCGGTTGTCTATTTCGGGGGAGTTGGGCGGTTTTCATGATGTATTTCACATCTCAGTGCTGCGGAAGGCTATTCAAGAGCCTACTCAAGTGATTACTACGAATCAAGTGCTGGTCTACAATGGGTTGATGACAAAGGTCAAGCCCATTCGGGTCGAGGACGTAGAGTTCAAGCAGCTGCAGAACAAATCCATTAAAATGGTCAAGGTCCTTTGGGACAACTGTGGCCGAGAGGAGCTTTCATGGGAGCGGGAGCAAACCATGAAGTTAGAGTTCCCCGAGTTATTCAATTGCGGTACACCGTTTAAAGTTGATTTAATTCCTTAGTTTCCCGCATCACTTAATTTCGGGACGAAATTCTTTAAGTGAGGGAGATTTGTGACGCCCCAAATTTCCTAAGACGGGAAATGCTTTTCTGGGAGTTATCGCTCGGCAGTAGCTAGTTACCACGCGGAGGTAGCTCCAGGGTTAGCACTATCGTCGGGCGATAGCTTCCCGAAACCTCTGCCAGACTAATTCCCAGCTACCGCAGCGCGGTAACAACTTTTCGTCGTGCGGTAACATCTTTCTCGAGAACTCAATGCTCTCGACGCAATTGACGCTAACCATAGAGCTACCGCCGCACGGTAACTAGCTACCGCCGAGCGATAACCTCCAAAGAAGCATTTCCCGTCTTAAGAAATTTGGGCGTTACAAATCCCCCCCACTTAAAAATTCATCCCAAAATTAAGTGATGCAGGAAACTAAGGAATTAAATAAACTTTAAAACTGTGTACCACAATTGAATAACTCGGGGAACTCCGACTTCATGGTTTGCTCCCGCTCTCATGAAATCTCCTATCGGCCACAGTTGTCCCAAAGGAACTTGACCATTTTAATGGATTTATTCTGCAGTTGCTTGACCTCTACATCCTCGATCTGAATGGGCTTGACCTTCATCGTCAACCCACTATCGACCAACACTTGATTCGCAGCAACCACTTGAGTAGGCTATTGATTAGCCTTTCGCAGCGCCGAGATGTGAAATACATCATGCAAACCGCTCAACTCCACCGAAAGAGCCAACTGATAGGCGGCTTCACCAACCCGCTCCAAGATCTCAAAAGGGCCAACATACCTCCAATTAAGCTTCTTTAAGCGTCAAATCCCTGATACATCCTTAAACAGCTTTATCTTGAGGTATATCTAATCGCCCACCACAAACTCCACGTTCTGATTGTACAACCACGTGTCCGGCGAGCAGGATCGCCAGGAACCAGACAAGTTGGGCTGAAGATAGTGGGCGAGCTCGGCAATAGAGAAACCGAGCCCGAGCTCAGCTTTCGTCGACCAGGAGCTCGACATTCGTCGACCGGAGATCGGTACCCGTCGACCGCGAGCTCGGCAATCGCTGAGCTAGTCCAAGAATCGTCGACCTGAGTTCGACTAATGGAGATCGACGGATGGGCGAGCTCGCTGTCCTGCCTCTCGCAACGGAGCTCGGCAACAGTTGGCGAGCGGATATGCCGAGGTGCACATGCTCCCCAGCTCGCCTAGACTTAGGTAGTTACTTTTTACTGTTTTGCCCCCGCAGGTCTGCCTATAGCCCTTCAAACAGCGGAATTTGGCTGTTGGAAGACCCAGCCAAGGGCTTTTTGGTAACTTCAGGTCAGTCCTTTTGTTATTGGCAGTTCAGATTCTAAAACTATAAATAGGACCCAAGGGGTACCTCAGAAAGCAAGCTTTCATGTGCTTTCCTGCTCCAGTTTTAAAGTGCTTTCTGAGGGTACTTCTCGGCCTCTAGCTAAGAGAGGAAGCGCTCTGAGATATTCCGGGTGTGTGGTGGGACCTCCCGCCGAGCCCTTGGGTCGGTCTTTCCTTGTCTTCTTTGTCGTTTTTGCTTGCAGGAGTGAAGTAGGTGCGAGACCACCCCTTCCCAAGGGCGAACTACACAGGAGATCGAGAAATCGGTTTCAACATTTTGGTGCGGTGAGCGTGGAGCGTGTTCAGTACAGAAAAGCTTCAGCGAGTTCGATGACAGGAGGACAGGGATCTGACAGGCCGAACTCGCCCCCCCCCCCCACCTCTCGCCACGGTGGGGATATTTGAAGATTTCAGGAATGAGGTGCTGAACCTCATCAAGTTCGCACTCGGCACGCGGGCCGAGTGCTCGACTCCAACAGTCCAGATCGCGACCCCCCCTCTTTGGGCGTGGACGCCCCCCGGCAGGCGAGCTGGGAAGGAAGTGGCCGAGGAAGGCCGGGTACAAGCTCCCCGGGCGCGAGCTCTTCCCGGGCTCGGCAGGTCGAGGCCGGTTCAGCGAGCTAGGCTCGCGAGATTCGCCAGCTCGCCAAGCAGGGGGAGGCAGCCCCTTCAGCGAGTTGGTCTCTTCAGCTCCAGTTCCAGATGGGTTCAGGGAACCCGAGATGTCCTACTACACCGGGAAGGGAGACCCGGTTCAGCATGTTCAATGGTTCGAGGATGTAGTCTCCATCCGACAGATGTCAGACGGGTTCAAGTGCCGACTCTTCACTATCACCCTCAGGGAGAAGGCAAGGGAGTGGTTCCATCAGCTACCGGCCAGCTCCATCTACTGCTTTGAGGACCTGCGCCGGGGGTTCATGCTGAGGTTCACTACCTCGAAGAAAAGGAAGAAGGAGTCAGAATCTTTGTTCCACATCAAGCAAGGGGTGAATGAGACCCTGGGGAGCTACGTGGACCGTTTCCAGGAGGAGGTTACTCAGGTCCAGGAGATGTCGGGCCATAGTTTGATGATGGCCTTTACCTTGGGCCTGCAGCAGGGATTCTTCAGGATCGAGCTAAAGAGAGTTCCCCCCGTCTCCTACGAGGAGCTGATGGAGAGGGCGGTAAGAGAAGTTGACGGGGAGGCGTCAAACCCGGAGTTTGCGCGGAAGCTGGCCAGGTAGGCCACAGAGGAGGAGAAGGAGTCGAGAGGAGGAAGAGGACAGAGAGAGGAGAGCCCCGACAGAGGGAGCAGAGGCAGCTCCAGTGGCAACAGCAGCCGAGGTGGGGGCGTCAGGAGCCCGGCCGTCGACTGGGCTGGAGGCCTGAGTTGCAAGGGTAGGGGCCACAAAGGGGATACCACGGAAGGGATCGTTATCAGGGGGTGCAAGATCAGTTCCACCCCCCGGGCTGGAGGTAGGCCCAGAGGCCCCGACTCCTCGATCAAGAGGATGCTATGGCCATAGCCTTGGGGCGAGGAGAGAATAATAAGGAGGAGGATGAGAGAGTTAGGGTGAGTTGACTTATTGCGACTTCCATCAGGAGGAGGGTCACGCCATGGCCGCGTGCCCGGAATTTTCTTGAGATGAGAGAAATAGGGAGCAGCAGCAGCAGAAGGGGAGGCAAGAAGTGGATTGAGGAGGTCTTGCTCGGGCGGAGGAGGACCGTTGCAAAGACCGGGTGGTGTTGGAACCCGAGGAGGGATCAGAGTGATCCACGGGGGGTGGGGGGGGGGGGGGGGGGTCGAGGCTTCCCGCAAGGCGAGCCTCCACACCATGTACCGTCGGAGCGTTGCTCCACATCCCAGACCCCACCCCCAGAGGAGAGGATCACCTTCTCCAGAAGTGACATGCCAGATCACAGGATCCATTCTGTGATGCGCTGATCATCAAGGAACCCATCGAGAATTTTACCGTCTCTCGGATCCTCGTTGACAACGGAGCTCCATCAACGTCTTCTTCAAGGAGGCGTTCGATGCGATGAAGGTAGAGGCAAAGAGAGTGCTGGCCTCTGACGGACCCTTGTTCGGGTTTTCAGGCGAAAGGAAGGAATGGGGGAGGAGTCGGCTCCATGTCACCCTGTGTAACGCCCCGAACTCAAAGGAGAAAGGGGAATAATTTGGGCCAGTTTGAGTTCTGGCTGCAGGCACACGGCCTGGGACACGGGCGTGTCCCAGGGCGTGTCAAGCCTGTGTCGACACTAAGGCGTGAAGTCGACACTTTGGTCTCGACATTGTGTCGAGACTGGGCACACGGCCTGCGACACGGGCGTGTCGCAGGGCGTGTCGACCCGTGTCGACACTTAGCCGTGAAGTCGACACGGTGCTTCGACGTTGTGTCGAGACACGGACACGGCCTGCGACACGGGCATGTCGCAGGGCGTGTCAACCCGTGTCGACACTCGTCCCGCGAAGTCGACACTTTGGTGTCGACAGTGTGTCGAGACATGGCACACGGCCTGCGACACGGGCGTGTCGCAGGGCGTGTCGACCCGTGTCGACACTTAGCCGTGAAGTGCCGAGACCTTGTACACGGCCTGGAGCCCAGGCGTGTCAAGGTGACACGGGCAAGGACACGGGCGTGTCCGAACCCGTGTCAGCGCTCGGGTTGGAAACGGGAGAAATTGATGGGGTACACGGCCAGATACACGGCCGTGTCAGTTGGAACACGGGCGTGTCAGATCGAACACGGGCGTGTTCGATGCCCGTGTGAGGTTCCAGGTGATTTGATTTTGACGGCGAATGAGGCACACGCCCTGGACACGGCGTGTGCCAGGCCGTGTTCGGCCCAGATTGGGCATTTCAGTCCCGAATCGAAGCCGTTCATTTCTTTGACTGAGGATCCAATGGCTGGGGTTGTTCCTGAAGGGATATACCCGGGTTTTGACTTAGAAAACCCTCACTTTTTCCACTTGATCTCTCTCCAAATCCTTGGAGAAAGAAAAGCAAGCTAAGGCAAGAAGAAGAGGAACTAGATCCGCCATTGGAGGAGCTTCGGAGCTCCGAATCGCAAGCCGACTCCGGATCCACGGAGGCAACGCAAGTGCGGTGATTTCCATCCGATTACTTTTCGATGGCGCCAAAGAGGACCGCAAGGTAACGATCCTCATCTGAGCATGAGTCGCTCTTTTCTTTGCATAGGACCCGCTCTCGCGAGTTTGCGGAGAGTTGGAGGCGTTCCTTCGGGTAGATATGTGAAGTCCCCGTTATTTAGAGTCCGTATGCGAGAACGGACATAGGCATTTTGGTTGAAGCCTACCCGGACATGTAGTTCGGATCGGTGATGTTGCATTGCATAAGGCCGGAGAAGACTCCGTGCTATTTGGTGTTTTTCGGGTTTTCTACGCGGTAGATTGCAGCAGGGAGCCTTGGGGACTAACCCAAAGGTGCACCCGGAAAACTGGGCGGACACGAGGTCTTGCCAACTTGGTGGCTTGGAAGCCAACTTGAACATAACCGGGTTATGTGACTTGTGGTGAAATGGGACTCGGTAGAAGTTTGACCTGCGCATATGGTTTAAATTACCGTTGCGGGCGCATATGGTTTAATTACCGTTGCGTTGTGAGCACGGGTTAGATGAACCGTACCCACTCTATGTCGTTCGGATTAGGGCCGTTGGCATAGATGAGGGTCTTCGGCGGTCTATGTTTTAATTACCGTGACCCATGCCAGGAAGACAAACTGCTCATAGTTTGGTCGTCCAAGAGAGGATGGCGGTGAGTCGGCAGACTTAGACTGCGTTCACCAAGAATGTGCCCTGAGTGCACGGGGTGTGTGGCCGTTGAGCCTCCGCCTGTGATGAAATGACTATATTTTATTGCTCGCTTAAGCTAATGAAATGCAGGGAAGAGCATCGCCGCCGCCGAGTTGGGGGCGGGATCGTTATAATTTGGTCAGCATTGCTGACCGTTGCTTTGTTTGCCACCGTGCGGTGGTTTGTTTGCTTGCAGGTGCAGCTGGACCAAGCGGTCAATAGCGGGCTAAAGCCCTTTTTGCGAAGCTGGCCCTCGAAGGCCCAATGAAATGTTTTTATGTTTTGTTCATGTATGGCCGGCCTGCGTGCCGAGGTTTGGAAAACATGTAAAGACAAGTGAAACATTTTGTAAGGCCTTAAGGCCGACTTTTGAGTATTTTGTAATAACATTCCTATTATCTTGTAGTGGACATTCATGCTTGTCGTTGGGTTCTGTTTTTGCAACTTATATAAATTGCTTCCGCTAGAATGCTCTGTGTAGGACGTTGAGATTAGTTGTATGGTTTCCATACGTAACCACCCGGTCTGTCTGTGGTATATGGCGTCGGGCCCCGGCCGGACCTACTACTATATGCTATGCGACGGATAGGGGGTGTTACAATTTGTATCAGACTACTGGTTTTGGTCGGGCTTAAAGTGAATTCGTGGCGAATTCTTTTTAGGGTGGTGAGCACATTGTGTGCGTCATCGTATAACAGTAAAAGAACCCATGAATGTCCACTTAGGAATGAAAATACTCGTGTTTGAGGAACCTGCGTGTTCCTATAATTGCTGTTTGCAATTTATTTGGTCGCTTAACGTGTTTTGTACCACTATAGGTGACCCGAAGTGGTGTTGGGCCGTCAGAACGCCGAGGTTCTGAGGCTAGTAGTGCACCAGAAGTTGCTCCCGCAACACCTTTGTCGGCTGAAAATATAAGATTGGTGGCTGAAGCGGTGTTGGCCGTGATCAATGCGCAGCCTGGGAGGCAAGCGCAGCAGCCAGCTCCTGTGATGGAGCAAGTACCTCTTCAAGAGGCGAGCCGAGGAGGATGGAGCAAGTGGTTTGTAGAACCAATAGTGCCAAGAGGGCGACTGAGAGGCAGTTGAAGCATGTAATGAGCTTTAACCCTCCGTTATTCTCGGGTTGGGAACCCCATCGCAGGCTGAAGACTGGCTCTCTAGGGTGAAGAGAGTCATGACAGCGACGGAGACGGAGGAGTGGCAAATGACCACCATCGCTACGTTCCTTCTGGATGGGGAGCGAGGATGTGGTGGGAAGGTTTGGAGCTGCATCATTTGAGAGGTAGACAACTGATAGACGTTCCGATGGAAGAGTTCTCGGAATTGTTCTTAGCAAGATACCTCCCTTCTACTCAGAGGATTCGATGGAGAATGAATTCCTGAAGTTGGTGCAGGGTGAGAGGAGCGTGGATGAATATCTCCACGAGTTTACGCGGTTGAGTCGTTATGCTAGCTCCACCATCATGGATGAGGAGCGCAAGACTAATCGTTTTTATGAAGGCTTGAGGGATGAGCTGAGATTGTTACTGTCGGGGCCAATGACGCAGGGTTTCTTAACCTTGGTCAATACTGCCCGGTCCTTGGAGAAGGACATGAAGAGTGTGCAAGCGAAGAAGGCTTGGGTGAGAAGAAATCTGGGTTCAAAGTGCCGACTACTTCAAAGTCTGGCTATCAAGATTCTTTAAGAAGCATAGGACTTCGGTCCAGCTCCTTCTGGTGCTTCTGGGGCGGCTACGAGTCGGACCCCGGGCGCGTGCTTTACTTGTGGCAAGACGGGGCATTTCGCCCGTGATTGTTGGAGCGGACGTCCTAAGTCCGAGAGGAGGCCAGGAGCTACTTATGAAGAGAAGGGAAGGGCGTGGAGTCGACCGCATCCCACTATGCTCCGGCCCAACCAAGGGTCTATAATCTTGGCCAACAGGAGGCCATTAAACAAGCTGACGTGGTGACAGGTACGGTTTAATTTATAGCAAGTCAATTCCTATATATGCTTGTTATGTATATGTTACCTTACCACTGCTTGTTTAGGATTTGTATTGATTTGTGAAAATCCGGCACGAGCACTCTTTGATACGGGAGCTTCACACTCCTTCTTGTCCGAAGGATTTATATCACGCATCGGAGTCCCTTCTTCGATGGCGAAGGACAAGTTGGATGTGTTGTTGCCCAATGGTGTTCGATGCGAGCGGTTAGGATCTGCGAAGTTAAGTTCGTATTGGAGAGCAGGAGTTTGACCTGCGGGCGTCCTTACTTCCGTTGGTGGAGTTCGACGTCATATTTGGAATGGACTGGCTCTCGGAGCAGCAGGCCCATATAGATTGCGTAGCAAGGAAGTAAAGCTGGGAGCAAGTCGTGAGACGACTTTTACGGGCTTAAAGGGGTCGAGCAAGACGTTGATGTCTGCTCTTCAGGTGGTGAAGGCGGTTCGTGCCGGAGCAGAACTGTTCTTTACACTAGTGGAGGTTGCAAAGCCAAAGCCCGCGATGGATTGTATTTCAGTGGTATCGGAATACCCTGATGTTTCCCCGCAGATCTTCCTGGAGCCCCGCCACAACGGGAGATAGATTTTACTATCGAGCTAGTGCCAGGTGCAAAGCCTGTGTCACGATCTCCGTATCGGCTAGCGCCTAAGGAAATGGCGGAGCTGAAAGTTCAGTTGCAAGAGTTGTTGGAGCAAGGGTATGTGCGCCCGAGTTCTTCGCCTTGGAGCGCACCGGTCCTCTTTGTTAAGAAGAAGGACGGAAGCTTGAGTTGTGTATTGACTATCGGAGCTAAACAAGCTGACTGAGAAGAACAAGTACCCGATCCCCCATTGATGATCTCTTTGATCAGTTAGTCGGGTCGACGGTGTACTCGAAGTTAGATCTCAAGTCTGGGTACTATCAGCTGCGGATAAGGGAGAGTGATATCCCGAAGACAGCGTTTAGTACGAGATACGGGCATTATGAGTTTACGGTCATGCCGTTTGGGCTGACTAATGCGCCGTCAGTATTTAGGATTTGATGAACAGGACGTTCAGGGAGTACCTAGACCATTTCGTGATCGTCTTCATCGACGATATTTTGGTGTACTCGCAAAGTGAGGAAGATCACTTCAAGCATCTCCATTTGGTGTTGGAGACACTCAGGAGAAACCAGTTGTATGCCAAGTTCTCGAAGTGCGAGTTTTGGCTATCCTCAGTAGCGTTCCTCGGGCATATAGTGAGTGGAGAGGGTATTGCGGTGGATCCGGCGAAGATTGTTGCGATACGGGAGTGGCCTGAGCTTGCTACGGTAGCAGAAGTCCGGAGCTTTTGGGGCTTGCCGGTTATTATAGGCGCTTCGTAGAGAACTTCTCGCGGATAGCGCTACCTCTCACTACTTTGACGAGGAAGGAGCATAAGTTCGTTTGGACGCCGGAGTGCGCGCGAGCTTTTGAGGATTGAAGTGTCGTTGACCACGGCGCCTGTGCTGAGTTCGCCGTTGGAACCGAAGGCTATGAGATATATAGCGATGCTTCGGGCAGCGGTTTGGGTTGCGTGCTATTGCAGCACGGCAGCGTGATAGCTTATGGCTCGAGACAGCTAAAAGTGCACGAGAGGAATTATCCGGTCCACGACTTGGAGTTGGCGGCCGTGATTTTTGCCTTGAAGCTGTGGAGACACTATTTGTACGGTGTGAAGATTGATATCTACACCGATCACAAGAGCCTAAAGTATTTGATTGATCAGAAAGATCTGAATATGCGGCAGCGTAGGTGGATGGAGTTTCCTGGGACTATACTTTCAAGATCCACTACTGCCTGGCAAAGGGAATGCGGTTGCGGACGCGTTGAGTCGCCGAGCCCCAGCTCAAGCGAGTTGGCTATCAGTGCATGATGAGCGGTTGGTGCAGGAGCTGGAGGCGTTGGAGATTGTTTGTGTGGATAGACAATCTAGTGCTGAAGCAGTGCTGAATTGGACTGAAGTCCAATATGACCTGGCTGATCGGATTCGGCAGGCTTTGGATATGGATGCTCATATGAAGCATCATGATAGAGGCTCTGGATGGGTCAAATTCCCAATTCGTTGTGGAGGACGGATTGCTTTGGAAAGACGGTCGTTTGTGCGTCCCAAGTGTGGGCATTTACGGGTGGAGTTGTTGTACGAGGCGCATCATACCAAGTACTCGATTCACCCGGGGAGCACGAAGATGTACCGCGACGTCAAGAAGCTATTTTGGTGGCCGGGTTTGAAAAAGGATGTGGCGCTATATGTAGCGAAGTGCCAAACCTGCGCCTTGGTAAAGGCGGAGTGCCAAAAGCCGGGAGGATTTCTTAAGTCCTTGCCTATTCCGGAGTGGAAATTCGACGACATCTCTATGGACTTTGTGCATGGTTTGCCAAGGTCGCAAAGGGGAACGACGCCATTTGGGTGGTCGGGATCGATTAACGAAGGTGTCGCATTTTATTCCGCATAGGAAGGATGATCCGGTGGAGAAGCTGGCGAAGCTTTATGTGGATAACATAGTGCGGCTTCATGGTGTGCCCCGCAGCATCGTGAGTGACCGAGATGGGCGGTTCACGTCCAATGATTGGAGGCTGGTGCAGCAAATGTTGGGAACAAAGCTGAAGTTTAGCACAGCCTTCCATCCGCAAACGGATGGGCAGACCGAGAGGGTCAATAGAACGATGGAAGACATGCTTCGCATGTGTGTCTTGGACTTCGGAAAGCAATGGGAGGACCACCTTTATTTGGTGGAGTTCGCATACAACACAGCTACTACCAAGCAAGTATTCAGATGGCGCCTTTCGAGCCCTATATGGTAGAAGATGTCGCACGCCGTTGTCTTGGTTAGAAACGGGCGAGTCGAAGTTGTATAAGCGATCGGAAGTGTGATGCTACTTCTTTGGTGAGAACCATTCGGAGAGGTTGCTTATCGCTCAGGACCGGCAAGCAAGTACTATAATGCCAAGCACAGGAACGTGGAGTTCGCTGTGGGCGATTATGTATACTTGAAGATCAAGCCGTTCAAGGGTGTCTCGCGGGTGCGGCGATTGAAAAAGCTAAGCCCGAGGTACCTTGGACCGTTCGAGGTTCTGGAGCGAGTAGGAGAAGCGGCCTATCGCTGAAGCTTTCAGTGGAGCTAAGTGGTTTACATGATGTATTCCATATTTCGGTGCTTCGGAAGGCGGTGCAAGAGCCTACGCAAGTGATCGCGGCCATCAAGTGCCGGTGGATAGTGGGCTAACGACAAAAGGTCAAGCCGTGGGATTGAGGACTCGGAGGTCAAGCGGCTACGCAATAAAGAGATCAGGATGGTCAAGTGTCCGGTGGGACAATTGCGGTCGTGAGGAGCTCTCTTGGGAGCGAGAGCAGACGATGCTTGACGAATATCCGGAGTTGTTCCGCTCAGGTACAAATTTTAGTTTTGTACATGTTTTTCCCTTTATGTAATTTCGTGGGCGAAATTCTTTTAAGAGGGGTAGAGTTGTAACGCCCCGAAACTCAAAGGAGCAAAAGGGGAATAATTTGGGCCAGTTGAGTTCTGGCTGCAGGCACACGGCCTGGGACACGGGCGTGTCCAGGGCGTGTCAAGCCTGTGTCGACACTAAGGCGTGAAGTCGACACTTTGGTCTCGACATTGTGTCGAGACTGGGCACACGGCCTGCGACACGGGCGTGTCGCAGGGCGTGTCGACCCGTGTCGACACTTAGCCGTGAAGTCGACACAGTGCTTCGACGTTGTGTCGAGACACGGCACACGCCTGCGACACGGGCGTGTCGCAGGGCGTGTCAACCCGTGTCGACACTCGTCCCGCGAAGTCGACACTTTGGTGTCGACAGTGTGTCGAGACATGGCACACGGCCTGCGACACGGGCGTGTCGCAGGGCGTGTCGACCCGTGTCGACACTTAGCCGTGAAGTGCCGAGACCTTGTACACGGCCTGGAGCCCAGGCGTGTCAAGGTGACACGGGCAAGGACACGGGCGTGTCCGAACCCGTGTCAGCGCTCGGGTTGGAAACGGGAGAAATTCATGGGGTACACGGCCAGATACACGGCCGTGTCAGTTGGAACACGGGCGTGTCAGATCGAACACGGGCGTGTTCGATGCCCGTGTGAGGTTCCAGGTGATTCGATTTTGACGGCGAATGAGGCACACGGCCCTGGACACGGGCGTGTGCCAGGCCGTGTTCGGCCCAGATTGGGCATTTCAGTCCCGAATCGAAGCCGTTCATTTCTTTGACTGAGGATCCAATGGCTGGGGGTTGTTCCTGAAGGGATATACCCGGTTTTGACTTAGAAAACCCTCACTTTTTCCACTTGATCTCTCTCCAAACCCTTGGAGAAAGAAAAGCTAAGGCAAGAAGAAGAGGAACTAGATCCGCCATTGGAGGAGCTTCGGAGCTCCGAATCGCAAGCCGACTCCGGATCCACGGAGGCAACGCAAGTGCGGTGATTTCCATCCGATTACTTTTCGATGGCGCCAAAGAGGACCGCAAGGGTAACGATCCTCATCTTGAGCATGAGTCGCTCTTTTCTTTGCATAGGAAGCCCGCTCTCGCGAGTTTGCGGAGAGTTGGAGGCGTTCCTTCGGGTAGATATGTGAAGTCCCCGTTGTTTAGAGTCCGTATGCGAGAACGGACATAGGCATTTTGGTTGAAGCCTACCCGGACATGTAGTTCGGATCGGTGATGTTGCATTGCATAAGGCCGGAGAAGACTCCGTGCTATTTGGGTTTTTTCGGGTTTTCTACGCGGTAGATTGCAGCAGGGAGCCTTGGGGACTAACCCAAAGGTGCACCCGGAAAACTGGGCGGACACGAGGTCTTGCCAACTTGGTGGCTTGGAAGCCAACTTGAACATAACCGGGTTATGTGACTTGTGGTGAGAATGGGACTCGGTAGAAGTTTGACCTGCGCATATGGTTTAAATTACCGTTGCGTGCGCATATGGTTTAAATTACCGTTGCGTTGTGAGCACGGGGTTAGAGAACCGTACCCACTCTATGTCCTTCGGATTAGGGCCGTTGGCATAGATGAGGGTCTTCGGCGGTCTATGGTTTTAATTACCGTGACCCATGCCAGGAGACAAACTGCTCATAGTTTGGTCGTCCAAGGAGGATGGCGGTGAGTCGGCAGACTTAGACTGCGTTCACCAAGAATGTGCCCTGAGTGCACGGGGCGTGTGGGGGCCGTTGAGCCTCCGCCTGTGATGAAATGACTATATTTATATTGCTCGCTTAAGCTAATGAAATGCAGGGAAGGAGCATCGCCGCCCCGAGTTGGGGGCGGGATCGTTATAATTTGGTCAGCATTGCTGACCGTTGCTTTGTTTGCCACCGTGCGGTGGGTTTGTTTGCTTGCAGGTGCAGCTGGACCAAGCGGTCAATAGCGGGCTAAAGCCCTTTTTGCGAAGCTGGCCCTCGAAGGCCCGTGGAAATGTTTTATGTTTTGTTCATGTATGGCCGGCCTGCGTGCCGAGGTTTGGAAAACATGTAAAAGACAAGTGAAACATTTTGTAAGGCCTTAAGGCCGACTTTTGAGTATTTTGTAATAACATTCCTATTATCTTGCTAGTGGACATTCATGCTTGTGCTGGGTTCTTGTTTTGCAATTAATAAATTGCTTCCGCTAGAATGCTCTGTGTAGGACGTTGAGATTGGTTGATGGTTCCATACGTAACCACCCGGTCTGTCTGTGGTATATGCGTCGGGCCCCGGCCGGACCTACTGCTATATGCTATGCGACGGATAGGGGGTGTTACACCCTGGGGGGTCAATCCAGAAACTGCAGATTCGTCATTATGGACGCCCCCAGCAGTTACAACGCCATCTTCGGGAGGCCCCTTATCAGCGCCTTTCGCTGCGTCCCCTCATCTTTCCATCAGTGCTTGAAGTTCAGTGCTGAGAGGATTCAGGTCCGGGTCAGGGGGGACCCCAAGGTGGCCGCGAGAATGCTATGTCACCGCCATAAACTCCATCTCTTGGCAGGAGGGAGCCGAGGAGATGGGGCGAAGAATGGAGGAGGCTGAACAGGAGGCTGGCAGGGAGGAGCTGGAGGTGGATTGCTGCGCTGAGGAGGCGGCGGGAAGGGATCAGGAGGAGATGGCTGAAGTGATGGTCGTGGAAGAAGAGATGGAGGTGGAGGTCCCCGTTCTAGAGGGGAGAGATGTTGAATAATGGGCGGAGCAGTCCAGGCTAGAGGCTGCGGAAGAGGTGGTGGAGCTGGAGGTCTGCACCTGTGAAGGCAGGGTGGAGAATGTCCGCTTCAGCGGGGGGCTGACCCCGGAGGATCAAGGCAGAATGCTGGAGTGCATCCAGAAGAACGTGGACATTTTAGCATGGAGCGCCGCAGAGATGCCGGGGGTTGACGCGGATGTGACTTGCCACCGCCTCAACTTGGACCCGGGAACACGCCCCGTCCAACTGAAGAAGAGGTCCACTGCGGACAAGCTGGCAGAGCCCATTAGAGAGGAGGTGGCAAAGATTCTCAAGGTCGGCTTCATGTCCGAGATCCAATACCACGGCTGGGTCTCCAATGTGGTCATGGTCAAAAAGGGAGACGGCCGGTGGAGGATGTGTATCGATTTTTCTTTACTTAATAAAGCTTGTCCTAAGGACTGTTATCCTTTGCCTCGGATCGACGCGCTGGTTGACTCAGCCATTGGTTTTTCTGTAATGACTTTTCTAGATGCTTTTTCAGGTTATCATCAAATCAGGATGCACCCCCCGGACACAAGGATGTCTCGTTCATCACGGGGGATGGATGCTACTATTACAGGATGATGCCCTTCGGGTTGAAGAATGCAGGGGCAACCTATCAAAAGATGATGGACAGGGTCTTCAAAGAACAGAAGGGAGAAACTTGGAGGTGTACGTTGATGATCTTATGATCAAGAATCAGGACGTGGACTCTTACCTCCAGGATTTAGAAGAGACCTTTTCCACCCTACGCAGATACAAGATGCGGTTGAATCCCCTGAAATGTGTCTTCGGGGCCAACAGGGGGAAGTTCTTGGGACACCTCCTCACCCTGTAGGGGTTGAGCCGAATCCTGATAAGGTCGGGCTATCTTGGAGCTGGGATCGCCAAGGAATACCAAGGAAGTACAACGCCTGATAGGGAAACTGGCAGGTTGAGTAGGTTCCTCTCCGAGCAGGGGAGAAGTGCTCCCCTTTTTCAAAACATTGAGGGGTGGTCGAAGGTTCGAATGGACCAGGGAGTGCGAGGAGGCGTTCCAGGCCCTCAAGATGCAGTTGACCCAGGCTCTGATGCTCCAAGGGCCCAAGGAAGGGAAGACCTGTTTCTGTATCTCGGGGTCGGGGCAGAGGCCCTGAGTTCCGTCTTAGTTCGAGAAGAGGGAAGAAGCAGCTCCCCATATACTATGTGAGTCGGGTCCTGAGGAAGACCGAGCTCCGGTACCCGATTTTGGAGAAGTTGGCCTTCGCCCTGGTTATCTCAGCCGGAGGCTGCGGCCCTATTTCCAGGCACACTCGATCCGAGTTGTGACTGACCATCCCCTCCGCAACATCTTTGAGTGGCTGGAGCATTCAGGCAGGCTGGCCAAGTGGTCGGTGGAGTTGAGTGAGTTCGACGTCTCTTTGTTCTGCGTCTCTCGATCAAAGCTCAAGCGATGGCCGACTTCTTGGCTGATTACGTGATTGAAGTGGCCGAGGAAGAGCTCACTCGCCAGCTCCTTGGAAGTGAAAGTGGATGGCGCCTCGGGGAGGCATTCCCTAGGAGTAGGGGTGATCTTGGAGAGCCCTCAAGGGACTAGAATCGAGCAGACGGTGGTGGTGAATTTCCCCATTACGAATAATCAGGCCGAGTATGAGGCTGTGATAGCAGGGCTGCGGCTAGCCAGGGAGCTGGGGGTGTTGGACGTGGAGGTTCTTACCGACCCCATAGTAATAACATCCCAGATCAACGGGAGTTTGAGGCAAGAGAGCCTACCCTGCGGTTGTACTTAGCCAAAGTAAAGGGGGTCATAGGCACTTTCCAAACCTTCTCATCCGACACGTTCCCAGGAAGAAAACGAGCAGGTCGACCAACTCGCAAAGCACGGTCCCCAGGTGGGGTGTACCATCACTGACTTGTTCTGCCCTTCCATCGAAGAGGGAGAGCTCATGGAGATAGACCGGCGACCTTCATGGATGGACCCAGTTATAACTTTCCTTTTCCACGGGAGAATATCTGGAGGGGGCAGATAAGAAGAAGCTAAGGCATAAGTCAGCATACTACCTCCTCCAAGACAGGCAGCTGTACAGGAAGACACTTTAGGGGATGCTGGCTCATTGCGTTGCCGAGGGGGAGGTACAAAGAATCTTGTAGGAAGTCCACTCTAGAGAGTGTGGGAGCTACTCCGGGAGTCGGACCCTGGAGGGAAGAATCGTCAGGCAGGGGTACTTCTTGTAACACCCCCATCTGTCGCATGGCATATAACAGAAGGTCCAGCTGGAACCCGACGCCATATACCACAGACAGTCGGAAGGGATACTAAATGAATAATCAAACCAACCAATTAAGACTACTAGTCCTAATCACAGAGCATTCTAGCGGAAGATTTTAAAGTTGACTGAACCCAAAATTAAATCCATCAATATGAATGTCCACAGCTACAACAACAGGAAAGAAATCCCAAATACACAGAAACGGGTACATGGCCTTATGACCTTACAAATCTTCACTTAATAAAGAGTGTTTTACATACATCGGCTCGCAGGCCGGCCACACATGATAAATATAAAAACAGCTATTCTATGGCCTTCTAGGGCCAACACAGCAACATGGGCTCCAGCCCGCTATTTGGCGCTCGGCTCCGCAGCACCTGCAAGAACATACCACCGCACGGTGGCAAATAAAGCAACAGCCAGCTAAAAGCCGACCAAATTATAACGACCCTCCCCTACTCGGGGACGGCGGTGCTCTTTCCCTGCATAACATTAGCCCAATAATATATATAACGCAATTATATTTCGTCACAGTGTAGGCTCGCACGGCCAAACACCCCGTGCACTCAGGGCACATTCATGGTGAACCCTGACCCATCAGTGCATTCAACACCACCCTGGGATGGCAAACAACAGTGAGCATTTAGCCTTTCTGACCACCGTCTAAGGCTCGACTATGCCAACGGCCAGTCCCCGTCTTCGGGTCTCTCGCACCGAACCACATAGCCTAGGTCCAATTCCACTTGCCCGTTGCTCACGACGCATGTCCAAGTTAAGTCCTTGCGCGGGCCAAGCTTCTCTCGGATCCCAAATTTTCCAAAACAATCTTGTTAAATTTCTCAACGTGGTCAGCAAGATAGCCCAAACGCCAAATTAATATCTTCGGAACTACCCAGTTCTCACGTTGAACCAGCGGAAAACCAAGGAACAGAGGTAAATCCCAACAAACAATGGAAGCACAAGCAGGTCTTTTACACATTCACTTCTTTACAACACGAGGCATACATAGCGAGACATGATTTCGCTAGTATAACAGCTGTAAACAGAAAGCACAAAAAAAACAAGCCGGGCGGACAGCACCGGAGTCCGCCGAGACCGCGAGGTCGCCGAGACCGCTGAGCTCGCCCAAGCTAGCTGCAATCCGCCGAATAGACACGGAGTCCGCCGAAGCCGCGAGGCCGCGCGGACACACCGTTATTCGCCTCCTGCTGAACCTGAACTGAGGAACACCCCTACCCGCCTGAAGACGGCGGACAGGTTATTGAAGCTGGCAAAGATGAAACAGAACTGACAAGCCGCAGAGCGACCTCCTGCTGAGTCCGCAGAGACCGCACACTTCCAAGTACTTGACCGAAGTCACAGCCAAACTCCTGGCTCCTTGAAGCTATCCGCGCGACCTGCACACAGCAAACCGTCAGCCTGAAACAATCCGCGCGGACTGACAAACACAGACCGCAGCTCCTTGCCAACCCAACTTACTGTTCACTCAGTTACTTAGGTTACTGTAGATGTGCCAGGGGGGTCCTATTTATAGGCAAGGTGAGGAGTGTGGTCACCGCCCAAGAGATAGCGACACCGCCCAGCCGCGCGATAGCAAAAACCCGTCCGCTGAGTCCGCAAGGACTTAGCCGGATACCAAGGAAAACCGCCAGGAGCAAGGCAACCATTGACGAACCCTCTCCAGTCCGCCCAAGCTATGCGGACAAGGCATCAGCCCGCAAGCTCCAACCACTGCAGGACAGCACCCCTTCAATGGCAGTCCGCACCAACCCGAGGCAGTCCGCAAGACTCACACCTCAATCCGCCACAAGTCCACGACCAAAGGAGACAGCAACAGTCCGCCCGGTCACAGCGGACTTGGCGGATACGGCGGACACCATGAACTTGGCACAAAGTGTGACCAAGTCCAAAACCATCAAGGGCCAATGCGAGCATGGCGGACACAAACTCCCGTCCGCCAAACACCCTAGCACAGACCGCCATCAGTCCGCGAGCTCCTCGCACTCCTGTCCAACGCAGCAGCCATCCCCGGACTCCAAACCCAGTCCGCCAATCGATCTCCACAGCAAAGCACCTGCTGTAACACCAGAGCTCGACAAGGCCTCAGCCAAGCTCTAAGCTCAGTCCGCAACAGCCCACACCGCGGACACACAGTCCGCAAGCTACCCGCGGACACGAGCCAAACCGCCTATCAGCACAAGCTTGCACCCGCGGCCACTGAGCAATGCACCAGTCCGCAAGCCTCCATCCGCTCAGGCCGCTCCTTGGCAAAGCCAATCAGCAAACCCCCTATCCGCAGAAACCAGGCCGCATAGTCCGCGGACTCAACCGTGCAAACGCTCAGAAGAACAGCCGGCTTTCCACTAGACCTTCCACCAGGCCGCACATCACAGTCCGCCCAGTCCGCCTAGTCCGCCAAAGCTGTCCGCCCAGGCCGCCCGGCCTGTCCCGTCACCACTTCCACTTCACAAATTTCAACACTCCCCTTGAAGTGGGAAGTGGTGACCAAGCCCAGCAAGCTGCGCAAGCGTTCAAAGGGCCCCTTCGACAGTGGCTTCGTGAAGATGTCAGCAAGATTATCTTCACTCCGAACATGCCCGACCAGCAGAGACCCTCCAACACCTTCTCCCTGATGAAGTGGTGATCAATCTCTATATGCTTGGTCCTGGCGTGACACACTGGATTGTTAACCAGTTTGAGAGCACTCTCATTGTCACCCCGGAGTAAAGTAGGCCCTTGCACTTCTTCATGAACATCCTCTATAAGCCTCCTCAACCAAACGGCTTCCCGAGCAGCCAAGGCCGAAGCCTTATACTCCGCCTCCGTGGTTGAAACCGACACCGAGTCCTGCTTCTTGCTACACCACGAGATGCTAGCTGAACCGCAAGTGAACACATAACCTGAAGTAGACCTTCGATCATCCGAATCACCGCCATAGTCAGCATCCGTGTACCCGAGCAATGCAAACTCCGTCCCTTCTATAGAGGAGTCCCATGTCAGAAGAAGCCTTGACATACTTCAGAATTCCCTTTGCCGCCACTAGATGAGATTGCCTTGGTTCAGCCATATACCGACTTACTCGGCCAACAGCATAAGCAATCCGGCCTTGTAATCGTCAGGTAAATCAAGCTCCCAACAAGAGCCCTGAACACCAAGGGATCATGAAGAACCCTTCCCTCATCTCGTCGAAGCTTCAGCCCAGATTCCAGTGGAGTAGAGCACTTCTTCCTTCGCCCATGCCAAACCGCTTCACAATGCGATCAGCATACCCTTTCTGGCTAATGAGAACCCGCACTCCTTCCTCTCCACTTCCAGACCGAGAAAGTGATGCAACTCTCCCAAGTCTTTCATCTCGAAGCGTATAGCAAGCTCAGCCCTGAGCCTTGCTACTTCCCCCTCCGAGTTCCCTGTGATGATCATGTCATCCACATACAGCAGGACCAAGACTTGTAGCTCCCCTTCTTCTTGACGAACAAGCTTGAATCCGAGTTGGAAGCAAGGTATCCACAGAATTGCAAGTACTCTGCAATCTTCCCATACCACGCTCTAGGAGCTTGCTTCAACCCATAGAGAGCCTTCCTGAGTTTGCAGACATAGTCGGATGCTTTTCAGAGAAAAACCAAGCGGCTGATCCATGAAGATGTCCTTGTCAATCTCTCCGTAAAGAAAAGCATTCTTCACATCGAGTTGCCACAACCTCCATCCCTTGCTAGCAGCCAAGGCGATCACCACTCTTACAGAAGTCATCTTCGCAACTGGACTGAATGTCTCCTCATAGTCTTCTCCATACTGCTGTGAGAATCCTCTAGCGACCAGGCGAGCCTTGAAACGATCAATGCTCCCATCAGTTCTTCTTCAACTTATACACCCACTTGCAAGTAACCGGAGTAATGCCATCAACCTTGGGCACAAGGTCCCAGTTTCATTCTTCTTCAGAGCATCAATCTCTTCCTTCATGGCACTTCCCACTCCTTCACTCCAGTGGCCTCGTTGAAGTTTGCAGGCTCTCGCTCATCCAGAGGACCTGCAAAGAAGCAGGAGACAAAGCTCACTGCATTCCCATCACAGTACCGAGCCGGTGGCTTAACCACCCTCTTCGATCTCCGAAGACACGGCTCCTTGCTCACGGCTTCCGTTGCTTCTTCGGGCTCCACTCCTACCTGGGGCAAGCATTGAGCAGTGCTCCCCCTGCTTCCTGAGCCAGAAGGCTCAGCCTCGGAGTTCGAAGCAACAGGAGCTGCTGGTGAAACAGCAAGCTCCTCTTCCAAGCCTTCAGCAGCCTCCACCGGTGCTTCATCAACCTTGCTACTTCCGGTTAGCTCCACCGAGCCACCTCCATATGACGTCAGCTCGTCAAAGACAACGTCTCTTGACACCACGAACTTCTTCGTCACAGGGTCCATGCATTTCATCCCTTCTTCCGCTCATCATAGCCAACAAAGACAAGTTTCCTTGCCTTCGCATCCAGCTTTGTCCGTGAAGCATCCGGGACATGCACGTAGCAAGTTGAACCGAACACCCGAAGGTGTCCAACACTCGGCTTCTCCTTCAGCAACAGCTCAATAGGAGTCTTCATGTTGATAGGGCTGAGTGGCATCCGGTTGATAACATAAGCAGCACAAGACATTCCCTCCGCCCAAAAGGACCTGGGATATCTTTCGCATGAAGCCAGCATTTGCAGGTCTCCGTCAAATGACGGATCTTCCGCTCCGCTACCCCATTTTGTTGTGGAGTGTGAGCACAAGTAAGCTCCCGTTGGATCCCGTGCTTCCTGCAGAAGTTAGAAAACTCGGAGGAGACAAACTCACCCCCGTTATCAGTTCTAAGCTTCTTAATCCGCAAGCCAAGCCGGCCTTCTACCAACTCCTTAAACTCCACAAACAAACGGAAGGCTTCCGACTTCTCCTTTAAGAAGTACACCCAAGTATACCTTGAGTAGTCATCAACCAAGACAAGCATGTATCTTCTTCCACCAAGGCTGGCAGTAACCGTCGGTCCCATCAGGTCGCCATGAATACACTCCAATGGTTTCTTGCTCCTTGTTTGTGATTTATCAAACGGAAGGCGATGTGCCTTACCGTATTGACAGCCCGCACAAACATGCCATCACCAAAGGAGGACAACTTCGGCAACCCCTCACCAGACTTCTACTCGCCATCGCCTTCAGCTTGTCCATGCCAACATGCCCCAGCCTCTCATGCCAGATAGCAGCACTATCATTGGCCCTCATCTATCAACATAAGCATTGGTGGAAAGAACAAACAAGTTCTTCACCCTCCTCCCAACATGAGCAACATCAGCCTTTACCGCTGATACGTTGCGAAGGAACCTCACGTCTGTTGGCCCAAACAGAACGTGATAACCAGCGTCCACCGCATTGGTCACGAGAAGAGGTTCTTCTTCATGCCCGGCACGTGATACACACTCCTTAACGTGAGTGGCCCCTGATCACTACCCAAAGACACGACCCCCTCTTTCTCTACTGCATAAACAGTATTATCAGCAGTGATAATAGCTTCATTACCTGAGTAAGCCTGCATGGAGGTGAACTTCGATTGTCTCCGGTGAGGTGATGACCACACCGGAGTCCACGATCCACTCGCTGTTGAAGTCCTCAGCAGACAAGGCCCGGACACAAGTGCCCGTCATAAAGCTCCGCCCCATTCTGCTTCTTCACTTCTGAGCAAGCTTCCTCCTTTCCGCAGCATGCCCAGGCTGCAGTTTGACCTTGCAGTCCCGCTTGAAGTGCCCTCGCTGATGACACCGGTAGCACTTCAGATTCTTTTCAGTCCTTAGGAGCATTGCTCTTCACTTCAGTTCTTCTTCTTCTCCTTCATCTCTCTCTCTGGCGGATATGAAGTTGAAGTCTCCTCTCACAGCGGCCTGCACCTTCTTCTTCTTCTTCCCTCCCATCCTTCTTCTTTCCTGAGAAGAAGCTTCGCTGCCTTCCTGATCAGGTCACTCCAGCCATCTGCCTTGCTAAGCGCTCCTGCGAGGCAAGCAGATTCTCCAGCTCCAGAAAGGACGGCTGAGTAGCCCACCCTTGAACAGATGTACAAAGGCCACATACTCCTTCCGCAAGCCGCGGAATGTGCCTTTTCATCTTTGCCTCAGAGATAGGCTCATCAGGATCCAGTGCCGACAGCTCAGCACACAAGCTCTTCATCTTTAAGAAGTACTTGGAGATGGAAAGGTCTCCCTGAGTTGCCCTGGCCAACTCATTCTCCAGGAACTGAAGCCGCGCCACATTCTTCCTATTGAACAACTCATCAATGGTTGTCCAAATATCAGCAGCCGACTCACATCCAACGATGTGATCAAACAGTTCCGGAGACACGGCTCTCTTCAGAATGAACTCCGCCTTAGCATTTCTTCTTCTCCAGAGCCTAACCTGCTCAGTAGTACCGAAAGCAGCAGTGACTTCCTGTCTGTCGTCACCACCGACGACTTCCCACAGCTCCTCGCCAAGAAGATAACTCTTCATGCACGACTTCCACTTCTTGAAGTTAGTCGGCGTTAAGAGTTCAATGCCAAGACCTCTTGCAAAGCTCCCTTCCATTGCAACACCTGTTGGCAACCTTCAGAAGCTCCGAGCAACAACACAGGTTGATCACCACTCAATCACTGAGTAACAACATGGCTGCTTCGCTCACGCAAAGAACCTCAGAAACCTCGCTCTGATACCATGTTAAATTTTCTCAACGTGGTCAGCAAGATAGCCTAAATGGCCAAATTAATATCTTCGGAACTACCCAGTTCTCACGTTGAACCAGCGGAAAACCAAGAACAGAGGTAAATCCCAACAAACAATGGAAGCACAAGCAGGTCTTTTACACATTCACTTCTTACAACACGAGGCATACATAGCGAAACATGATTTCGCTAGTACAACAGCTGTAAATAGAAAAACACCAAAAAACAAGACGGCGGACAGCACCGGAGTCCACCGAGACCGCGAGGTCGCCGAGGTCGCCGAGACCGCTGAGCTCGCCCAAGCTATGCTGCAATTCGCCGAAAAGACACGGAGTCCGCCGAAGCCGCGAGGCCGCGCGGACACACCGTTATTCGCCTCCTGCTGGACCTGAACTGAGGAACACACTACCCGCCTGAATCGGCGGACAGGTTATTGAAGCTGGCAAAGATGAAACAGAACTAAACAAGCCGCAGAGCGACTCCGCTGAGTCCGCAGAGACTGCACACTTCCAAGTACTTGACCGAAGTCACAGCCAAACTCCTGGCTCCTTGAAGCTATCCTCCATAAATTTCAACAATCTCATAACCCAGTTATGATCAAGGCCGGTTCCCAGACCTCCAAGTTAGCAGAACACGTTTCCGCTCAGTTTTCCGGGTGCGCCTTGAAGCTAACCACCAAGGATCCCTGCTGCAATCTACCGCGTAGAAACCCGAAAAATCCAAAGCGCGGAGTCTTCTCCGGCAAAACCACATCAAATGCAACATCACCGATCCAGACAAACACGTCCGGGTAGGCTTCACACACAATGCCTATGCCCGTACTTACGATTCCGGACTCTATATGCAACACAAGGGGGACTAATCATATCAACCCCAAGGAACACCACGCACTCGCCGCACGCTCGCGGGAGCGGGGTTCCCTATGCAAAAGAAAGAGCTTCAAGCGCTCAAGTTGAGAATCGTTACCCTTGTAGTCCATTTGGCGCCATGGAAAAACTACGCGGTTAGAACTCTTCGCAATGACCTTCCCTCCACGGATCCGCTCTCCGATTTTGAAAACGGTGCTCCGATGCTCCGCCGGCGGCCGGAAACCTCCTTCTTCTTCCTCTTCTCTCTCACTTTGGAAGGGGAGAACTTTGGAGAGAAAATGGGGAATTAACTCCTATCCCGGCCTAAAAGAGGAGAGGGACTCATC
This sequence comes from Platanthera guangdongensis, assembly GCA_039583875.1. Taxonomy (NCBI): domain Eukaryota; kingdom Viridiplantae; phylum Streptophyta; class Magnoliopsida; order Asparagales; family Orchidaceae; genus Platanthera; species Platanthera guangdongensis. The sequence goes on from CM077166.1 coordinate 162,897,325, forward strand.
TGGGCCGTCGGATCTAAATTAAAGAAAGCGAATGGCTAGATCTGCCAAAATTCTCCAGACCTGGGGAACACGGCTTGGCACACGGCCGTGTCCCAGGCCGTGTGCCTCGATCCAGGCACGATCTTCGAATGAGAAACGCACACGGGCCAAGACACGCCCGTGTCTGACCTGACACGCCCGTGTCGGTTCCTCGACACGCCCGTGTTCGTGGCATGTCACGCATAACCGCCACGGACAACGGACACGACCCATCAGGACACGGGTAGGGACACGGGTTGGCACACGCCCGTGTCGGATGACACGCCGTGTCATCCGGCCGTGTTTCTGGCCGTGTCCTTCTCGGGTTGAAAACGGCCAAAAATCACCAGCCAGACACGGCCTTGGACACGCCCGTGTCCTAGGCGTGTACCCCTACAGGCACCAAAAACCCTTTTTCGCGACCGACTCGCACACAACTTTCGGGGCGTTACAAATCTCCCCCACTTAAGGAATTTCGTCCCGAAATTAAGCAAAGGTACACAAAAGCTAAATGATACCTGAGTGGAATAACTCGGGTATTCCTCCAACATAGCTTGCTCTCGCTCCCAAGAAAGCTCCTCACGTCCGCAATTATCCCAACGGACTTTAACCATTCTGACCTCCTTGTTGCGGAGTCGTTTGACTGCAACATCTTCAATTCGCACTGGCTTGACCCTTGTTGTTAACTCATAATCAACCGTACCTGATTGTCCGCAACGATCTGCAAAGGCTCTTGCACTGCCTTACGCAACACCGATACGTGGAATACATCATGCAGCCCACTCAACTCCGTCGACAGCTTCAACTATACGCCGCCTCGCCAACACGCTCCAGGATTTCAAATGGTCCAAGGTATCTCGGACTCAGCTTCTTCAAGCGTCGAACCCGCGATACACCCTTGAACGGCTTGATCTTTAAATATACCATGTCGCCAACGTTGAACTCCATATTTCTATGTTTGGATTGTAATACTTTGACTGTCTATCCTGAGCAATCTTCAGCCTTTCCTGAATTGTCTGTATCATTGAAGTGGCATCTTCCACCGCTTGACGTTTATACAACTTCGATTCGCCTGCCTCCAACCAAGACAACGTCGTACGACACTTCCTCCCGTACAAGGCTTCGAAAGGCGCCATTCCAATACTTGCCTGAAAGCTATTGTTGTACGCAAACTCCACCATGTACAGGTGATCCTCCCAATGCTTCCCGAAATCTAGGACGCACATGCAAAGCATGTCCTCCATAGTCCTGTTGACTCTCTCGGTTTGGCCATCTGTTTGCGGGTGAAAGGCTGTGCTGAACTTTAGCTTAGTACCCAACAGACCATGCACCAACCTCCAGTCATTTGACGTGAAGCGTCCATCACGATCACTAACAATACTTCTAGGCACACCATGCAATCGTACAATATTATCCACGTAGAGTTTGGCTAACTTTTCCACTGGATCTTCCTTTCTGATTGGGATAAAGTGCGACACTTTTGTCAACCTATCTACGACCACCCAAATGGAGTCGTTTCCTTCTGCGACTTCGGCAAACCGTGCACAAAATCCATAGATATGTCGTCAAACTTCCATTCTGGGATAGGAAGGGATTTCAAGAACCTCCGGGCTTCTGGCATTCGCCTTCACCAATGCACAAGTACGGCACTTGGCCGTATAAAGTGCCACATCCTCTTCAAACCCGGCCACCAGAATAATTTCTTCATGTCTCTATACATTTCGTGCTTCCCGGGTGGTTGAGTACTTGGTATGATGAGCCTCATACATCAACTCCTCCCGAATATTATCCGCACTAGGAACGCATAGACGACTGTCCTTCCTTAGCAACCCATCTTCAACCACAAACTGGGAATTTGACCCATCCAAAGATTCATCCAAGATTTGCTTCATGCTGCTATCCTGAACCAAAGCCCGCCGAACTCTATCCGCTAGGTCACACTGCACCTCTGTCCAAAACAGTTTCGCCTCGACACTAGACTGCTTATCGACACAAGATATCTCCAATGCCTCCAACTCTTGGACCAATCTCTCATCATATACTGATAACCAATTGGCTTGTGCGGGAATCTTACGACTCAACGCATCCGCCACTGCATTTCCCTTCCCAGGCACATAGTGTATCTTGAAGGTGTAGTCCCCTAAGAACTCCATCCATCTCCGCTGCCTCATGTTCAGATCCTTTTGGTCCAATAGGTACTTCAAACTCTTATGATCGGTGTAAATTTCGACCTTCACACCGTACAGATAGTGCCTCCAAAGCTTAAGAGCAAATATCACGGCCACTAACTCTAAGTCATGGATCAGATAATTCCTCTCGTGAACCTTCAGTTGTCGTGAACCATAAGCTATCACTCTCCCATGCTGTAGCAGGACACAGCCTAAACCACTGCCCGAAGCATCACTATAGATCTCGAACCCTTCGGTTCCACTTGGCGAACATAAAATGGGCACCGTGGTCAATCACCTCTTCAATTCTTCAAAAGCCTGTTCGCACTCCGGAGACCACACAAACTTCTGATCCTTTCTTGTCAACGTCGTGAGTGGTAGTGCTATCCGCGAGAAGTTCTCTACGAAGCGCCTGTAGTAGCCAGCAAGCCCAGAAAACTCCGGACCTCTGCCACTGTAGTCAAAGTAGGCCACTCCCGTATCGCCACTATCTTCGCCGGATCCACAGCTATTCCTTCTCCACTGACAACATGACAAGGAACGCTATCGAGGATAACCAGAATTCACACTTGGAGAACTTTGCATACAACTGACTTTTCCTCAATGTCTCCAACACCATGTGTAAATGCTTGTAATGATCCTCCTCGCACCGCGAATACACCAGAATATCATCGATGAATACTATCACAAACTGATCCAGGTATTCTCTGAACGTCCTATTCATCAGATCCATAAACACGGATGGCGCATTCGTCAACCCAAACGGCATAACCGTGAACTCGTAATGCCCAAACCGCGTACTGAATGCTGTCTTTGGGATGTCGCTCTCCCTTATCCTCAACTGATAGTAACCGGACTTCAAATCTAACTTCGAATATACAGTTGATCCAACCACTGATCAAATAGATCGTCAATCCTCGGGATTGGATATTTGTTCTTCTCCGTAAGTTTGTTCAATTCTCGATAATCGATACAAAGCCGCAAGCTCCCATCTTCTTCTTAACAAAGAGAACTGGTGCGCTCCAAGGCGACGAACTTGGACGCACATAACCTTGCTCTAGCAACTCTTGCAGTTGCACCTTCAACTCTGCCATTTCTCTTGGGGCTATCCGATAGGGGGAGCGTGACACCGGTTTGGCACCGGTACCAGCTCTATAGTAAAGTCTATCTCCCGCTGAGGAGGGGCTCCTGGGAGATCATCTGGAAACACATCAGGATACTCGGACACAACTGGGATGTTGTCCAAAACTAGGCTTAGGCGTCGAAGTCTGACTAGAGTGACATATAGTTCTGCCCCAGACCGAACTGCCTTGAACATCTGAAGGGCTGACACAGAACTTTCCCTGACCCCTTCATGCCCGCAAAAGTAGTCTCTCGATCAGTGTCCAGACCCACTTAACTTCTTTACGGTTGCAATCAATACATGCACTTTGCTCCGAGAGCCAATCCATACCGAAAATTACGTCGAACTCCACCAATGGTAGAACCAACGCCCGCAAATCAAACTCCCGGTCTCCAATCCGAATCTTCACAACACAAACCTATCCGCACGCATTGAGCACCCATTAGGCAACAACACATCCAACTTGTTTTCTGCCATCGAGAACGGAACTCCGATGCGCGATATAAAATTTTCAGACAAGAAGGAATGTGATGCTCCCGTATCAAAAAGGGCTCTCGCCGGAAACCCAAAGATTAACACAAAGCCTAGCACTGACAAACGTAAGCTAACAAATACAAGGTAACAACTATAAAAGTTAAACCACTGTAATTTAACTATACCTGTCACCACGTCTGCTTGCTTAATGGCCTCCTGCAGACCAAGGTTGTAGACTCTAGGCTGGGCTGGAGCATGATGGGATGCGGTTGACTCCACCGCCTTCCCTTTCCCTCTAAGTCGCTCGTCTCCTGTATCTCGGACTTTGAACGTCCGCTCCAACACTCCCGAGCAAAATGCCCGTCTTCCCGCAGTTGTAGCAAGCCGGGGACTCGACTTGTAGTTGCCCCGATGCATCAGCCGAAGGGCTGAGTTCGAAGTCCTCCGCTTCTTGTTCCATCTGCGGAAACCTGTCTTGTTACTTGGCACCTTGAACTCGGTCTTCCTTTCTCCTGGGTCCTTCTTCTCTTGAACTTTCTTCGCAACCTTTTCCAACGATCGGGCCGAATTGACCAAGGAGGAAGCCCTGCGCCTTAGGCCCAGCAAGGAGTAACTGTAAATCGCCGTGAAGACCCTCATAGAATCGGTTGGTCTTCCTCTCTTCTTCTGAAAACATAACACCAGCATAACGACCAAACGTGTGAACTCATGCAGATATTCGTCCACGCTTCTGGATCCCTGAGTCAACCCAAGAAATTGATTCTCCATCTCCAACTTCTGAGCAGAAGGTACAAATCTGGCTAGGAACAATCTTGAAAATTCCTCCATCGGCACATTCGCAAGTTACCTTCCCACTAGAAGATGAAACTCCAACTCGTCCCACCACAGCCTCGCTTCACCTTCCAAAAGAAAAGTCGCTATGGTGGTCTTCTGCACTCCTCAGTCATTGTGGCCGTCAAGACCCTCTTTATGGAAGAGAGCCAGTCCTCAGCTTGAGTTGGCGTTCCAACCCCATTAAACCTCGGAGGATTAAAGCCCATCACATACTTAGCTGCCTTCCGTAGTTTCTCGGCTCTACAACTCAACTGCTGCGCGTTCCACCACTCTCGGCTCTGCCGCCCTAACCGGTTCTTGCTCATTCGCAGGAGGTGTGCGATGCATTTGCCCTGCAGGTTGGGCATTTATCATTGCGAACACGGCTTCAGCCACCATCCTGATGGTTTCCGCTGAAGGAGGTGTAGCAGGCACGTCCCTTGGTGCACTACTTTCCGCTGATTGCGGACGCTCTGACTGACCAGCACCGCTCCTAGCTGCCTAAATTAGCAAAGACACACGATTAGACAACATACAAATTGCTAAAAGCAATCATTGGAACACTCAGGTTCCACCAACAAGTGTATTTTCATTCCTAAGTGGACATTCATGGGTTCTTTTGATGTTATAACGATGACGCACACATGTGCTCACCACCCCTTAAAAGAATTCGCCCACGAATTCATTTAAGCTTGACCGTAACCAGAAGTCTGATACCAAATTGTAACACCCCCATCTGTCGCATGGCATATAACAGAAGGTCCAGCTGGAACCCGACGCCATATACCACAGACAGTCGGAAGGGATACTAAATGAATAATCAAACCAACCAATTAAGACTACTCGTCCTAATCACAGAGCATTCTAGCGGAAGATTTTAAAGTTGAAAGAACCCAAAATTAAATCCATCAATATGAATGTCCACAGCTACAACAACAGGAAAGAAATCCCAAATACACAAAAACGGGTACATGGCCTTATGGCCTTACAAATGTTCACTTAATAAAGAGTGTTTTACATACATCGGCTCGCAGGCCGGCCACACATGATAAATATAAAAATAGCTATTCTATGGCCTTCTAGGGCCAGCACAGCAACATGGGCTCCAGCCCGCTATTTGGCGCTCGGCTCCGCAGCACCTGCAAGCACATACCACCGCACGGTGGCAAATAAAGCAACGGTCAGCTAAAAGCCGACCAAATTATAACGACCCCGCCCCTTACTCGGGACGGCGGTGCTCTTTCCCTGCATAACATTAGCCCAATAATATATATAGCGCAATTATATTCGCCACAGGTGTAGGCTCGCACGGCCAAACACCCGTGCACTCAGGGCACATTCATGGTGAACCCTGACCCATCAGTGCATTCAACCACCCCAGGATGGCAACAACATGTGAGCATTTAGCCTTTCTGACCACCGTCTAAGGCCCGACTATGCCAACGGCCAGTCCCCGTCTTCGGGTCTCTCGCACCGAACCACATAGCCTAGGTCCAATTCCACTTGCCCGTTGCTCACGCCGCATGTCCAATTAAGTCCTTTGCGCGGGCCAAGCTTCTCTCGGATCCCAAATTTCCAAAACAATCTCATAACCCAGTTATGATCAAGGCTGGTTCCCAGACCGCCAAGTTAGCAGAACACGTTTCCGCTCAGTTTTTCCGGGTGCGCCTTGAAGCTAACCTCCAAGGATCCCTGCTGCAATCTACCGCATAGAAACCCGAAAAATCCAAAGCACGGAGTCTTCTCCGGCAAAACCACATCAAATGCAACATCACCGATCCAGACGGTACACGTCGGGTAGGCTTCACACACAATGCCTATGCCCGTACTTACGATTCCGGACTCTATATGCAACACAAGGGGGACTAATCATATCAACCCCAAGGAACACCACGCACTCACCGCACACTCGCGGGAGCGGGGTTCCCTATGCAAAAGAAAGAGCTTCAAACGCTCAAGTTGAGAATCGTTACCCTTGTAGTCCGTTTTGGCGCCATGGAAAAACTACGCGGTTAGAACTCTTCGCAATGACCTTCCTCCACGATTCGCTCTCCGATTTCGAAACGGTGCTCCGATGCTCCGCCGGCGGCCGGAAACCTCCTTCTTCTTCCTCTTCTCTCTCACTTTGGAAGGGGAGAACTTTGGAGAGAAATGGGGAATTACCTCCTATTCCCGGCCTTAAAATAGAGCAGGAACTCATCTGAGCCGTCGGATCTAAATTAAAGAAAACGAACGGCTCGGATCTGCCAAAAATTCTCCAGACCTGGCCGAACACGGCTTGGCACACGGCCGTGTCCCAGGCCGTGTGCCTCGATCCAGGCACGATCGTCGAACTGAGAAAACACACGGGCCAAGACACGCCCGTGTCGACCTGACACGCCCGTGTCGGTTCCTCGACACACCCGTGTTCATGGGCGTGTCACGCATAACCGCCACGGCAACGGACACGACCCATCAGGACACGGGTAGGGACAGGTTGGCACACGCCCGTGTCGGATGACACGCCCGTGTCATCCGGCCGTGTTTCTGGCCGTGTCCTTCTCGGGTTGAAACGGCCAAAAATCACCAGCCAGACACGGCCTTAGACACGCCCGTGTCCTAGGCCGTGTACCCTACAGGCACCAAAAACCCTTTTTTGCGACCGACTCGCACACAACTTTCGGGGCGTTACACTTCTGGCCACCCTAGTTCATGATGCAACGGAGTCCGCAAGAAGGTGCCATAAGTGCAGCTATTTGCCCCCCTCCACTACAGCCGGCCCAGCACACTCAAAAAGATCACGGCCCCGTGGCCCTTCGCCATTTGGGAATGGATTTGGTTGGGCCGTTACCCGGGGCCTGTTGGCGTACATGGAAAATGTGTACCATATTTGAAGAAGCTCACCATACTCAATGATATACATCAAGTGTTATTTGATGTGCTTTGAGTTTTATGTGCAGGTTAAGGAATTGCAGGAAATGCAGAAAAGTTTCTAAGTCCATGTGTCGACACCTAGAGATGCAGTGTCGATACTTATTGAAGCTTGTTTAGACACTAAAGAAGCTGTGTCGACACTGGAGTATTTATGTCGACACCAGGAAAGGCAGAGTCGATACCAGAAGAAAAAGTGTCGACACATATAGGCAGTGTCGACACACTGTGAAGAATTGTCAAAATAATCTGTGTCGACACTTAGAGGCAGTGTCGACATCA
>CM077166.1:162905612-162908112 GCA_039583875.1 Platanthera guangdongensis
ACCCAGACCCCAAGCAGATCGTTGAGTCAGACTCATCCGTATGTCAACTCTCACGTAGCGCAGGGTTGGACGTCACTAGAGAGAGAAACCCGACCCGAGCAGATCCCGTGTGCAGGCGTCACCTAGCTGACAGAGCTTGATGGTTTGGAGCAGAGTCACCCCTGGGGTTGTGAAGAGGTCTCCATGAGGAGACAACTCCAAGGGACTGCAAGGTCAGTTCCGTCCGGTGAACTTGGAGGCAGGACCAAAGACCCCCTTCCTAACATCAATTATTATAGGCAATAGGGAGAGGGGGAGAGAGTTGGAAGAGGAGAAGAAGTCAGGGTGAGGTTGCCCTACTACAACTTCCACCAAGAGGAAGGGTTCACTATGGCCACGTGCCCGGAGTTCCTCGAGATGAAGGGAAACAGGGAGCAGCATCAGCAGCAAGGTCGCCAGGAAGTGAGGATTGAGGAGGTCTTTCCTCGAGCGGAGGAGGATAGGTGCGAAGATCCGGTGGATGTTGGAACCCGGAGATGGATCAGATTGATCCATGGGGGTGGGGATAGAGGCTTCCTAGAAGGCGAGCCTCCACACCATGTATCGCAGGAGCGTTGTCTCCACATCTCAGACCCCACCCCCGGAGAAGATTACTTTCTCCATAAGTGATATGCTGGATCATGAGGATCCCTCTTGCGATGCTCTGGTCATCCAGACAGCCATCGATAATTTCATAGTCTCTCGCATACTTATTGACAATGGTAGCTCCGTCAACATCATCTTCAAGAAGGCTTTCAACACGATGAAGGTGGAGGGGAACAGTGTGCTGGCCTCGGATGGGCTCTTATTTGGATTTTCGGGGGAGAGGAAGGAGGTAGAAGGAGGAGTGGGACTTCACGTCACTCTGGGGGCAGTCCCAAAACTACAGGTTTGTCATCGTGGATGCCCCTAGTATCTACAATTCCATCTTCGGGCGGACCCTCGTCAGCGCCTTACGCTATGTCCCCACGTCCTTTTAACAATACCTGAAGTTCAATACTGAGGGGATCCAGGTCTAGGTCTGGGGCGATCCCAAGGTGCCAGAGAATTCTACGTCACCTCCATGAACTCTATCTCCTGGTAAGAGGAGACCGAGGAGATGGAGCGGAGGATGGAGGAGGTAGAGCAGTAGGCTGGTGGAGAGGATATTGTGGTAGAGGAGAGCCGCACCGAGGTGGAGGTGGCAGGAGGAGACCAGGAGGAGCCGGCCAAGGCGATGGCCGTGGATTAGGCTGTAGGAACCAAGAGGTTCTTGTCCCGGAGGAGAGGGACGTTGGAGAACGGGGGAGCAGTACAGCTGGAGCTATGGAGGAGGTAGTTGAGATGGAGGTTCTCACCTCAGAGGTAGGGCGGAGAAGGTTCGCATCATCGGGGGGTTGGCCCCGGAGGCCCAGGAGAGAATGATGGCATACATCCAGAGGAATGTGGACATCTTCGCTTGGAGCATAGTGGTGGTGCCTGGAATTGATGATGACGTGGCCTGCCACCGCCTCAACCTAGAATCGAGAGCTCGCCCCATCCAACATGAGAAGGGATCCACTGCAGATAAGCCGATCGAGCCTATCAGGGAGGAGGTGGCCAAACTCCTCAAGGCCAGCTTTGTATCCGTAATACAATACCCCGGCTGGGTCTCCAGTGTAGTTATGGTTAAAAAGGAGATGGTCGCAGGCATATGACTATTTATTTTTCCTTGCTTTAGAAATCATACCCTAAGGACTGTTATCCTTTTCCTCGGATCGACGCATTGGTTGACTCAATCGTCGGTTTTCCTGTAATGAGCTTCTTAGATGCATTTTCAGGTTATCACCAGATTAGGATGAACCCCCCCCCCCCCCCCCCCCCCCGACGTCAAAGTTATCTCACCCATCATGGGAGATGGGTGTCACAACCCACATTTTGTTCATATTCAAAAATACGTCTGAGTAGAGAAAAATACGCGTCGTGATGCCGTGTCGTGCAGGGGACAACTGCAGACGCTCAGGCTGCTCGTCCTCACATTTACTTCATGAAAAATTATATGAAATTAAGTTAAAAACAATACATATAAGTTGTTAGAGTTACTGACAGTGTCCCTCGATCGGGTGGATCACTAGTCCATAGGTGAGAAAATAGATAAGTTTTACGCGGCGGAAAATATTTAGTTGATTCATTTGTTGTCCTATATGAGAATGAAGGTCTAGCTTATTATAATGATGATGCGACTTCTACATTTAATATTTATAAAAAAAGACTTTTATAACGCTTAAAGGTAGTAGATTTGGCAGTTAATGTCATGTCATGTCAATGTTCCAAAATGCAGTTTTGTATACTTTAAAATAACTAAATGCAACCTAGCATAAATCCTTTCTAGAGAGAAAGTATAAAAAGGTAAAAAGTAACAGCAGTAAAAGCAACAAGTAGTCTATCACAGAAAAAGTTCAAGACTATGGGCGTCAACAACTGTCACGAACCCATAGTAAAGTATGACAAGTCTAAACAAAGT